>CM031613.1:61912796-61917796 GCA_018398815.1 Conus ventricosus
TGGCAGACAGACAGTCAGACAGACAGTCAGACAGACAGGCAGACAAACAGACAGGCAGACAGATAGACCAACAAGCTAGTCAACAAACGAAAGCAGTTGAAAACGTAACCTCCTCAGAGACAGTGACTATGATGCCAAATCTCCATTTTCCAAATTACGTGGGATTCTCAGAGGATGGAAGAGAGATACTTATGGGAATATACTAGCGTCCAAAGACAAGAAAAGCTGTTTCCCTCCAACAACAACAAAAAAGGTATCACCCTCGAGGAAAATAGAGAATAGAAAGAAAATAGTTATTATCCTGAGGATCGCAACTATTTTCTTGAGGATCACAACTGTTTGCCATGGGTTCCCGAAGACATGTAACTGTTTACCATGTTTCCCGAAGACATGTAGCTGTTTACCATGGTTTCCCGAAGACATATAACTGTTTTACCATGGTTTCCCGAAGACATGTAGCTGTTTACCATGGTTACCCGAAACATGTAACTGTTTACCATGGTTTCCCGAAGACATATAACTGTTTACCATGGTTTCCCGAAGACATGTAACTGTTTACCATGGTTACCCGAAGACATGTAACTGTTTACCATGGTTACCCGAAGACATGTAACTGTTTACCATGGTTTTCCGAGGACATACAACCGTTTTCCAAATTTTCCTTCGGATAATTAGTGTTATCCTTGCTTTCCTGTGGCCAACGGGGTATTATCTCGCTTTCCTGTGGCCAACGGGGTATTATCTCGCTTTCCTGTGGCCAACGGGTACCCGGTATTATCTCGCTTTCCTGTGACCAACGGGGTATTATCTCGCTTTCCTGTGACCAACGGGGTATTATCTCGCTTTCCTGTGGCCAACGGGGTATTATCTCGCTTTCCTGTGGCCAACGGGGTATTATCTCGCTTTCCTGGCCAACGGGGTATTATCTCGCTTTCCTGTGGCCAACGGGGTATTATCTCGCTTTCCTGTGGCCAACGGGGTATTATCTCGCTTTCCTGTGGCCAACGGGGTATTATCTCGCTTTCCTGTGGCCAACGGGGTATTATCTCGCTTTCCTGTGGCCAACGGGGTATTATCTCGCTTTCCTGTGGCCAACGGGGTATTATCTCGCTTTCCTGTGGCCAACGGGGTATTATCTCGCTTTCCTGTGGCCAACGGGGTATTATCTCGCTTTCCTGTGGCCAACGGGGTATTATCTCGCTTTCCTGTGGCCAACGGGGTATTATCTCGCTTTCCTGTGGCCAACGGGGTATTATCTTGCTTTCCTGTGGCCAACGGGGTATTATCTCGCTTTCCTGTGGCCAACGGGGTATCATCTCGTTTTCCTGTGGCCAACGGGGTATTATCTCGCTTTCTCCGTGGCCAACGGGTATTATCTTGCTTTCCTGTGGCCAACGGGGTATTATCTTGCTTTCCTGTGGCCAACGGGGTATTATCTTGCTTTCCTGTGGCCAACGGGGTATTATTTCGCTTTCCTGTGGCCAACGGGATATTATCTCGCTTTCCTGTGGCCAACGGGTATTATCTCGCTTTCCTGTGGCCAACGGGGTATTATCTTGTTTTCCTGTGGCCAACGGGGTATTATCTCGCTTTCCTGTGGCCAACGGGGTATTATCTCCCTTTCCTGTGGCCAACGGGGTATTTATCTCGCTTTCCTGTGGCCACGGGGTATTATCTCGCTTTCCTGTGGCCAACGGGGTATTATCTCGCTTTCCTGTGGCCAACGGGATATTATCTCGCTTTCCTGTGGCCAACGGGTATTGTCTCGCTTTCCTGTGGCCAACGGGTATTGTCTCGCTTTCCTGTGGCCAACGGTGTATTATCTCGCTTTCCTGTGGCCAACGGGGTATTATCTCGCTTTCCTGTGGCCAACGGGGTATTATCTCGCTTTCTGTGGCCAACGGGGTATTATCTCGCTTTCCTGTGGCCAACGGGGTATTATCTCGCTTTCCTGTGGCCAACGGGGTATTATCTCGCTTTCCTGTGGCCAACGGGGTATTATCTCGCTTTCCTGTGGCCAACGGGGTATTATCTCGCTTTCCTGTGGCCAACGGGGTATTATCTCGCTTTCCTGTGGCCAACGGGTATATCTCGCTTTCCTGTGGCCAACGGGGTATCATCTCGCTTTCCTGTGGCCAACGGGGTATTATCTCGCTTTCCTGTGCCAACGGGGTATTATCTCGCTTTCCTGTGGCCAACGGGGTATTATCTCGCTTTCCTGTGGCCAACGGGGTATTATCTGCTTTCCTGTGGTCAACGGGGTATTATCTCGCTTTCCTGTGGTCAACGGGGTTTATCTCGCTTTCCTGTGGCCAACGGGGTATATCTTGCTTTCCTGTGGCCAACGGGGTATTATCTTGCTTTCCTGTGGCCAACGGGGTATTATCTTGCTTCCTGTGGCCAACGGGGTATTATCTTGCTTTCCTGTGGCCAACGGGGTATTATCTTGCTTTCCTGTGGCCAACGGGTATTATCTCGCTTTCCTGTGGCCAACGGGGTATTATCTCGCTTTCCTGTGGCCAACGGGGTATTATCTGCTTTCCTGTGGCCAACGGGGTTTTTATCTCGCTTTCCTGTGGCCAACGGGGTATTATCTCGCTTTCCCGTGGCCAACGGGGTATTATCTTGCTTTCCTGTGGCCAACGGGGTATTATCTCGCTTTCCTGTGGCCAACGGGGTATTATCTCGCTTTCCTGTGGCCAACGGGGTATTATCTCGCTTTCCTGTGGCCAACGGGGTTATTATCTTGCTTCCCTGTTGCCAACGGGGTATTATCTGCTTTCCTGTGGCCAACGGGTATTATCTTGCTTTCCTGTGGCCAACGGGGTATTATCTTGCTTTCCTGTGGCCAACGGGGTATTATCTCGCTTTCCTGTGGCCAACGGGGTATTATCTCGCTTTCCTGTGGCCAACGGGGTATTATCTCGCTTTCCTGTGGCCAACGGGGTATTATCTCGCTTTCCTGTGGCCAACGGGGTATTATCTCGCTTTCTGTGGCCAACGGGATATTATCTCGCTTTCCTGTGGCAACGGGGTATTATCTCGCTTTCCTGTGGCCAACGGGGTATTATCTCGCTTTCCTGTGGCCAACGGTGTTTATCTCGCTTTCCTGTGGCCAACGGGGTATTATCTTGCTTTCCTGTGGCCAACGGGATATTATCTCGCTTTCCTGTGGCTAACGGGGTATTATCTCGCTTTCCTGTGGCCAACGGGGTATTAACTCGAGGGAAACGCTGCTGACATGGATAACAGCTACTGACTGATGTTTACAGTGACAAGCGCATGCGCACTGATATCACCGATACATAGCGAAAACAGTTATTGTCCCGGGTACCACACATATGTTCTTACGGATCACAGCTGTGTTTGTCATTTTAAACCATTTTACCCACGAGAATAGTGAACACACTTGTGATCCAGACAGCTAAGCGATGATACCTGTTTTTCTCAGGAAATATATATGGGGAAACACTTGTAATGCTTAGGAAGACCAAGGAAAACAGCTGTTATCCTACTGATAACAATCGTGATCATCGAGGTTAGCAGCTTAACATGGGGGGTTTTTTCCCCCTGAAGGTTAGTAACGGTTTTCCGGTGAACATATTGATTACTAGCTTCTGAAGCTAGTGTACTGCCGTAGAAACTGCACTATGTGAACACGAAGAGTGGGTCAGTTCTATCGTGAGAAACTGAAGCATTGTTAGACCAGCATTACGGTCCTGGCAAGCCAAACACAGTGTTCTTGTTTACCCATTGATCCAAAGGCCTAAATATGTTTTCTCTCTCTCTCTCTCTCTCTCTCTCTCTCTCTCTCTCCTCTCTCTCTCTCTCTCTCTCTCATCTCTGTGTGTGTGTGTGTGTGTGTGTGTGTGTGTGTGTGTGTGTGTGTGTGTGTGTGTGTGTGTGTGTGTGTTGATTCAAAACGAAACGAGAGAGTGACAGAGACAGAGAAAGAGAGAGAGTAACAACAACACCCTGAGAACAACACTGGAAAAATAAAAAGGTTAACGGTGTCTATGAAAAGTACGGCCTTTGCGCGCTTAATCCTGTCCCTGCACACATGTAAACTGCGTCCCCTCTCGGACACTGCTTTTGCTTATTCGTGATGAGGTTTCTTCCCTTTGGGCAATGGTGTTTAAACCCATGCTGGCCTGGACAGTCTGCCCTGTGGATGGTTACACACCGCCCTCTTCTGAAGGGTGTGCAGAGAAATCAGCATGAACTATAACGTAATGTTTGGACTGTAAAAATAGACTGGAACCAGCGTGATGCGTCAGTACACATCAAACACTGATCAAGAGAAAACTGTTACCGAACCAGTTCATTGTGGGCTTTACTTTCTTATAAAAGAGAGAGTGGGGAGAGGGAAAGGGGGAGAGGAAAGAGCGGATCAATACAAAGAAAGGGCGATAAGGAGATATAGAGACAATGACAATGATTCTTTATTTCAAAACGGTAAAAGTTAGCCATTTTCAACTTGTCTTTATTATTCTACGAAGCTAGTACTAAACATTACACACACACAGAGAGAGAGAGAGAGAGAGAGAGAGAGAGAGAGAGAGGAGAGAGAGAGAGAGAGAGAGAGAGAGAAGAGAGAGAAAGAAAGAGAGGCGACAGAGGCAAGGGAGAGAGAAAAGAGAAAAGAGAGAGAGAAAAGAAGAGAGAGAGAGAGAGAGACACAGAGAGAGAGAAGGGCGACAGAGGAGAGAGAGAGAGAGAGAGAGAGAGAGAGAGAGAGAGAGAGAGAGAGAGAGAGAGAGAGAGATGAAAACAATACCCTGCTCTTCAGTTGTTCGCAGCGTGCAGGGCAACAGGGCTGCACCCGCCAAACCTGGCAGCTTTTCACCCACCCATTACCCCCATTCCTACCATACCCCTCGCCCTACCCCGATGTGTCTCCTGCTCTCCTCCCTCACTCGTTCTTCCCACCCCTCTCTCTCTCTCTTTACCAACAATTATGAGCATCCCCTATTCCCTGTGTATCTATTTGTTTACCGTCT
>CM031613.1:61922796-61935296 GCA_018398815.1 Conus ventricosus
CACTGATGTCAGGAGATCCTCTGTGTGCTGGTTGATGTTTGATGCACTGATGTCAGGAGATCCTCTGTATGCTGGTTGACGTTTGATCCCCCACAGCTAATAATAGATCATGGCAAATGAACTGCGGATCCCCCATAGCTAATAATAGATAATGGGCAAGTGAACAGTGGATCCCCCATAGCTAATAATAGATAATGGGCAAGTGAACTGTTGATTCCCCCATAGCTAATAACAGATAATGGGCAAGTGAACTGTTGATTCCCCCATATCTAATAATAGATAATGGGCAAGTGAACTGTGGATCCCCATAGCTAATAATAGATAATGGGCAAATGAACTGTTGATCCCCCATAGCTAATAATAGATAATGGGCAAGTGAACTGTGGACCCCCCATAGCTAATAATAGATAATGGGCAAGTGAACTCTTGATTCCCCCATAGCTAATAACAGATAATGGGCAAGTGAACTGTTGATTCCCCCATAGCTAATAACAGATAATGGGCAAGTGAACTGTTGAACACTTTCCATCTTTTTTTCATGGACAGTTACATCAACATTAACGGTGGTATTTTTGGCCCGCCATCAGCTTGGTCTTCTCGGCGCTATTTTCTACATACAGCCTATCGTGTTGATGTTTCATCCAGTCTTTTAACAAACTCGGCGTGTTCTTGTTGACTGCCTATCAGGCCACTGACGCCGTCTGCACATCAAAGTTGTTTTTATTTAAAGCCAAAGCTGACTGTACTGAATAGTCTTCAAGAAGGCAGCCTCAGCGGACTCCAACTGAAGTGGGGATCTACTCTCCAACAGCACTCTGGATGACCACTGCATTGGTCGATCTGGAGCACAGTTGCTGGATTGTGTTGAAAAGCTTTTGTCCCGTGTCCAATGTCTTCACCGTAGCCCATAACGCCTCGTGCCAGACCCTACCGAACGCCTCGGAGTCTGTGGACACGTGGTAGAACTCAGCCTGGCGTTTGAGATGCGTTTGGCAAAGAGTACGCAGGTTCGATGGTACTTCTGCATTTGTGGGGTCGAGCCTGTTCTTCAGCAGCAGTAGCACCTGCTTGTGGCTGTAAACTCGTCATAGTTATGTTGAGCGTTACTTTGCTGGCCTGGCGGATCAACCTGATTGCACAGTAGCTCTGGCAATGTCGATGTCCTCTGTTACGTTGGGAAGGACGGTTAGTAACGGAGTCCATAGTGTTGACCCACTCCACCAGCGTGCCTTAAAGGTCTACTTTAGAGGTTTTTGATAATTGGTCAGCTTATGCAGAAATATGAAATGTTTGATAAACTGGTAAAATAAACATCCGATTCGCTCCCGATCACACGAAATCGATCCGCGAAAGTGGGCATTTTCACTTGTAATCAAGAAAACGGGAGGTAATCAACTAAATCTTGGCATGGCTTAACTACTCTTGGATGTGACGTCACATGATGGACTGGCCGTCAGCCGCGACCTACACAACAAGCCAACGGCGACAGAAAGCGATTCTGATGGTTCTTGCACATCTCGATCGGTATTTAATTTATCATGTAAAAGCAGTGACTATGATTGCGACAGCCAATGTGACTCTGGGGATGTTTCTGCAAGGCCTTTACCTTATCAGTTTGAACGCAAAGTTCTTTTTACCACGTCAGTTCCAGCTGGACCACGGAAACGAGCTATTCAGTTCCAGCTGGACGCCCGAACACATCATTCCGAAGGCATACGGACTTTACCGAAGTCTCGAGGGAGGCTACCGACTTACTTCTAGATGCGATCACGCGTGGACGGCGAGCGGAGATTCTCCT
Organism: Conus ventricosus; assembly: GCA_018398815.1. Lineage (NCBI taxonomy): Eukaryota > Metazoa > Mollusca > Gastropoda > Neogastropoda > Conidae > Conus > Conus ventricosus. The sequence continues at coordinate 61,924,595 of CM031613.1, forward strand.
TCCTCAAGCCTTAACGTGTTCATTCAAATTAACAAGTGTGATCTGTCCATTGGTAAGAACAGAATAAACGTGCGATTGTCATACTCTTCTGTACGAGCTTACCACTCCGCCTTCAAAGTATACGCGCACAATGCAGACGAAGTTTTTGATCCACTCGAACGGGCTCGGCAATTGTCGGAATAGCTCGTTTCCGTGGTCCAGCTGGAACTGACGTGGTAAAAAGAACTTCGTGGCCCGGCATGGTTGCACGAACCGAATCCACTTCTTTCGAGTATCTGGATCAGATGGAAATGTGTGCAAAGAATATCCGTCTCCTGCTGAGCTGCTGCATTCGCCTACAGCACAATATCTGCCACCCCTTCATGACTTTTTAGGCTGTGGGGGATCGCAACTCGTGTTGATTTCACTTGGCGTTGGCTTGTTGTGTAGGTCGCGGCTGACGGCCAGTCCATCAAGTGACGTCACGGTTTTCGGTCTACCGCTCGGGGTTTGAACAGGTGTGCAAAACTCGTTTTTTATCTATTAAATTCTTCCGGCGATTTTTTTTTGAAAAATGAATACCATACTGTAGTTATATGACATGTGGACCTGTTTTTAACAAATTATCGAAAATCTCTAAAGTAGACCTTTAATGTGTTGCTGGTAGCGGTCAGGATATCAGTTACTTCCTCTTTGCCATGTTTCAACACTCCTGTTGGGATGTTGTCGATGGCTGCAGCAGCCTTCCCACATTCATTCATGACTCCGTGTGTTTTTTTAAGTCACAATATGCACAGAATGTAATGCGCTTTTGCTTTTGGCTTTGGAAAACATAATTGTAAGTTACGTGTATACGAAATGTATTGAAAATAATGCCGAAGAGGTAACATGTGTCTACTACAAACATTCGTTACGTTTTCAAAACCTGAAACCAGTCCTAGTGAAGACCTGGCTTGGACTGATTAAAACAAAATTACCTTTTTGTGGTGAATTCAGTGAGTAACATCACAAATAGTGCAATCTTGTAATCATTTTGTGACAACCTTGATTGCAAAGGATCAAACAAAAACCATATACAGGTATACGAACCAAAGTGTTTACATATAGTGCACAAACCAAAATTTAAAAAAAAAGAAAAAGAAAAACACGCAGGTTGATTATTTTCATGCCGCTACCGAATTCAGTTTCTTTACATATCCCGGTTTCTAGTCGTGAGTGAGGGTGAGTAGTGAGCGGATGTAGGCATGAGGTAGTGTAGGGCGGGGTAGAGAGGGGGGGGGAAGAAAACCAAACCAAACCAAAAGCAAAAGAAAGTAGTACTCCGAAGAGAAGCTGAAACTGAGGCATTAAAACGGCAAAGTCCATTCCCAAAAGATACGGCCCACAGTTATCACATTTATTTCCAAAGGAAACCTCATCACAAAAATGATCCCACTGGTTAAGTCTCAACATTAGGGGAGGGGAATTCTACCATTCCTCCTACCGGAAACTCACCGCACGACTTCCGGTTCCCCTCCGCCACCACCACCCCCACCTCCCACCCCTTCCCGCCAATCTAAATGGAGCGTGCATGCACATCGTCTCCGTCATCAGGTCTCCCGCTGGAGGCCGCCCGCTGTCACTGAGCTGTTGGACAGGTTTCTGGGGGCTGAGGCCCGTTTCAAAGAACGTTTTGTAGTGTGAGCGTTCACGGATGAAAGGCAAGCGAACTGCTCGCCTCACTAATTACACACAGAGGCAGACACGTTCAGCGTGCTTTTTGATGGACAAAACAGGACTGGGCCGCTCGCTGACATGCGTGAAGAAAAGAGAACATGTTTAACAATGCTGCAGCGCTCCAGCACGCCAGTCTTTACTCGTGCTATTTATAGCTCCACCGACCGGGGAGGTACTTTAGCCTGTCCAACCCTCCTTTTCGCCCACCATGCAAATCTATTAAAAAACCGCTTTTTTTGGGTCTTTCCCCCCAAAAAATGCCCTGGGCCCGACACTGGTAATGTTGGGGTACTGATTCGCCGTTTTTTCTGTCAATTTCGCTTGATTGGACTATCAAGATCGCCTTTCCCTTTTGGGATGGTATGCTGCAGCGCTGAAAGAACGAGGCAGTCCGAGTTGATTGCTGATACCCCCCGGGCGCTTTTCAGTTTTTTTACAGGCCTTCTGTCGATGGGCGCGGTCTCTGTTCATCCAATTCCTTTCATTTTTTTCAATATACTATTTATTTTTTACTTTTTCACGTACTTATTTATTTATTCATTCCTACCTTTTCTTATCTTTTTATTTATTTATTTTTGTTCACTTTGATTTTTTCGTATTTCTCGGGGTTTCTGTCCTTTTTTTTTCCCCCTTCCTTTTTTTTTTTTTTAAATCTTTTCTTTCCTTTTTTCTTTTTTTTTCCCTTTCCCCTTTTTTCTTTCATTCGTTTTGCCGCCTTCCTTCTTTTTCTGGTTCTCGTTTCTTGCTTACTCTTTATTTTTTTTTTTTTTTCCCCTCGGCTCTTTTATCCCCATGTTTTCTTTTTCCTCCCCTTTTTTTTTTCCTTTTTCGTTTTCCATTTTTTTCTGTTTTTCCTTTCCTTTCTTCCTTTTTTTTTTTAAATTTAAACCTTTTTTTTCCTTTTTCTTTTTATTTCCCCTTTTCTTTTTTCCCTTTTCTTTTTCCCTTTAATTTTTTTTACCATAGTTTATCCCCTTTTAATTTTCCGCTCCCCTTCTTTCCAAGTTTTGGGCGCAAAAATTTTGGGTAGGACAGTTTACAAGACACCATGTTTATGTCAGGGCGGTCCTGGGCATTCGAATAGACTCGGCAACCATGGTCTCCTCCTCTCCCCTCCCCCTTTTTCTCCTTCTCTTTTCCTCCCCCTCTCCCTCCTTTTCTCTCTCCCTCTCTCCCCTGGGCCCACCACGGAGACCACATAGGGGGGAACTGAGCACAACTGACCACACACCCAAAACCCCACACAACACACACCACCAAAATAACACACCAATTTCCTCCGCACACAAAGATTCCACCAAACAAGGCAAGAGCCCATATTGCCAAAACATGGGGGAAAAGCCCCAAGACGCGCCAGCCAAAAGGGGGCAAAATGCGCCCGTTGTGGGGCATGAAAGTGGTCACTCTTAATTGGACAGCCCGCGGGCCCGCGGGCGGGGGGGGGTTGGTGGGTGGGGTGTGTTTTGTTGGGGTGGGGTGTGGTGTTTTTTTTGCCCCCCCTGAATGACGAAAACTTCTATTTACAAGTCTTTGCTGTTTGGCACGAACTAAAATAAAAAAAAAACCGGGGTAGAGAGGGGGGAAAAAAAGAAAGACAAAGGGGGGAGGAGGGGGGGGGGGGGGGGGGGGGAAGAAAAAGTGAGAACATATCCCTGGGGAAACGAGATGGGAAAAAGGGTTGTAACATGGGATTTGAAAAGGGCCCATGAAAAAAAGCCTGTCAGTAGACAGGCCTGAAAGTGAAGGGTCAGCCAAGGGACATGTGTTTGTCATGTAGACCGGCGTCAGCCAAGGGACATGTGTCCTGTCATGTAGACCGGCGTCAGCCAAGGGACATGTGCCTGTCATGTAGACCGGCGTCAGCCAAGGGACATGTCCCCTGTCATGTAAACATGTGCCTGTCATGTAGACATGTGCCTGTCATGTAGACATGTGCCTGTCATGTAGACATGTGCCTGTCATGTAGACATGTGCCTGTCATGTAGACCGGCGTCAGCCAAGGGACATGTGCCTGTCATGTAGACCGGCGTCAGCCAAGGGACATGTGCCTGTCATGTAGACCGCGTCAGCCAAGGGACATGTGCCTGTCAGTAGACCGGCGTCAGCCAAGGGACATTGCCTGTCATGTAGACCGGCGTCAGCCAAGGACATTGCCTGTCATGTAGACCGGCGTCAGCCAAGGGACATGTGCCTGTCAGTAGACCGGCGTCAGCCAAGGGACAGGGTGCCTGTCATGTAGACCGGCGTCAGCCAAGGGACATGTGCCTGTCATGTAGACCAGCGTCATCCAAGGGACATGTGCCTGCATGTAGACCGGCGTCAGCCAAGGGACATGTGCCTGTCATGTAGAACCGGCGTCAGCCAAGCGTGTTCGTCGGCTTGGCCCAGCCAACCGGAACTGTTACGGGTGGGGGACGGCGCTCGCCCGATGGACGGCGTCGGTTCCTGACTCGCAGTAGACTGCCAACTACTGGAACTGATTCTCCCCCCCCCCCCCCCCCCCCCCCCCCCCCCCCCCCCCCCCGCAGAAAGAGAGAATCCGCTATGGGAGTTCGCTTGGGTCGGAAGGTCATTTCACTGACTTTCACGATGTACGTGTGAAAACAATGGTAATTATCACGATAAGAAATGTTAAAACGGTATTTGAACTAACTCCGCCAGTAAGATGGACAAATAAATTCCCGGGACAAAACGCGACGCGTTTCAACCTCTTAGGTCTTCTTCAGGCAAGATAAACACCACTCTGGACAACGACAATGAAGAACGAGCAATTAACTGATATGGTCAAATTCGGCGCAAGATGAGAAAAGGGGTAACTGTAAACGTAACGATCATTTTAACGTGAACGCCGTTGTTGACACTGCTCATGACGCCGTTGAGACATCTGATAGTGAGTCAAAACGTGTTGACACTGCTCATGACGCCGTTGAGACATCTGATAGTGAGTCAAAACGAAGAAAACAACATTATGACCCTGCTAAGCCGCTAGCAGCGAAAACAGCTAACTGGAGGAGTTATCTCCGGCGCACGTCGTGCTTTCGCTCACCAGTGTTTTGAAAGGCCTTTAGTCTGCGTACAGGTTACCAGCCAGTATTGCCAGTGCGCATGCGCATGCTCCATAGTTATCTTTTTCATGGGTCTTGATTCTCATTTTCATGAAACACGATTTCTGAGTTTTTATGGTGATCACGTTTGACCGCCCATTACAGCAAAACGGTAGGACATTGGAGACTGTAGCGACAACGTTAACGATAACAACCCGAATTTTGAAACTGTGGCTTTTTAAAGCCGCAACGTCCGATCCTGTGAAGCGAGTGTCTATAATTAGAACACCGGATCCCGCCCACAACATGAGAAGTGAAGCTCTCACAAGCGTAGTCAAGAGAAAATCTGTCATCGCCACTGATTTAGGTGAGTTAAACCTCCAGTCTGCTGGACATGATATATCCGGACGAGTCTTGAGCGTTACTGCAAGGGCTGCTCGCTTATAAAGCCCCGCTGTGGCTTTGAACAAATGCCCGTTTTCGTGAAGAAATCGGCTGTTGCGAGCTTTTGACGACAGTGTAGCACCATACTACGATAGTACAGTCAGTCAAGGGCACTGAGATAGAAAGATTTCTATGGTCTCAGGAGAGATCTATTCCCGGGGGCTCTCGGGACGTGCGAGACATCTGGGGAGGGGAAAAGGGCAAGGGGGAACATTCTGGTTGTCTTGTTGAGTGACGGCGTCCGTTTAGAAGGCTGGTTCTTTCCACGCTATCTTTTTTTTTTCCCTGGCCACATTTCTCTTTTCTCTGTCTCTCTGTCTCTCTCCATCTAGCTCTGTTTGGGATTAGGCCTCTATTGCGTGCGGCTTTGCTTATGTCAAAGCAAAACGAATATACTTAAAAAAAAAAACTTGTGTTGATGTTGTCGTTTATTTGTTTGTTGTCTTCCCTAAAAAAACCTGCGACCGGACTACACAGTCTGAGTGATTAGTTTATTAGAGTAAATATTACCAAGGATTATTTGAAAACAGGGTAAGTAAAATTTTGTTTTTGTTGTTTGCTTTTTTTCCCCCTCTATTTTTCGCATTTTTCAAAATCATTTCTTTTCAAAGAAAGTTGAGACTTTTATGAATATTTTTTTTTTCTCTCTCTTTTCTCACTCTCTCTCTCATCTCAGCCCTCTCTCCTCTCTCTCCTCTCTCTCTCTCTCCCCCCCCCCTCCCCCCTCTTCGTGTGTGGTGTGTGTGTTGTGTGTGTGTGTGTGTGTGTGTGTGTGTGTGGGTGTGTGTGTGTGTTGTCTGTCTGTCTGTGTGCATATGTGTGTCAATATGGTGTATATTACTCTCTCTCTCTCTCTCTCTCTCTCCTCCTCTCTCTCTCCTCTCTCTCTCCTCTCCTCTCTCTCGTGTCTCAGTATGGTGGTATTTTTCTCTTTTCTCTCAGTATGGTGTATCTCTCTCTCTCTCTCTCTCTCTCCTTTTCTCTCTCTCTCTCCTCTCTCTCGTGGGTCTCTCTCTCTCTCTCTCTCGTATGGTTCTCTCTCTCTCTCTCTCTCTCTCTCTCTCAGTATGGTGTATTTTTCCCCTTTTATCTCAGTATGGTGTCTCTCTCTCTCTCTCTCTCCTCTCTCTCTCTCTCTCCTCCCTCTCTTCTCCTCCCTCTCTCTCTCTCCCTCTCTCCTCTCCCTCTCTCTCTCTCTCTCTCTCTCCTCTCTCTCTCTCTCTCCTCTCTCTCCCCCTCCTCTCTCTCCCTCTCCTCTCTCTCTCTCTCCTCCCTCTCTCTCTCCCTCTCCTCTCCTCTCTCCTCTCCCTCTCCCCCTTCTCTCCCTCTCTCCTCTCTCCTCTCTCTTCTCTCTCTCTCTCTCTCTCTCTCATCTTCATCCTCCTCCTTTTCCTCCTCCTCCTTAAACAAATTCTAGACAATTTGTGTCACGGTGATTGAACGGGTTGAAACTGAAGAAAATGAGGGCATGCAACTGTAGAGCCGAGAGCAGTGGTCGTTTTTCTCCCCCTTCCTCCTTTTTATTCTACATTCCTCTGTCTCTGTCTCAGTTTCTTTCTGATTGTGTGTCTGTATGTGCGTGTGTCTATCTGTCCGTCTGTCTGTCTGTCTGTCTATCTGTCTCTCTCTCTGTCTGTCTGTCTGTCTGTCTGTGTGATCTGTCTCTCTCTCCAAAGTTAGAAACAGACAGACAAACTAGTAAACAGACACACACCTACAGGGAGAGACGCAAAGAAAACAAAAATATTCTCTCTCTCTCTCTCTCCTCTCTCTCTCCTCATCTCTCTCTCTCTCTCTCTCTCTCTCCCCTCTCTCCCCCCTCCCCCCCCCCTCTCTCTCTCCCATCTCTCTCCCTCTCTCTCTCTCCACCTCTCTCTCTCTCTCTCTCTCTCTCTCTCTCTCTCTCTCTCTCTCTCTCTCTCAGTCGCTGATTTGTATTGACTTGTTAGACAAGCGAAACACGGCTGATAGTGACTATTGTGACAACCAGGGAATAACGTTCAGGAAACAAATTTAGTTTTGGGTGCTCAAAACACGTTAATTACTCCTAAAAAAAAAAAAAGTGGAATACTATTCGTGAGAGCCGGGTTTTCGTTTTTTCTGTTTTGTTTAAAACTGGGGTCAGTTGGACTAAGTTTTGCTTAAAAGAAATAAGAAAGTCATTCTCGTGGCCGCCACCGATCACCCCCCCCCCCAAAAAAAAAAATTGTGATAAAATCATTCCTCTTTGTTTCAACAATCAAGAAAATCCGTTTGTCAAATGATCAAAGCTGCCGTAGAACGAAAACCAGTTTGAATGGGAGAAAACGCCCTCTTAGGCTAAATCTGTTCAGAAGGAAGATATGAAATAAAACTAATAATGGGAAGGGACAAAGACCCATTAAAGTTACACACACAAGTTTGCTAAACAGAGGATTAAAGAATATGTATGATTTCAGTCCTCAAAATTGAGATTATTTCTGACTTACAATAGTTGACTCGGTAAGTAAGGCAATCTGCTTTGACAAGAGGTTGACAAAGTGATGCGCTCTCCTTAATGTCGGTCCGACAGATGAACATGCAACATGGCAGCATACTAGTTTCATAACTCGATTATAGCTTTTTTCTCTCTCCCAACAAAACCACAGATATCATTCCTTAGGACAATGGGGCTAAAGTGTTTTCCCTGAACACAACCGTTTTCATTAGGAGCTGTTCCTACCCGTTTTTTCCGAAGGATCACACATGTTTCTTCTGTTTTCCCAAAGAAAACATTTATTATCGGCGTCAGGATCACAACCATTTTTTCCTCTTTTCGCGGGGAAAGCAGTTATTCTCCTTAGGAAAATAACGAATACAGAAAAACAGTTGTGATCCTGAGGAAAATACTTGTGATCCTGAGGATAACCTTTGTTTTCTCTCTCTCTGCTGTATACCTGCACGCATGCTTTGTTATGATAAACACGCAGCTGTTTTCCCTGTTAACGTTGTCTTGCTGATGATCCTCAATTTCCTCTGGAAAATATGGAAAACAGTTATTTTCCCGAGGGAAAATAGGAAAAACAGCTGTAATTCTCCGGGGAATAGGAAAACCGGTTACCTGTGTTTTTCTGAGGGAAACAGCTACAATCGCCTTTTGATGCTAGCATGCTTCCATACAGGCAGCCAGGCCATTCCCTCATGTATGGGAGTGGAGGTCTGCCGCAGACGTTGCAAAGGAAGTAAAGGGTTCAGCCAGGTGGGGCCCTGTTGCTTCCTTTCCTCTTGGGTGGGAGGGGGGGGGGGGGGGGGGGGGTCACTGTTCACCTCCGAAGTCTTTTTTTCACGTTTTACTTATGGACTTATTTCACTTTTACATTTTATTTTTTTATTTTAATTTATTCACTGGCATCATCATCATCATCATCATCATCATCATCAATAGTAATATCATTGTCTTCGTGATTGTTCTGATTATGGTTGATGTTGCATCTCTTTAGATAGTAGCAGAAAGTACATCAGCTTATTTTTGCATTGACTCAATGATGCAGTTGTTGTATGTAGAATATAATTATATGTACTTGTTCGACGTAATATAACGTAGGATCTGTCTCTGATGCAGTTATAAAAAAAGGTTTATATGTACAGTGGTGAACAGCGCATTAAGTTACTTGCACATAGATTCAACGATGCGGATTTTGCATGTGTATATACACATGCGGGAAAGAACATAATACAGAATCTGTCATTGACGCAATTATATAGAGTTTGTATTTGTACAAACACATGCATGAAATAACATAGTGTGTTGGAGAATCTTTCGCCAATGTTTTCAGATTTGCACATCGCTCATGAAAACAAACAAAACAAAAAATAAAAACAAAAGAAAAACTTCTGATACCCGACTTTTCAGGATACCCCATATTAGAACCAAGACCAACGGACAGAGAGAATTTTCTTTTCAATCCCCAACGACATAGAACAGACCCCTCGACAATCTCTGACACTCTGACTCCCTGGCCTCTTTTAAATCTGGCGTTAGAACTCTTTGTTTCTTTTTTATTTTCTTTTTTTTTCCCAAGGGCAAACGCTGTTATTACTTGTAAAGAAATTTACAAATGGAAACCTGAAAAGAAAACAGCACTAAAAACAACAAAAATGCGCGTAGATCTTATCTTACCTAAACAGATTACAACGCTGCAATAAAACACCACACGTGGCTGAAGAAGTATGTTCTCGATGTCTTCCATTTGGCAACCCACTGTTTCCTTCATGTACGGAACTGAAACAGCCTGAAGAGGCATTGCATACAATATTGTACTGTCGCTAGAAGGGACCAGCACTATAAGCTCATTCTTATCACACCAAGGCAGTCTTCAAAAGTCTACCAAATTCATAACATAATGTGAAACTTTTCCGTAGACAATAGCCTTGGCAAGATGCACATGGTGTCATGTTACCCGTCATTTACGTTAGGTCACGCGTGCCTGTCAAGTCAGTGAAGCGAAGCGCAACATGTTACGAGTGGAAGGTAATACCGCTTTCACTTTCAGACCCCCCAAAAAAAAAAAAAAATGGAAGCGACAGAAGTATTTCTGCAGACAGATCTTCGTCCGGGAGAAGCGCGGAACGCTGCTGGAAGAGCAGGAGAGATGAAGAGCTTGACAGATCTTCGTCCGGGAGAAGCGCGGAACGCTGCTGGAAGAGCAGGAGAGATGAAGAGCTTTCCTGTGTTCTTTTGTTCCCTTGATGGATGACAGAGTCCGTTATCTTACAACGATGGACTCTCTCTCTCTCTCTCTCTCTCTCTCTCTCTCTCTCTCTCTTCTCTCTCTCTTTCTTCTCTCTTTCTTCTCTCTCTCTCTCTCCTCTCTCTCTCTCTCTCTCTCTCTTTCTCTCTCTCTCTTCTTCTCTCTCTCTCTCGCTCTCTCTCTCTCTCTCTCTCTCTCTCTCTCTCTCAGTTGCTGATTTATGCCTTGTTAGACAAGTGAAACTGACGACAGATAACTATTGTGACAACCAGGGAAAACATTAAGAATCAAGTTTTAGCTTTTTGGGCTCAATAAGACGTATATCCTCTTCCTAAATGGAACATGTTCTTAGAAAAGATTTTAACGTTCACTTCAACTGGGTTTGTGGAACTCAACGGCTCTGCCAGCCAACGTCAAAATGAACGTGCGGTAAATTCCTCCTCGTTTCAGCTATCAAGAAAAACTGTTCTCGAACTGATCGAATGTGGTGATAGAATGAAAACCCGATCTGAATAGAAGAAAAACCCTTTCACGCAACGTAGTTCACCAGGAGATAAATGTTGCTTATAGCCAGCCGACCGCAAGGGCCACATCAGGCTGATATGTTCACCATGGAGATATTGTAAGACAAGAGAATTAACAATGTGGGGTGGGGGGGGTGGGGGACATTCAGTTACAGTGGTGTGCTAATTAGGGTCGAATGAAATGTATGATTTCATCGCACTGTATGTGTGATTTCCCGAAACGCGGACCCCGCAGGTTAGGCAAAGGTTTGGCATAGCGAAGACGAAATGGCAGGACTCTCTTGTC
>CM031613.1:61945296-61952796 GCA_018398815.1 Conus ventricosus
CCACCCCTTCTTTATATCCACCTCTTCCATCTCTTTCCTTCTCTGTACCCCTTAACCCACCCACCCCACCCAGATCTCTCCATACCCATGTCAACAGAGATGACACGCACCCCACCCAGATCTCTCCATACCCATGTCAACAGAGATGACACGCACCCCACCCAGATCTCTCCATACCCCCTGTCAACAGAGATGACACGCACCCCACCCAGATCTCTCCATACCCATGTCAACAGAGATGACACGCACCCCACCCAGATCTCTCCATACCCCATGTCAACAGAGATGACATGCACCCACCCAGATCTCTCCATACCCCATGTCAACAGAGATGACACGCACCCCACCCAGATCTCTCCATACCCCATGTCAACAGAGATGACACGCACCCACACCAGATCTCTCCATACCCCATGTCAACAGAGATGACACGCACCCCACCCAGATCTCTCCATACCCCATGTCAACAGAGATGACACGCACCCCACCCAGATCTCTCCATACCCCATGTCAACAGAGATGACACGCAACAAGACCCTGAACCCACCACCCCACCCAGATCTCTCCATACCCATGTCAACAGAGATGACACGCAACAAGACCCCTGAACCCACGCACCCACCCAGATCTCTCCATGCCCATGTCAACAGAGATGACACGCAACAAGACCCCTGAACCCACGCACCCCACCAGATCTCTCCATGCCCCATGTCAACAGAGATGACACGCAACAAGACCCTGAACCCACGCACCCCACCAAGATCTCTCCATGCCCCATGTCAACAGAGAAGACACGCAACAAGACCCCTGAACCCACGCACCCCACCCAGATCTCTCCATGCCCCATGTCAACAGAGAAGACACGCAACAAGACCCCTGAACCCACGCACCCACCCAGATCTCTCCATGCCCCATGTCAACAGAGATGACACGCAACAAGACCCCTGAACCCACGCACCCCACCCAGATCTCTCCATGCCCCATGTCAACAGAGATGACACGCAACAAGACATCAGTGATGGCACTTAACCTAGAGAAGGATGGGGCAAGTATTCACACTTTCCGCGTTCTCTTCTTTGTCTTATTTTGTTTTGTTTTCTTCAGTTTCTGTCTACAGTTCGTTCACTTCGGGGACTTTAGACTACAGGACTGTCAGCTGAGCGAAGTGATTAGAGGGGGAGAATCATCCTGTCACGGACAAAAAAAATGAAACAACCCAACTTGGGGAGTCGCCAGCCAATTTGTTCGGACATAAGCTTCAACTCAGACATTCTTGGCGCCACGTAGACCGGGCCCATGGTTCGGATCCGGCCAATTAAGCTTAGTGGAGAGGCTTCACAGAGACGGTACGATCCACCCAGACTGACTAAGCCGTTTTGACCGACGCCTCGATGTCTAGCGAGACGAGTCGTAGCGCCTGGCTCAGACTCATCTGGCCAATTTGTGGAACCAGCGTCATTGTTAGTTAGACGTCGTGGCGCCTACCCAGACTCAGCTAGCCAATTTACATGACCGTGCCCACGACTTAAGCCACACGGCGCCAGTTAAGTAGGGAAGGGGGAAGGTAGTGTGGGTGGGGGTGAAATCTAGCTAATCAATTAAATGCCCAATTGACCACCACAGAGAGAAAGGTGTGTAGGCGTGACTGTCATGATTTGAATATCCAATGGAATTAGAGGGAGATAAACTTCGGGTAAAAATACTGACCAATGGTATCGCCCTTGTTGGACAGATCGGAACACAATAAGAGGGATGAGAGAGTGAGAGAAGGGGAGAAGAGGGGAGAACGAACAGAGAGACAGGAGAGAGAGGTCTGGGTGAAAATCTCTGGGAGAGGAAAAGCAGAGAGATGAGGGGAGGAGAGAAGAGAACCAAGTTGAGAGATTAGCATGAGATAGTCTGCAGAGGAAGGACTGAGGAGAGATGGGGAGAGAGAGAGAGTTGCTAACTAATGAAGAAGAAAAGAAAGAAAAGAAAAAAAAAAAAGAAAAGCAACCATGTCCATTTGATAAGAGCAGACTAGAAGAGAGAGAGAGAGAGAGAGTGCAATGCGTTAATGCGGGAAAAAAGGAAGGAGAACAAAATCGATGTTGATAGTCACTGTTCTATCCTAACCGGGGGTTCGACCTCATACCTGGCAGCGTCACTTCGCCAAGCAGAACCACAGCCCAACGCCAACAGTCTCACCTGACCAGGCGCCATCAGACCAAAACCAGTGCCAGCAGTTGTGTCGTGTTGTGAAAGTGACAGTAAAAAGAAAAAGAAAAGAAAAAAAAGACAGTGATTCGTGAATAGTTAAGTTCCCCTGGCCAGGTAAAGTAGAAATCTATTTATCCCGGGTTAGTTAATGATGTTTTAGACAAATGATTTTGTGAAGTTCAGGAAGAGAGAATGTTTTATTTTGTTTGATTCCATATGCATTGATGGTTCGTTCTATGAACATGTGTAGTAAAGTTATAGACTTTACTAGTGGTTTGATGTGACGAATGCATGATTTTATGAATGAGATCGTAAGCAAGCTGTGAGGGGTGTTTGGGCTGTGCGCTAGTCCTTCCCCCACTGACATCCCCCGAGGTTGAACAATTTATTGGCGAGCCTGCCAGGTTATTCTGGCCCATTTTTTATAATTGTTCAACTTCTCAGAGAGGAAGCGGGGTGGGATTCAAGTATTGAAATCCAAAGACAAGGGGTTGTCTTATGTATGTTCCCAAAGATAGTTAAATACTAGGCTTGGCATTGCTTCCAAGATAGTTAATACTAGGCTTGGCATTTCAGCCCCAGAGTACTTATTTCGCACAGATTCCCTATAATTTCGCTCTTCATAGTTGGGTCAGGCGCTGGGCGTCTTATAAAAACTAACTACTTTGTCCAAGCTCATATTATCATTCATAGGTTGTGCTAACGTCACTCGTGTCGGTAACCACCAGTTTGGTGTCGTAGTAATAAAATTTTTGTTCAAAAAAAAAAAAAAGAAAGAGATTTTAATGGGGGAAGAAAAAGAACACCCCTATTGAACAACTTGTGAGCGTCGCTCGTGATCTAGGTTACTCAGGAGATGAGTTGCGTGCATTCGTTGAAACAACAAAGATGGAAAGGGATGAAACGCACGGAAAGAGCCGTATCGCAGTCGAAATAGCAGAACGGGAAAAGGTTAGGGAAACGCAGGAACAGAAAGAATGAAGCGGGAAAAACAGAAAGAATAAGGGAAGCACAGGAAACAGAAAGAATGAAGCAGGGACAGAAGATTAAGGATTTCAGGCAAATGATAATCAGGCTAGGGAAACGCAGGAAAACGGAAAGATTAAAGGTTCAATTAGAGTTGGAGAAAGTGAGAATACAAAGGGGGGACCACCGGATGGTAGCTCATTTTCCCAGTGACTCTGTGCGCAGCTATGCTCCCGACCCAAATTGCCAAAATTTCGGAAGGAACCGATTCGATTGATGCATACATCAGTCGTTTCGAAACGTTTGCGCCCAGTCAGGGTTGGCCTCCAGAAGAGTGGGCAGTCATTTTGTCGGCGTTACTGACGGGAAAAGGCATTAAAAATTTTTTCACTGCGTTGCCAGCGAACAACATTTCTGATTTCGGCGCTGTTGAAGGAATCATTGATGAAGGATTTGACCTCACGGGAGGAGGGGTTCAGGAAGAAAATTTCGTTCAGCTAAATTACAAGCAGGTGAGACGTACACTCAGTTTGGTGCACGTCTAGATCACTATTTGAGAAATGGTTAGAGTTGTGTGGTACGAAAAGGATTCGCTGAGTGAAAGAGCTAGTTATGAAAAACAGATTTTGTCAGGTTGCGGCCCTGAGTTAACTATTAACATTTGAAAGAGAGAACAGCCGGAGACAGCAGGAGAGTTGTTGAAGTTCGCAGAGGTGTATAGAGAGCACGTTTGGGCACTAAGGTGCAGGAGAAACAGGTGCTTAGGCACAGGTGAGAAGAGTGCAAGGAGACTAGGAGAGTTTTCTGCAAGTCTGCAAACCCAGTGGTGGGGCAGAAGGAGGGCAAAGGGACATTAGGTGTTTCATTTGTCACAAGAAGGGACATGTGGCGAGGGATTGTCGCATGAGGTTCCAGAAGGCAGCACCCTTGCAAGAGGTGGATAAGGGTCGTCAAGGGAAACGACCTGCAGTGGAACAACAGGGATCAATCGGAAGAGGGTGGAGTGCAGCTATGGCTAGCACTGGACAGCAGTCAGTGTCAGGGATGGAGGGCACTAGGCTGAGTGGTTCTTTACAGTGGAAGAAGGGTGGATTGGCCAGCAGAGGGTGAAAGGTGTTACGAGACACTGGTTGTTCATGCGGTTTTTTAGTACGAACAACGCTGGTCGATAAAGGGGATTTGACAGGGCAAATCCAGACCTGTACTCTTAATCGATGGCACTGTGAGGGAGTTTCAGTTGCTAAGATAGAAGTACGTACCCTTACTTCTCAGGCGAGTTGTCTGCGTTGGTGATGGAGAAACCCCTTCACGATTTGATCATTGGAAATATTCAGGTGCAAGGGATCCAAGGGATCCTGAGTTTTTTGACTGCTACAGGGGCAGCATTTTCAAACACGGAGCAAGAAGGAGGAAAAGGGTGATAAAACCGTTAGTCGTTCCAGCAAGGAAGTCAGGCTTGATGTGTCGCCTGATGAGTTTAGGGCAGCGCAGGAACAAGACCCTTCGCTCGTGAAGTCTTGGGGTTGGCAAGAGGTGGGAGAAACAGGAGGTTAGAGGAGGTGGACTGAATTTCTTGTGAAATGGGGGCTGTTTTTAACCCAGTGTTCACCAAGGGGAAGACGGTAAGGTGACCACTCAGTTAGAGGTACCAGCAGGTTATCGTGACACTGTCATGTCAGTGGGTCACGGAGTCGCTCATGGCGGGTCATCTCGGCACCAGCAAACAGCTGACCGAATCTTTGATTTACTTTCATTGGCCAGGAGCAATGGCAGACATCAAGCGTTCTGCATGTCTGTGACGTGTGTCAAAGGTCAAACCACAAGAGGGGGGAAGAGGAAGGCGCCTCTTAAACAGCCTCCTTTAATTGACACACCATTCAGGAGGGTGGCTGTTGACCTGATTGGCCCAATCGCGCCCTGTTTTCCCAAAGGGGGGCACAGGTATGTGTTGACACTTGTGGACTACGCGACCAGTACCCAGAAACGGTTGCATTGAAAGGCGTTTGGATCGCAACAGGTCGCTGAAGGGGTGGTTAGACATCTTTTCTCGCGTGGGTGTGCCAGCACAAATTCTCAGTGACAGGGGGTCACAGTTCACCTCAGGCGTGATGAGGGAGGTCAACAGGCTGCTAGGGATCACACAGCTGCTCACTACCCCATACCATCCACAATGCAATGGCTTGTGGGAAAGATTCAACGGTTGGGGCTGAAGGGATCTTAAAGAAGCTCTGTGAGGAAAGGCCAGCAGATTGGGACCGCTACATTCCCGCGGCACTGTTTGCCTACAGGGAAGCCCCTCAGGAAAGCACAGGCTTTTCGCCATTTGAGCTGCTGTATGGGCGGACAGTTCGGGGGGCCGGGTGTGCATTCTCAAAGAGCTGTGGTCCGGAGAACAGGAGTCCGAAGAAGTCAAAACCACATATCCCGTATGTGGTAGACTTACGCAATAGGCTCGAGGAGACATGTAAGGTCGCAAGGGAGGTTTGCAGGAGGCTAGGGTCGTCCAGAAGAAGCAGTATGACAGGAAGGTGAGGAAGCCCAAATTTCCCCAAGGTGGGAGACCAAGTCCTGTTACTGCTTCCCGGATCACAACAAGCTGCTGATGCATTGGAAGGGACCATTCACCATCATTGAAAAGGTAGATCAGGACTACCGAATCGATGTGAATGGGAAATCCCAAAAATTTTCCATGCAAATTTACTCCGCAAATAATTCAGCGTGAGAGTCAGCACATAGGCGCGCAGCAATCATTGATGGAGGTGAGGGAGACCCAGCAGAAGAAGGAGAGATTTTGTTGCCTGAGTTTCCAGGGGAAGAGTCATTACAGGGATGTGTCACTGTATGAAGGGCTAGACAGTAGGAGACAGGAGGAAGTTAGGGGGCTCCTAGAACCCGTATAGGGCGTCCCTGACTGATAAACCAGGCAGGCAACTCTAGAGACATGTACGGTGGAGTTGCATCACAGAAACCCGTACATGTGAAAAGCCTACCCGATCCCATATGCCCCCAAGCAAGTGATCGAGGAGGAGGTAGAAAAAGATGTTGGACCTTGGGGTGATTGAACCGTCCAAATTTATATAGTGCACCGTCGTCTTAGTGAGGAAAAAAGTCAGGTGAGCATCGATTCTGTGTCGACTATAGACGTCTGAACAGTGTCACCAAGGTCGATGCAGAGGTCATACCAAACATGGAAGACCCGTTCGCTCAGATCGCCACAAGCAAGAGCCAGTATTTCACCAGGATAGATCTGAGCAAGGGTTACTGGCAAATAGCCCTGAGTGAGGACTCAAAGGAAGTCACAGCATTCTCCACTCCTATGGGGCTTATACCAGTGGCGAGTACTCCCTTTTGGGATGGTCAACGCACCTGCAGTCTTCTCTCGGATGATGAGGAGTTATTGACGGGATTGGAAGGCGTTGTGAATTTCATGGATGACATTTTTGATAGCATCCGAGACATGGGAGGAGCATTGAGGCAGCTAGGGCAGTTTTAGAGAGGTTGAGGGCAAGCCAATCTCACAGCCAGACCAACAAGTGCCAGGTTGGTTTTCCAAGCCTGGAGTTCCTAGGTTTTTTTGTCGGAGGCGACACAAAGCAGCCGGAAAGAGGAAAGGTGGGAGAAGATGATGAATTCAAAAGGACCAAAGACCAAAACAGAAGTCAGGAGTCTGCTAGGTTTTTTGGGTTCTATAGGGAGTTTGTCCCAAATTTTGCTGCAATCACGAGTCCTCTCAGTGATTTGGTCAAGGCCCGGGAAACCGGCAGTGGTCGAATGGTCAGACGCTGCAGAGCAAGCACTGCAGACGGTGTTGGAAAGACTAGGTTCCGTCCCATCTTGAAGCTACCAGATATGTCCAAACCATTTTGTTGCGGACAGATGCTTTAGGGGGTGGGATAGGTGCAGTATTGTGCAGGAGCATGAAGAGGTCGAGTTTCCTGTGAGATATGCTAGCAGGAAGTTGACAAAGTGTGAAGAAGGGTACGCAACGGGGAGAAGGAGTGTTTTGCTGTCGTGTGGGCCGTGCAGAAGTTCCACAAATACTTGTATGGGAAAGAGTTCGTGATAGAGACAGATCACCAACCACTCAAATTCCTGCAGGAGGGACAGCTGAAAAACAGCAGGGTTCTGCGTTGGGCAATGGCACTGCAGCCCTACGGTATCGAGTGCGTACATCCCAGGTCGACAGAATGTCGGAGTGACTATTTTAAGCCGTGTAGTTAGCAAGCTGCAACTCAGAGGAAGTCAGTCATATCCGGGGTGCTTTGTTGATAATATGTGTTGATGACAGTTTTTGTTGGGTTGGTAGGGGCCATTCCCCGTTGGCTATGGTTCATA
>CM031613.1:61957796-61960296 GCA_018398815.1 Conus ventricosus
AACTCACTGTTCACTAGTTTTACAACAATTACTGGAGTATGAACTCACTGTTCACTAGTTTTACAACAATTACTGGAGTATGAACTCACTGTTCACTAGTTTTACAACAATTACTGAGTATGAACTCACTGTTCACTAGTTTTACAACAATTACTGAAGTATGAACTCACTGTTCACTAGTTTTTACAACAATTACTGGAGTATGAACTCACTGTTCACTAGTTTTACAACAATTACTGGAGTATGAACTCACTGTTCACTAGTTTTACAACAATTATTGGAGTATGAACTCACTGTTCACTAGTTTTACAAAACTTACTGGAGTATGAAACTCACTGTTCACTAGTTTTACAACAATTACTGAGTATGAACTCACTGTTCACTAGTTTTACAACGACAATTACTGGAGTATGAACTCACTGTTCACTAGTTTACAACGACAATTACTGGAGTATGAACTCACTGTTCACTAGTTTTACAACAATTACTGAAGTCACTAGTTTACAACAATTACTGGAGTATGAACTCACTGTTCACTAGTTTTACAACAATTACTGAAGTATGAAACTCACTGTTCACTAGTTTTACAACAATTACTGGAGTATGAACTCACTGTTCACTAGTTTTACAACGACAATTACTGGAGTATGAACTC
Source organism: Conus ventricosus (assembly GCA_018398815.1). Classification (NCBI taxonomy): domain Eukaryota; kingdom Metazoa; phylum Mollusca; class Gastropoda; order Neogastropoda; family Conidae; genus Conus; species Conus ventricosus. Next base: position 61,958,452 of record CM031613.1, read on the forward strand.
ACTGTTCACTAGTTTTACAACGACAATTACTGAGTAAGAACTCACTGTTCACTAGTTTTACAACGACAATTACTGGAGTATGAACTCACTGTTCACTAGTTTTACAACGACAATTACTGGAGTATGAACTCACTGTTCACTAGTTTTACAACGACAATTACTGGAGTATGAACTCACTGTTCACAAGTTTTACAACGACAATTACTGGAGTATGAACTCACTGTTCACTAGTTTTATAACGACAATTACTGAAGTATGAACTCACTGTTCACTAGTTTTACAACGACAATTACTGGAGTATGAACTCACTGTTCAATAGTTTTACAACGACAATTACTGGAGTATGAACTCACTGTTCAATAGTTTTACAACGACAATTACTGGAGTATGAACTCACTGTTCACTAGTTTTACAACGACAATTACTGGAGTATGAACTACACTGTTCACTAGTTTTACAACGACAATTACTGGAGTATGAACTCACTGTTCACTAGTTTACAACGACAATTACTGGAGTATGAACTCACTGTTCACTAGTTTTACAACGACAATTACTGGAGTATGAACTCACTGTTCAATAGTTTTACAACGACAATTACTGGAGTATGAACTCACTGTTCAATAGTTTTACAACGACAATTACTGAGTATGAACTCACTGTTCACTGTTTTACAACGACAATTACTGGAGTATGAACTCACTGTTCATTAGTTTTACAACGACAATTACTGGAGTATGAACTCACTGTTCACTAGTTTTACAACGACAATTACTGGAGTATGAACTCACTGTTCACTAGTTTTACAACGACAATTACTGGAGTATGAACTCACTGTTCACTAGTTTTACAACGACAATTACTGAAGTATGAACTCACTGTTCACTAGTTTTACAACGACAATTACTGGAGTATGAACTCACTGTTCACTAGTTTTACAAACGACAATTACTGGAGTATGAACTCACTGTTCACTAGTTTTACAACGACAATTACTGGAGTATGAACTCACTGTTCACTAGTTTTACAACGACAATTACTGGAGTATGAACTCACTGTTCACTAGTTTTACAATGACAATTACTGGAGTATGAACCACTGTTCACTAGTTTTACAACGACAATTACTGGAGTATGAACTCATTGTTCACTAGTTTTTACAACGACAATTACTGGAGTATGAACTCACTGTTTAGTAGTTTCACAGCGACAATTACTAGAGTATGAACTCACTGTTTATTAGTTTTACAACGACAATTACTGAAGTATGAACTCACTGTTCACTAGTTTTACAAAGACTTATACTAAACCATTAACTCATTGTTCACTAGTTTTACAACGACAATTACTGGAGTATGAACTCACACTTCACTGGTTTTACAGCGACAATTACTGGAGTATGAACTCACTGTTCACTAGTTTTACAACGACAATTACTGAAGTATGAACTCACTGTTCACTAGTTTTACAACGACAATTACTGAAGTATGAACTCACTGTTCACTAGTTTTACAACGACAATTACTGAAGTATGAACTCACTGTTCACTAGTTTTTACAACAATTACTTAAGTATGAACTCACGGTTGACTAGTTTTACAAATTCCGTAACATGAAGTCACTGTTCACTGTTTTACAACAAGTACAACTGAAGTATGAATTCAGTTAATCACTGGCTTTACATGACAATTACTGAAGTATGAACTCAATGTTCACTAGCTGTAATACGATGATTACTGTCCCCCTGTCTTCCAACAGTTCATGGACAATAAAACCATCGTATTGTACCATGTGGTATTACATTGTTTCATGTTGCATCAGATTGAATTGGCTTGTGTTGCTTTGCA
>CM031613.1:61969054-61979054 GCA_018398815.1 Conus ventricosus
CTTCTCAAAATGAGCCTTCAGCAAGCTTATATTCTCCAAGGGGGAGAGACATCCTCCAATAGGGAGGGAAACTCACTAACATATAACTCCTGGTCATATACCGATATTTCGAAACTTGGTGGTTTCTCCTCAGTGACCGCGGAAAGTGGTAATTTGACTCCTCTGCCTTTCAGTTTAAGAAGAATGCAATCCCAGAAAAGGCTGGTGTGCAATACTGTAGTATTTTAGTCCCTTGTGGATTCATTCCAAGAACTGGCCCCTCAGCACTTGTGTCTTAGAGGATATCTTTTTATATTTTCTACTTTCACAAGAAAATGTAGCTTGTTTTGCTCTTTCATGATTTTCTTTTGCTTCTTAGATGACACCTTTGGTTGGTTTTTTGAAAACTCAACAAACAATACTACAGTATTGCACACCAGCCTTTTCTGGGATTGCATTCTTCTTAAAACTGAAAAGGCAGAGGAGTCAAATTACCACTTTCCGCGGTCACTGAGGAGAAACCCACCAAGTTTTCCGAAATATCGTATAATGACCAGGAGTTATATGTTAGTGAGTTTCCCTCCCTATTGGAGGATGTCTCTCCCCCTTGGAGAATATAAGCTTGCTGAAGGCTCATTTTGAGAAGCAATTTATTTTATTTTTCCCCCTTCACCCACTCAAGCACATACTGTTTAGTTAGGCAGAATCACTACCACTGCAGGTATGAATGCGTATCTCCCCCTATTTCTTCAATCTAAGACATAAGAGCAAGCTTTGTTTATAATTCAAATATAATATATATATATATTATATATATATATATATATATATCCAGGTACCCACAACGTCAAAACGGCTTGGACCTTTCTGGAGGAAACAGAAAATTAATTTGGAGACTCTGTTATACTATGTGAAGATCTTAATGTACGTTTAAAAGTGGTACCAATCCTCATGGAAGACATGTTGGATGAAGTGTTCCCAGTGCACTGACAATATCTCCAACACACACAGGGCGGCAGGGTGACAACTGACGGTGTCTTTGACTTTGCCCTCATTGGACCACAATTCACAGCAGGCATGAGTGCGGAAACACTTCATCATGGAAGTGACCATTTCTGTCGTGTTCAGTTTACAGAAACTTTTCATGTTCGATTTACATGAATATGTAAGGTATGCATTGTCAAGTCTTCGAACTGGTACAGTTGACCCAGCCGTGCATAGATTTACATGTAAAACAGATCATGAATGACGTCAGAAATGGGATTGAAACTGACCACACTCTGCACCGTGTCGCTCTGCCTTGAAGAGCTTTTAACAGCAACTACGTATTATAATAATCCTCGTCAGTTTCAACTGACATTACTGCTGGAGGCTACGTTTTACAGCAACTACGTATTATAATAATCCTCGTCAGTTTCAACTGACATTACTGCTGGAGGCTACGTTTTTACAGCAACTACGTATTATAAAATCCTCGTCAGTTTCAACTGACATTACTGCTGGAGGCTACGATTGGAGATATCTTAAAAAAGGGGCTGTTCTTTTATGCGAGATAATTAAGCAGAAGAGAAGTCTATAATCATACATACATATCTTGATTTACGATAGTTTGCCCCTTGTTATGAAATCGATGCTTCATTGTGTCACGGTCAAAATTCAACTCAACCAAATTCGTGGTCAATCGCCACCAGCCCAGTTGGACCTAAGCCCTAACTCAAACATTCTAGGCGTCAGAGACGGGCCATAGGTCGGGTCCGGCCAATTAAGCTTAGTGGAGAGGTTTCACCGAGACAGTCCGACCCACCTAGACTGACTAAGCGGCTTTGACCGACGCCTCGATGTCTGCCCAGACGGACCTCATTACCTGGGCCAGCCTTATCCGGCCACTTTGTGAACCAGCGTCATTGTCAGTTTAGACATCGTGGACGCCACCCAGACTCAGCTGGCCAATTTAGATTGACCAGTGTCCACCACTTAAGCCACACGGCACCAGTTAATAGGAAAGGGGGGAAGGTAGTGTGTGGTGGGGGGTGAAATCTGGCTAATCAATTAAATGACCAATGACCACCACAGAGAGTAAGGCGTGTAGACGGGACTGTCGTGATGTGAATATCCAATGGAATTAGAGGGAGACAACTTCGGGGTGTCAGGGCGGTAAAAATACTGACAATGGTACTGGCCTTGGACACGGGGTTAGAGCATAAAGGAATACGTGAGTGAGAGAGACGAGGAGAAAAAACGAACAGACAGAGAGAGAGAGAGGGAAGTCCGGGGGAAGTAGGCTCTCGCCTACAGGAAGGCAGGGAGAGAAGAGGAAAACGAGGGGAAGAACGAACAGAGAAGAGAGAGGGAGAGGTTCTAGGTCTGCTTGAGAGAAAAGCAGAGAGATGAGGGGAGGAGAGAAGAGAACCAAGTTGAGAGATTAGCATGAGATAGTCTGCAGAGGAAGGACTGAGGAGAGATGTGGAGAGAGAGAAAGAGTTGCTAATTTATGAAGAAGAAAAGAAAGAAAAGAAAAAAAGAAAAGAAAAGCAACCATGTCCATTTGATAAGAGCAGACTAGAAGAGAGAGAGAGAGAGAGAGTGCAATACGTTAATGCAGGAAGAAAGAAAGGAGAACAGATCGATGTTGATAGTCACTGTTCTACCCTAACCGGGGGTTCGACCTCATACCTGGCAGCGTCACTTCGCCAAGCAGAACCACAGACCAACGCCAACAGTCTCACCTGACCAAGCGCCATCAGACCAACACCAGTGCCGGCAGTTGTGTCGTGTTGTGAAAGTGACAGTGAAAAAAAGGAAAAGAAAAGAAAAGACAGTGATTCGTGAATAGTTAAGATCACCTGGCCGGGTAAAGTAGAAATCTGTTTATACCCGGGTTAGTTAATGATGTTTTAGATAAATGATTTTGTGAAGTTCAAGGAAAGAGAGAATGTTTTATTTTGTTTGATTCTATATGCATTGATGTTCTTTCTATGATCAGTATAGTAAAGTTATAGACTTTACTAGTGGTTTGATGTGACGAATGCATGATATATGAATGAGATTGTAAGCAAGCTGTGAGTGTGTTTGGGCGGGTGCGCTAGTCCTTCCTCCACTGACATTACACGAGGTTGACAATTTATTGGCGAGCCTGCCAGGATATTCTGGCCCATTTATTATAATTGTTCAACTTCTCAGAGAGGAAGCTGGGTGGGATTCAAGTATTGTAATCCTAAGACAAGGGGTTGTCTTACTGTATGTTCCCAAGATAGTTAAATACTAGGCTTGGCATTGCTTCCAAGATAGTTAATACTAGGCTTGGCATTTCAGCCCAGAGTACTCATTTCGCACAGATTGCCTATAATTCGCTCTCATAGTTGGGTCAGGCGCTGGGCGTCTTATAAAAACTAACTACGTTGTCCCAAGCTAATATTATCATTCATAGGTTTTGTGCTATTACGTTACTCGTGTCGGAAACCACCAGTTTGGCTGTCGTAATAAAATCTTGTTCAAAAAAAAAAAAAAAAGAAAGAGATAAAAATGGCGGAAGAAAAAACACCCCTATTGAACAACTTGTGAGCGTCGCTCGTGATTTAGGCTATTCAGGAGATGAGTTGCGTGCATTCGTTGAAAACCAACAAAAGATGGAAAGAGATGAACGCGCGGAAAGACGACGTGTCGGGGTAGAAAAAGAAGAAACAGAAAGGTTAAGGATTCAGGCTAATCAGGAAGCGCAGGAAACAGAAAGAATAAAGCAAGCGCAGGAAACAGAAAGAATTAAAGCTAGGGAAACGCAGGAAACAGAAAGACAAAAGGGAAGCGCAGGAAACAGAAAGATTAAAGGTTCAATTAGAGCTAGAGAAAGTGAGAATACAGAGGGAGGCCACCGATGATGGTAGTTCACTTTCCAGTGACTCTGTGCGCAGCTATGCCCCCCGACCCAAGTTGCCAAAATTCTCTGAAGGAACCGATTCGATTGATGCATACATCAGTCGTTTCGAAACGTTTGCAACCAGTCAGGGTTGGCCTCCAGAAGAGTGGGCAGTCATTTTGTCTGCGTTATTGACGGGTAAGGCATTACAGATTTTCACTGCATTGCCAGCAGACACCCAATCTGATTTGGTGCTGTGAGGAATCGTTAATGAAGGGATTTGACCTCACAGAGGAAGGATTCAGAAAGAAATTTCGTTCAGCTAGATTGCAAGCAGGTGAAACGTACATTCAGTTTGGTGCACGTCTAGATCACTATTTTGAGAAATGGTTAGAGTTGAGTGGTACGAAAAAGGAGTTCGCCGAATTGAGAGAGCTAGTTATGAAAGAACAGATTTTGTCAGGTTGCGGCCCTGAGTTAACCATACATTTGAAAGAGAGACAGCCAGAGACAGCAGGAGAGTTGTTGAAGTTCGCAGAGGTGTATAGAGAGGCACGTTTGGGCACTAAGGTGCAGGGAGAAACAGGTGCTAGGCACAGGTGAGAAGAGTGCAAGGAGACTAGGAGAGTTTTCTGCAAAGTCTGCAACCCAGTGGTGGGGCAGAAGGAAGGGCAAAGGGACATTAGGTGTTTCATTTGTCACAAGAAGGGACATGTGGCGAGGGATTGTCGCATGAGGTTCCAGAAGGCAGCAGCCTTGCAAGAGGTGGATAAGGGTCGTCAAGGGAAACGACCTGCAGTGGAACCAAAAGGGATTCAGTCGGAAGAGGGTAGAGTGCAGCCTATGGCTAGCACTGGACAGCAGTCAGTGTCAGGATGGAGGGCACTAGGCTGAGTGGTTCATTACCTGGAAGAAGGGTGGATTGGCCAGCGGAGGGTGAAAGTGTTTACGAGACACTGGTTGTTCATGCGGGGTAGTACGAACAACGCTGGTCGATAAAGGGGATTTTGGACAGGGCAAATCCAGACCTGTACTCTAATCGATGGCACTGTGAGGGAGTTTCCAGTTGCTAAGATAGAAGTACGTACCCTTACTTCTCAGGCGAGTTGTCTGCGTTGGTGATGGAGAAACCCCTTCACGATTTGATCATTGGAAATATTCCAGGTGCAAGGGATCCAGGGGATCCTGAGTTGTTGACTGCTACAGGGGCAGCAGTTCAAACACGGAGCAAGAAGGAGGAAAAGGTTGTTAAACCGTTAGTTGTTCCAGGAAGGAAGTCGGGCATAGACGTGTCGCCTGATGAGTTTAGGGCAGCACAGGAACAAGACCCTTCGCTCGTGAAGTCTTGGGATTTTGGCAAGAGGTGGAGAGAAACAGGAGGTTAGAGGAGGTGAGACAGAATTTCTTGTGAAAGGCGGGCTGTTGTACCGAGTGTTCACCAAGGGGAAGACAGGTAAGGTGACCACTCAGTTAGAGGTACCAGCATGTTATCGTGACACTGTCATGTCAGTGGGTCACGAGTCGCTCATGGCGGGTCATCTCGGCACCAGCAAAACAGCTAACCGAGTCTTTGATGACTTTCATTGGCCAGGAGCAATGGCAGACATAAAGCGGTTCTGCATGTCATGTGACGTGTGTCAAAGGTCAGCCACAAGAGGGTGAAGAGGAAGGCGCCTCTTAAACATCCCCCTTTAATTGACACACCGTTCAGGAGGGTGGCTATCGATCTGATTGGCCCAATCTCGCCCTGTTCCCAAAAGGGGGGCACAGGTATGAGACATGTAAGGTTGCAAGGGAAGGTCAGCAGAAGGCTAGGGGCGGTCAGAGAAGCAATATGACAGAAAGGTGAGGAAGCAATCCCCAAGGCGGGAGATCAAGTCCTGGTACTGCTTCCACGGGTCACGACAAGCTGCTGATGCATTGGAAAGGACCATTCACCATCACTGAAAAGGTCGGTCGGGATTACCGAATTGATGTGAATGGAAAACCAAAACTTTTCCATGCAAATTTCCTCCGCAAATATATTCAGCGTGAGACGCAGAACATAGGCGCAGCAGCAATCATTGTTGAGGCGAAAGAGACCAGCAGAAGAAGGTGAGATTTGTTGCCTAAGTTCCCAGAAGAGTCATACAGGGATGTGTCACTGTATGAAGGGCTAGACAGTAGGAGTTCCTAGGTTTTGTTGTCGGAGGCGACACAAAGCAGCCGGAAAGAGGAAAGGTGGAGAAGATGATGAATTCAGAGAGACCAAAGACCAAAACAGAAGTCAGGAGTCTGCTAGGTTTTATTGGGTTCTATAGGGGGGAGTTTGTTCCAAATTTCGCAGCAATCACGAGTCCTCTCAGTGATTTGGGCAAAGGGAGGGAAACCAGCAGTGGTCGAATGGTCAGACGCTGCAGAGCAAGCACTGCAGACGGTGTTGGAAAGACTAGGTTCCCGTCCCATCTTGAAGCTACCAGATATGTCCAAACCATTTTTGTTGCGGACAGATGCATCAGGTGGTGGGATAGGTGCCAGTATTTCTGCAGGACATGAAGGGGTCGAGTTTCCTGTGAGAAAATGCTAGCAGGAAGTTGACAAAGTGTGAAGAAGGGTACGCAACGGTGGAGAAGGAGTGTTTAGCTGTTGTGTGGGCCGTGCAGAAGTTCCACAAATACTTGTATGGGAAAGAGTTCGTGATAGAGACAGATCACCAACCACTCAAATTCCTGCAGGAGGCGCAGTTTAAAAACAGCAGAGTGCTGCGTTGGGCAATGGCATTGCAGCCCTACAGGTACCGAGTGCAGTACATTCCCGGTCGACAGAATGTCGGAGCTGACTATTTAAGTCGTGTAGTCTAGCAAGCTGCGACTCAGAGGAAGTCAGTCGTATCCGGGGTGCTTTGTTGATAATATGTGTTGATGACAGTTATGTTGATTGGATATGGGTTCATTCCCAGTTGGCTATGGTTCATATTTTTTTGTGTGAGACTTGTTTATATTTTCTTGTGAGATTTGTTCATGTAAATGTAGTTATGCTTGGAGCATACAGTCGCTTGTGTATGATGCATTATTGCAATAAGTGAGGATGAAGATTCCTCAGTGAAGTGTCCCTGGATCGTGATCATATTATATTGTGCTTTCATAATCATTGTGAAGAGAAGATGTGGCAAATCGCAGGTAGGGGAATTGCATAAGTGCGCACAGAGGTCGTTATAAAATGAGTTGAATAAACGCAAGAGCGCACGTCAATGATAAACTCATTGGAGTGGTATTCACTAATGGTATATTTTTTAATTTATAAACCGTTGGTTGTAAAGTATTTTCCAAACTTTGCGCGTGTAGCTGTGTGTCAGCAAATTCGGTTGTTGTCTTTTTTGTACCGTTGTTTTGAGACAATGCGGAGCATAGTCTTTGCAAGGGGAAATTGTCACGGTCAAAATTCAACTCAACCAAATTCGTGGTCAATCGCCACCAGCCCAGTTGGACCTAAGCCCTAACTCAAACATTCTAGGCGTCAGGAAGACGGGCCCATAGGTCGGGTCCGGCCAATTAAGCTTAGTGGAGAGGTTTCACCGAGACAGTCCGACCCACCCAGACTGACTAAGCGGCTTTGACCGACGCCTCGATGTCTGCCCAGACGGACTCAGTACCTGGGCCAGCCTTATCCGGCCACTTTGTGAACCAGCGTCATTGTCAGTTTAGACATCGTGACGCCCACCCAGACTCAGCTGGCCAATTTAGATTGACCAGTGTCCACCACTTAAGCCACACGGCACCAGTTAAATAGGAAAGGGGGGAAGGTAGTGTGTGGTGGGGGTGAAATCTGGCTAATCAATTAAATGACCAATTGACCACCACAGAGAGTAAGGCGTGTAGACGGGACTGTCGTGATGTGAATATCCAATGGAATTAGGGGAGACAACTTCGGGTGTCAGGGCGGTAAAAATACTGACCAATGGTACTGGCCCTTGGACACGGGGGTTAGAGCATAAAGGAATACGTGAGTGAGAGAGAGCGAGGAGAAAAAAACGAACAGACAGAGAGAGAGAGAGGGGAAGTCCGGGGAAGTAGGCTCTCGCCCACAGGAAGGCAGGGAGATGAAGAGGAGAACGAGGGGAAGAACGAACAGAGACAGAGAGAGGAGAGGTTCTAGGTCTGCTTGAGAGAAAAGCAGAGAGATGAGGGGAGGAGAGAAGAGAACCAAGTTGAGAGATTAGCATGAGATAGTCTGCAGAGGAAGGACTGAGGAGAGATGTGGAGAGAGAGAAAGAGTTGCTAATTTATGAAGAAGAAAAGAAAGAAAAGAAAAAAAGAAAGAAAAGCAACCATGTCCATTTGATAAGAGCAGACTAGAAGAGAGAGAGAGAGAGAGAGTGCAATACGTTAATGCAGGAAGAAAGAAAGGAGAACAGATCGATGTTGATAGTCACTGTTCTACCCTAACCGGGGGTTCGACCTCATACCTGGCAGCGTCACTTCGCCAAGCAGAACCACAGACCAACGCCAACAGTCTCACCTGACCAAGCGCCATCGACCAACACCAGTGCCGGCAGTTGTGTCGTGTTGTGAAAGTGACAGTGAAAAGAAAAGGAAAAGAAAAGAAAAGACAGTGATTCGTGAATAGTTAAGATCACCTGGCCAGGTAAAGTAGAAATCTGTTTATACCCGGTTAGTTAAAAGATGTTTTAGATAAATGATTTTGTGAAGTTCAAGGAAAGAGAGAATGTTTTATTTTGTTTGATTCTATATGCATTGATGTTCTTTCATGATCATGTATAGTAAAGTTATATGACTTTACTAGTGGTTTGATGTGACGAATGCATGATATATGAATGAGATTGTAAGCAAGCTGTGAGTGTGTTTGGGCTGTGCGCTAGTCCTTCCTCCACTGACATTACACCGAGGTTGACACATTGGAAAAAAAAAAGTTGTCTGTGTTCAGACGAGTTAATTCATTTAGATTTTTAACGAAGTTTCTGATGCGTTTTTAGAAGATGTATTTTAAAGAGATGTGTGAAAGGTTTTTTTGTTTTGTTTTGTTTTTTGATGACTTGTGAGCTGATTTTAACGTGGTGACAGCCCTGATATGGCCCTTTGCGGTCGGCCTGGGCTATGAGCAACATTACCTTAACTACATACATCCATTGTCTTTCATTCACACCCCTTCAAATGAGACTATTTCCTTTACGAATAAGATTTTCAATTCCAGGCTCTCTCTCTCTCTCTCTCTCTCTCTCTCTCTCTCTCCCTCTCTCTCTCTCTCTCTCTCTCTCTCTCTCCCTCTCTCTTCTTCTTCTTCTTCTCATCCTCCTTTTTCTTCTTCTTCTTCTTCTTCTACACCACCATCTCTCAATCAACAATGCGCCCGTTGACCGAGAAGAGAGCAAGATACGACATGACTGCTACATGAAGGGTTTTATTCGTTTATTTGCTTCTCTGCTGCCCTTTGACTGACGTGAAAGAAGACACACAAAAAGAATAATGACGAAAAGAAAGAAAGAAAGAAAGAAAGAAAGAAGACGGAAGGGAAGACAGATCAGCAGAAAGACAAGGGAGGAGAGAGGAAGAAAGCAAGAACGGACGCAGATAAGGGAAAGGAACAACAGAACTAAACAAATAATTATATGCTAAAAAAAAAAAAAATCAGAGAAAGAAACAAACCCACACCCACACCCCTAAAAGAAGTAGGCAAGAAACATAAGAAAATGAAGAAAGGCAGAGCGAGAGAGAGAGCGAGAGAGAGAGAGAGAGAGAGAGAGAGAGAGAGAGAGAGAGAGAGAGAGAGAGAGGGGATGGAGGGAAGACTGAAAGAATAAAAGATTTTAAAAAATAAGACAGAGAGAAAAGAAGGGGAGAGAGAGAGAGAGAGAGAGAGAGAGAGAGAGAGAGAGAGAGAGAGAGAGAGAGAGAGCGAGAGAGAGAGAGAGAGCGAGAGCGAGAGCGAGAGAGAGAGAGAGAGAGGAGAGAGAGAGAGAGGATGGAGGGAAGACTGAAAGAATGAAAGATTTAAAAAAATAAGACAGAGAGAAAAGAAGGGGGGAGAGAGAAGAGAGGGAGAGAGGGGGGGAGAGAGAGAGAGAGAGAGAGAGAGAGAGAGAGAGAGAGAGAGGATGGAGGGAAGACTGAAAGAATAAAAGATTTTAAAAAATAAGACAGAGAGAAAAGGGGAGACAGAGAGAGAGAGAGA
>CM031613.1:61988126-62065626 GCA_018398815.1 Conus ventricosus
GATCCGGAAGCTCGTCCGGATATTATTTATTCTTTCTGTTTTGCGTTTCTTGCTGTCTTTCTTTGCTCGATGTCGCCTATGTTTGTTTTTCATTTTACTTTTCCATCTGCACGTGACACCACCCTAGGCTGGGCGTTGTTGATCAAATAAACAGAGCTACGGTGTGATCCAGTAGTTGTAGCGCAGTGGTTAGCGTCACGAATTCCCGGTTGGGAGATTATCAGTTCGATTCCCATCAAAGCCATTTATTTGTTGGGGTTTGTCTGCCCCGACCGGCTCCTACCCAGAGCTGAGTTTGCTCGATTAGGAAGACTGGGCTCGCACGGTCTAGTTTCATCCACTTAAAGGACGCATCCCTGAGAGTGTCGTTCAAATTTCTTGATAAACACTGCGCGTGTGTCTTGCATCTCTTAGGGCTGGTTGACAGTCGGGAAGATATCATGAAAACAAGCACAGAGCACAGCCCTGTCATGTCGTCTCAGACCGGAATGGAATGGAAATTCTTCCTCCTCCTCATCCCCACCGATCAGCATGATAAAGTCTCCGCTCGTGTAGCCCTTCATGTCCTGCGGTCATGGTGACGTCAGTGTGGGTTTCCTCCCCTTGGTGACTTCGTGTGGAAGTCGCCGGTGCGGGCCAGGTCAGTGGGACTGTCGTTAGACGGACGTAGTGCTGCCCTGCTGAAGGGGACTGTCAGTCACGCTGGCTCCGTGACTAAACCATCGTTGTCGTCGCTGAGGGGCTCAGTAAGGCAGTGGCCGGCGTATGTTGGGTCAGGACAGGCGCCACGGAACACCACCGACGTGACCCGGCAGTAGTTGATTGTCTCCCCTGGTTACCTGACGTCTTGACATGGACTGCTCTTTGCGGATTGCCGGAGCTAGGGGCGACGGCTGCACAGTCAGGATGTGGCTGTGGACGGGGAGAGATGGACTGAGCGACGTGGGCATAGTTCCGTTGAATCGTTACAGAACATGAGACAGTTCACACACACACACGCACGCACGCACGCACGCACGCACGCAACGCACGCAGCACACACACACACACACACACACACACACACACACAGAGCGTTTGGGCGTAATCTTGCAAAACGTCGGATGAAAATATAACTCCCTCACTGACGGAGGTAACAAACACACGCCCTGCAATGATAAAGACTGATTGCATTGAAGGAAACTTCATGTATCACATAAAAACTATTTTTCACGAGGTTTCAATTTTCATCTGAAAACATTTGTTTTCACAATGGAAGTGATTTTCACATGAAAGGAGTTATTTTCACGAGAGAGTTAGCCTCTGAAAACAGTTCTTTTTCAGATAAGAAAAATGTTATATCATTAAGATAGGTATTTGCACGTGATAGTTAACAACTGAAGGCAGTTTCAGGTGATAATTAGCTGCTGGAAACAGGTACTTTCACGTGGAAACGGTATGATTGCGTGAAAATGGAAAGTTTGCCGTCAGAATTAGTCGTTTCCCAGTTAAAAAAAAAAAAAAAAAAAAAAGAGTTGATTAGATGTTCTCGCAAGAAAATACCAGTTATCACGCATAACATGAATTGTTTCGTGTGATAGGATACATAATTGCTCTTTTCCTGCGAAAACAGTAACTTGGCCTTTTGCAGCGTGTGTTCTCCCATAGAACACGCGGGCTGTTGTCAGGGTATGTGGACGACTGCTGTTTAGGTTCCTTCTGGCCTGTGTTTAGCTGATGGGATGGGGGTGGAGTGTACAAGGGAGTGGGGGTGGGGGTGGGGCTCCGGGGAATGGATCGCAGCAGGGCACACTGTCTTTGTTGTTTTGACACTTTGAATAAGTACGTTGGTATTGATTTAGAAGCTATTCTCTCTCTCTCTCTCTCTCTCTCTCTCTCTCTCTCTCTCTCTCTCTCTCTCTCTCTCTCTCTCTCTCTCTCTTCTCGCCTCCCTACAAACACTGACTCACACACCACACTCACACACACACACACACACACACACACACACACACACACACACACACACACACACACACACACACAAACACACCGCGCGCGCTCACGCACGCATGCACACGTAAAGACACACACACACACACACACACACACACACACACACACACACACACACACACACACACACACATAAATATATCCAGAGAGAGAGAGAGAGTGAGAAAGAGAGAGACAGAGAGAGAAGAGAGAGAGAGAGAGAGAGAGAGAGAGAGAGCGTGCGTGTGTGTGCGTGCGCGCGCGCACGTGTGTGTGTGTTGTGTGTGGTGTGTGTGTGTGTGTGTGTGTTTGTGTGTGTGTGTATGTTTGTGTGTGTGTGTGTGTGTGTGTTGTGTGTGTGTGTGTGTGTGTGTGTCTGTGTCTGTAAAAGATGTCGAAGACAAAGACGAAGTTTAAACAGTCAGATTTTCAATTCAGCTTCATACCGTTAAAATCCTCTTCGTTTTCAATACAAGCAAGAAGACTTCTGTCTCTAAGGCCTAAAAAAAATCAAAACGGAAAACCTTTTCTCGTCATAGTCATCCTTAGTGTTCCCCTCTCAGCAACCAAAAATACTAACGTCTGCTGATTGGTAGGAACAGCCATCGGCAGTTTTCTTCAATCGTTACAAATTCTCGGACAGTTCCGCCAAGTTGCCACGCGACACATATGACGTATGGAAGCGAGCAGACAACGAAACTGCGATCGTGATTGGATGTTGAAATATCGCCTGAGCTGTGGTCGTCTGCTATGACGGCAGTACAAGTCTGCCTGTCTTCAAAAAAACCCTTGGCGCTGACAGGTGGAGCTGGTAAGATACCATACTTTTCGACATAGATGGACGACAGAAACGAACCAAAAAACACGGAGGTGAGGGACAGTAGGCTACAGAAGTAGATTTGTCTTCCTGAAATCGCCTCTCCGACGGGCAGGCGCATAATTAGTTTCAGTCGACTTCAAAATGGCGGCAACTTTGAGTCACTTAAAAGCCTGCAAATAGAACTTACAAGGTGTGTTTTGTTTTCAAACATTTAAAAGAAAATAGTTTTTCCCATTCAGGTACTTTACATTGCATGTGCCTTTTTTTTTTTCTTTTCATGTGTGTGAGCAGGTTGATGAACAAATTACCTTGATGAAACGTGCCATGAGACTGAAGAGAACCAACCACGAGGTGTCTGTGGTGAGTCCGCTTGACTGCTTCTCCGTGTTCATTGTATTGAACCCCACCCCCATCCTCACCGCTCTCCTCTCTCTCTCTCTCTCTCTCTCTGGTGAGATATTTCATCGATTTAAACTCGTACGTTAAATGCATCAGTTATGGCGAAAGTTGACACGAATGAAAAAAAAATCACAAATCACAGCATTTAAAGCGTATAATATGTTATATGATCTTTACATTAATGAAAAGAAGACTTGTTCGTAATTGCCTAATTTCTCACGGTTTGGCTTCAGAATGGGACAACCAAGGTTTTGTAAACGTTACAGTGTTTATCAAAGGCTTCAAACAAAGAGTAATCGACTGCAGGTAGTAATAAGACTGGCCTAATCATACACACATCAGTGACAGGTTTGCTGAAGAGAGAGCATTTAAGGCAACAAATCCTGTGGCGCCACATATTGAAAGTGTTACGAATAGATAAAAGGTCCACGTAACAAAACTTAGATTTGGTGTATCAGACAATGCCAGCCATTGATTTAGATGCAGTGAAAAAGATGGTAAGGTTATGTGCTCTTTGTGTCCTGTTACTGAGAAAAATGCCATTCATAGCATACTTTTCTGCCCTGCTCTTCGTGATTAGAGAATAAGATACATTCAGTCTAATTATTGTAACGACCGATGTCATTTTAGGTTTAATTTACTTATGGCATGTAGAAGTGAGTGTGTGTGTGTGTTTTATATGATGTAACATTATTCACTTTCAAAGCTTTAAAACGTGTGCGTGCTGCTTCAGCTCAAAAAGTATGTCATAATTCATTTGCCAGATGCGTATGTGATTTTTGTTTCGTTTACCTTTGCTTTATTTTGTTTTGTGCATAACAAAAAACACCATGTGATATATATATATATATATATATATATATATATATATATATATATATATATATATATATGTGTGTGTGTGTGTGTGTGTGTGTGTGTGTGTGTGTGTGTGTAAGAGATTATAACATGACTATCCACCTTCAGATAGGGGCCTAGGCCTAAATCTGAATGAAACAATTCGTATTCGTTTCCTCTGTCTCTGTCTTTCTTTCTCTGTCTCTGTCTCTCTCTTCTCTCTCTCTCTCTCTCTCTCTCTCTCTCTCTCTCTCAAACACACACACACGCACACACAACACACCACACACACACACACACACACACACACACACACACACACACACCACGCACACACACACATAGACACATGCACGCACGCACACAAACACACAGTTTACAGATATATCCATCTAAAACATAGGGATTTCGTGTAGTTACAAATTCAGTCTGTGACGTCATAAAGTCATAGTTTTTCTTCTTTTTGTTGTTTTTTAAAGAGATTTCATGAGTACGCTGAGAAAGATCTCCGGTTTGTTTTTCTCTCGTTCATAATGCACTTGTATACAAGCAAGATAAATGTTGCCGTTATGGGACAGAAGTCAAGAAGGACATATTTCACACTTACAAACAGCCATTTGTTTTTCCCATGGGCCATAAACAATGACGTTCAGCAGTTGGTAGTCATTCTGAGGACTATTCAGACTCCAGTGATGAAAAAAGATCTTGTGATGTCATGATATCACTGACTGAATCAGTAACTGCACCAGATCCCTAAAATAGTCTGAGATTTCATGAGATCCCTGGTTTTACACTTTCTCCGTCACACACACACACACACACACACACACACACACACACACACACACACACACACACACCATATCCTACATACTATCCTCCGATCCCTCTCCTCACAACTCTTGACTCAACCCTCTCCTTCCTCCCTCTCGCTAGCACACATTCATCAAGTTTCTTCTCATCCTACTAAACTTTCCACGTGGCTGCTGAAAGGTCTAAAGATAGAAGCCGAATGTTGACAAATGCGATGCCGTGCACGATAAACCAGCAGTCACAGAATACCAGCGGGGCAACATCCTATGGCCATCAGTCATTTTACCACTGACACTGCTCCGACGCGTTCAGGACCAGTTATAGTAGCATAAAGGCAGAATGCCAGGCCAGGGCCACACTCCACTGTTCGTCCTCTGCAGCCTCCTGCTTCCATCGGCCACACTCCACAAATAGGATTTTGCACCAAAACCAGGCGTTTTGGGGGAGTGGCATCAATTTGAGCCAATATTCATGTAGGCTCATTTTAAACAGATATTAGGTCAAATGACACCCCACCCACCCCCTCCCTCTCCCAATCATTTCATTTGTTTTTGAGGATTTCTGCTGATGATATGATTTACAATCGAAAAATACACGACCTAACCCTTGTCTGACGTCACATCTCAGGCCTTGGCACTCATTTGTACGTCATATAAAAGTTATACATTAGGAATTTTCGCCCCACATGTAAAGTTAATGATGGTGTTTTTGCACGTTGTTATTATTGAATGTTTTATCATCACCGTCATTATTGTTATATATTATTTTATTATTTTATATTATCATAAACAATGGAATCGCACAATGTTATTGTGAAATGTGTTAGTAGTAGTAGTTGCAGTAGTAATATTGTTATTTTGTTGTTGTTGTTATATTAGTAGTAGTAGAAGTGGTAGTGTTGCATTGTATTGTTGTTCGTGTTGTTATTGTTTTTGTTGTTAAAGTGATTGTTACTGTTGCTATTTCATCTGGTCCTCCAGCCCTTAATTTTTCCCATTTTTTTCCCTGTCGTTTTTGTTTTTTCTTTAAAACAGAGCGGCCTCCATCCTCCTATTTTTTTCCTACTATCATCATTTTTTTCTGAAACGGGTTCACGCATACCAAGCTAGGCTGTTTTGTGTGTGTGTGTGTGTGTGTGTGGGGGGGGGGGGGGTATTTTTTTTAAAAAACAAGTGATTTTAATGTTTTAGCATTTAATGCAACGCGTAAAGCGTCTGGGTTTATTTATGTACTAATGGTCCACAGCCAATACAATCATTGTGCTCATAACTTTTTCCATACCATGCCTTCATATATGGATATTCTATTTTGTTATGAATGGTGAACACTGATTGGAGGTAGATTTCACGCAAGTAAAGAACCCATTGTAAGGGGAGTAGAAAAGCAAGGAGAGAGGGGAATGAGTCAGATTCGTCAAAATCAGAAGGGAGAGAAGAGTGAGTCCGCTTAAAAAGTATTTGGAAAGTTTTTCACCTTTCGGATAGATTACTTACTACCTGACCCAAGGGCAACCCCGAACTCCGATAAAACCACTCATACCTGCTCAGAGGCAGCGGAGGCAGACTCCGTCATTCATCTTTGGCTCACCTTTCCATCTGCTGGAAGTCTTTCATGTCAGGAAATTTGGTTTGAAAAAAATAAATAAATAAAAAGACAGAGAGGAAAGGGAGCGCTGTTGATGTGAAAATGAGGATACTTTTCACTCCAGTGTTAGGGCAGGGTCTCGTTCTGAGAGTGGGATAGTAATATCACTACTACAACTACTACTGCTGCTGCTGCTACTGTCACTACTACAACTACTTTTACTGCTGCTGCTGCTACTGTCACTACTGCTGCTGCTGCTCTTGCTACTGCTACTCCTCCTACACTACTACTTGACTACTACCGCTACTACTACGATTACTGCTAATGCTACTGCTGCTGTTGCTATTGCTGCCCCTGCAACTGACTGTGATCGTAGCAGTATTAAAGGAGCTTCTCTTAACAGCCAGACGAAGCAAATGGATGTCGAGAATCAAAGCGAGTCGAAGAGAAATAACTGTATGGAGGGGAGTGGCGGTATGTAACTGCAAAGGACTGTCTCTGTGACTTCTGACCCATAAGGACAGCATTTATTTTCTTTGTATTGAAGTTTCAGTATATGATGAATCAACAAAACAACAACAAAGCGAAATTACTTTTAAAAAAAAAAGTTTGTTCATGAAATCCTTTTTTAAAGTTCAGCGATTCCATGATACCACGGACTGAATCGGTAGTTAAACAATTTTTCAGAAACAGCCAGGGATCTTATGAATCCCTTGCTGTGCGCTTCTTCTTAGCTACCATATATACACGCCGGCACACGAGAGATTTCTCGTCTGTTTCTGTATACATGAACAATGGCTGACAGGGCGGCGTTCTGTGTCTGCAGCTGTGTGCCGGCTGGTGAACCCTTGCATTGTCTGCTGCGTTCCATACTTAGATACGAAGACGGAAGGAAAAGACAACAAAGAACAAAATGAAACAAAGAAGAAAGACCTGAATGTACAGTACTGAAACCAATTGATTTAAAGAGCGACGAGGGCAAGGATTTTGAAATATACTTTTTTATCTTCTTCTCCGCTTCCCTCCTCCTCCTCCTCCTCTTTTTGTTGTTGTTGTTGTGAAGAAGACATATTCGAAGAAGAATATAGCGAGAAGAAGAGCTGGAGGCAGAAGAGAGAGAACAAAGAGAAGAAGAAGGAGAGGGGGGGGGGGGGGGGGGGAGAGAGAGAGAGAGAGAGAGAGAGGAGAGAGAGAGAGAGAGAGAGAGAGAATTTACTTTGCTAAAGTTTAATCGAAGAATAAGTCTATTTTTATTTGCGCGGAATGTCTGTTGACTACAAATGGGCCAGTTTGTTGATGGAGACAGCGTACAGATTGGTAGAAGACAGATCCAAAAGTGAAAAGTTTAAATGGGCTTATTTCAGTTATTTTGGTCTCTCGGTAATATGGCGATTGAAGTGTGTTATTCGTTGATTATCCTGTGTTATATTTTCTGTTGTTGTGATATGTTGTTTAAATACCTTTGTTTGGGGTATTTGTTCGTTTCAGTGAGACTTTGGCTCTGTTTGATGGCGAATATTGCTAGTCCGTCTGTCTAGTGTGTCTGCGCGCTTGGTTCACTTTCAGTATATCTACTTATATGAATGAGTTATTAGATATTATATATAATTAATTTTATATATTTAATTTTTTATGTAACATGTTTTTAATCTCACCCTTCACATTAGTTACTGCTCGCAACACGCTCGAACTTTGCTAGATAGTTATAATGATCCTCTTTTATACTTGTTTTACTGTGTTTATTGTGTGTTGTCGTGTCTGTTCTGTCTGTCTGTCTCTCTCTCTTCTGTCTGTCTGTCTTCTCTCTCTCTCTCTCTTAAACACACACACACACACACACACACACACACACACACACACACACACACACACAATTCAAACAAACAAACAACAACCGCAACAATCTTTCTGATTGGCTGAAGTGTGTCACGTGACAGGATCGAGTACCGGCCATGCTGAATCAGCTCCGGGTGGACCAGCTGTACTTCCAGCCTTTCAAGAAAGCTTTGGACGACACCGTCATTCCGGAGAAGACAAAGTAAGTGAGCCTAGAGTAACGGGACACTGTTGTTCGATTGTTTTCCTGCAATACTATCTACCGTTTGATGTGATGTAATGCTAAAGACAGGGGAGAAAAAGAGAATATTCCGGCGGTTGTCTTCACCAAGCAGAGGACGTTATCTCTTCTTATGCATGGGGGAACAGTAAGGGCTGACCTTAACTAGTAAAGATTTCCCTTTCTTCCTCCCAAGCCTGAAAGACAACAGGTATGTCGTTTCTATGCAAAGATGAAGCGGGTTTTATACAGATAGAAGCCAACTTGAAAACTGTGTTGGGTGAACTTCGTCTTTATTTTTACAGCATGTCTCTGCAGTAGGTGTTAATGCACATGTTGAACTATACGGTTCGCTGAATGTATGCAAAGTGCCTCGTGATTGCTAGGAGCAGCCGTCGACGTTCACAGTGTGGACATCGCTTCCCTGTGAAAAGTTATGGAAGTGAAGGGGAGGAAAACTGGCAAACCGGGGGTTCCTTTCGCCGCTCGCTCGCCTTCAAACATTATTTGCACAGAAGTACGGAGACAGGAATAGTATCTTCCACCTTTCGCTACTGGGGAGTTCCATCGCGCGTATTAAAGGCATTCACCTGTTGGCCTAGTTGGATGTGTCACGGGTTGGCTGTCTACTGGCCACACGTAATAGGCGATAGTGTCAAATTTATCAAGTTTGAAGCACACACTCGGTATAGTTCACTTGCAGGCAAAGCTTGCGTGCAAGCAGCAAGCCCACTTTCGCTGAGCAAGTGGTGAAGAAGAGGCTGGCGTATGTGATATCCGGGGGGCAGCCCAGTCAACTGAACAGTTCTCTCACCCGGGGGAGGTTATTTACCTGCACGAGCGAACGGGACTCCGACAAAAGACGAACAGTGCGTGAACGAGTCGGGATACTATTCCTGTCCCATCTGCTTCTCTGATATTCGCCGTAACCTTCGCGCATTCTGGCCTCATGGCGTGGCCAGTAGGGTGCAGCGCAGATGGACTGCGAAGATCATCATGTTTTTTAACATTGTGTTTTGAAGAAAAAGTTGGTTGCTGCTGTCTTTGTTTTAATGTGGTTCGAATCGTTTTTTGGATGGATGGGCCACAGACCAAACTGATCTTTGTTGGCTCGGTAGCCTAAACATCGACCACAGTGTCATTACATGTTATTCCAGAGATTGATAATGAGATCCTTCCATTTGGTACGAAAACAACAACAACAACAACAACAACAACAACAAAACGAAAAACGGATGTTAGTAAAATTGTTTTCCAAACAAGCATTCTTTTCAAAAACAAACTTTTTTCTTTTCAAAGCCTATTCAGAGCATTCGTAAAACGTGAAAAGATCGTTTTGCCTACGACGTGATAGATCCTGTTATCTTCAACATGATAGATCCTTTTAGCTACGGTGTGATAGATCCTTTAATCGACAGGTTGATCTGACAACGCTGTGGTGTTTGTAGCACGTGCCACCGACAAATGTATTTCTGTTTTGATAGCTGCAGCAGAGCACATCACTGAAAGCCCCGTAATGAAAAGGCCGCGTCAGGTGTTGGCTCTGTGTCATCAACGAGAGAGAGAGGAGAGGGGGAGAGAGAGAGGAGAGAGAGAGAGAGAGAGAGAGAGAGAGAGAGAGAGAGGCCAAAACGAAAACCAAACAAACAGGAAACCGACGAGTCACAAAGTGTCAACGAAAAAAAAAAAAAAGGTGGAGAGAAGCGAAAAAGAGAGAAAGAAAAGTGGAAAATAAGAACTTAAAGAAGATGGGGGGGGGGGGGGGGGGGGGGGGGAAAGGGAGGAAAGAGAGAAAAGGGAAAATATGACAGGGGTCAAAAGGTGTGGGGGGGGGGGGGGGGGGGGGGGGGGGGGGGGAAAAGGGAGAAAAGTGGAATGAGCAAAGAGATGGGGGGGGGGAAAGAGGGGGAAATAAGAAGTTAAGAAGAGGGGGGGGGGGGGGGGGGGGGGGGAGGAAGGGGGAAAAAAGGAGGGAAAGGAATTATTTCTTTTGACAGGGGGATCAAAAGTGTGTGGGGATGTGAGTGGGGGGGGGCGGGGGGGGGGGGGCAATGAAAGAAGGTAGTCAAGCACTTAGATCAAACCTGGTACTCCGCAGACAGACGTATCGGAGTCCATCCCCATCCCACCTTCCCGTTAACAACACACACTATCCCCACCCCATCCCGCCTCCTGTTAAAAAAAGAGGGAAACCCCAACTCCGTCTGAAGAACAAAGGACAGATAACAGACAGGGGATAGACAGACAGACAGACACATACACACACACACACACACACGTACAGGAGAGAGAGAGAGGGGGGGGGGGGGAGGAGGAGAGAGAGAAACAGGAATTGAAACCTGTGGTTCAAATGATAAATAATGGATCAACCGAGCAAACTGTTTGGGAATAACAAAGTTACATTGTAAATCAGACAAAGTATATTGTAGTTAAGTTAAATTTACTGCGTCTAAGCTTTTATCTCAAGCTTTTAACCCTAAACTGAGATAAATGATATACTATGTTGTTTGTTTGTTTGTTTTGCTTTAGACAAAACACACAACGCACGGCACGCACGCACGCACGCACGCACGCACGCACGCACGCACCGCACGCACGCACGCACGCACACACACACACACACACACACACACACACACACACACCACACACAGGGGAAGAGAGGGGAGAAGGAGATGGCAAAAGCAAAATTGAAACAAACGCGGTGTTGATTCAGCTAGGAATACAGGTAAACGGATACTTGCTTCTTACAGAAAGCAAGACGACTGCTATATTGTGATTATTCTCTCTCTCTCTCTCTCTCTCTCTCTCTCTCTCTCTCCACACACACAACACACACACACACACACACACACACACACACACACACCACCACACACCACACGAATTGGGTGATAGGGCTGCAAAAAAGGTGCTATAAAACCAGGGTCATTTTCTGAGTGAAATAAACCGTCGGTAGTGGATGTTATCGTACCCTTGAATCGACTGCACGGGAAGAGAGCTCAAACAAATGTTGATACTCAACCGAGATTTTCATCCAACCAATGGGAAGCTTTTCCAATAGACCTTGTATTAAGAAAAATGCCTGATCTTCCAGTTTATTATTCCAGACAAATATCTTCCCTTATAATTCGATTAAAGCTAAATGCTTTGAAAACAAAGTTTAGTAAGAATACTAACTGTATTTGTGGTAAAGAGATAACACTGAACCACATTTTGTTCAATTGTCACAAGATAAATACTTTCTTACCAACATCATTACGAACCAATACTTTTTTCCTGAAAAAAAACTTGCAAGATCTACTTTTGAATCATTCTCTGCTGATCGAAATTGCTGAATACACAAAACACACACACACACACACACCACACCCACCCACCACCACCCACCCCACACACCCCCACAGGGGACGAGAGAGAGACAAATAGTGAGGTTTTTGTTTTCTTGCTATATGTTAGGGATTTCCTCCCCCCCCCCCCCCCCCCCCCCCCTAATTGTTGTATTTAAGATTATTGATTTGTTTATTGTTCTTTGACACTATACTACTACATTTACACCTCACACAAAGGCCTACATTCATTTACACACACTAGGCTTTCATTTAACCATTCATCAGTCCATCCACTTTCTCTTCTATCATCACGTACTAATATCAAAAACTCCCCCCCAACCGCAACAGACGTTTAAAACAGAAGCCCCGAACGAACACGCACCCACACACCACACCACACACACACACACACCCCCCCCCACACACACACACAACACAACCCCCACACAACCCCACACACACAAACACCACACACCACACACACAACACCACAACCACACACACACACACACACACACGCACACACACACCAGCCGGACGATAAGAGGGGTTACGTAACCCCTCCCCCTCCCACTCTCCTCCCCCAAGCTGGCTCAAAATGGCGGTTTGCACCGCCCATCGCCTTTGGACCCCTACTCCTTCATCCCCCCCTCCCCCGAAGGATTAACGAGGCAGACAAACACACACGCACCACACACACACACACCAACACACACACACACACAACACAACACACACACACACACACACAACACACAACAAAAGCACGGATGAGAGAGAGAAGAGAGAGAAGAGAGAGAGAGAGAGAAAAGAAGGCGAAGGGCCGTTTAATGAAGGGCATGTGAACGACATGCTATGATCTACATATAAAACACTGCATGTGCATCATTAACAAGATGCACGACACAATTGGATCACTAACAAGAAGCATAACTTGGATCACTAACAAGAAGCACGACACATTTCGGATCACTAACAAGAAGCACGAAATAGTCGGGGGATGTTGTTGTGTCTTTCACTTTAAACGTCTTAATACAAACATGTAGAAAACTTTACGAACAAAACCGCTGTCGGTGCATTTAAAAAAAAAAAAAAAGAAAGAAAAGAAAAAAAAAGAGCATTCATTAAAATAAGGTTGGATTAAAATGTCTGTAATAGAGAACATAACGGCTGTACAACCAAGAGCAAATTGCAGTTCGTCCGCTTTCTACTTTTTGCAAAGAAAACTCAATAAATCAGAGGCTGTAGACATTTGTAACTGTAACGGTGAACACCCAGATCAGGTATATCAAACTATATATATGAGTGCGTGCGTGCGTGCGTGCGTGCGTGCGTGCGTGCGCGCGAGTGTGTGTGTGTGTGTGTGGTGTGGAGGGGAGGTGAGGGAGAGAGTTTTTTTGACGATGCACCAGGTATGATTTTTATGTTGTTTCGGTAGCGGCGGACAGCAGCCAGAGGACGTGAGCAGTACGCGGTGTGTCTGTGATGTTGATGTTCCAGGAATCAGCTGTGGCGGGAAAGCAGGGAAGTGCTGGCCTTTCAGGGCGTGAAGGATGAAGAATTCGTTTCGAAAGGTAACACGCGATAGAACGGGTAGAGCTCAGAGATGTGGAATTTCAGTGAATTATCAGTGAGAACGCTTGTGTAGCAATCGCTCTCTATTTTGTCTCTGTCCTGTTAATCTGTCTGCAGTCTTTGTCGGGTGTCTGTCTGGTCTCTCTCTTCACTCTGAAAGTCTGATGGGTCCACACCATGTGCCATAGACAGCAAACACTCTTGATTGGTCCACACCATGTGCCATAGACAGAACTTTCTGATTGGTCCACACATGTGCATAGACAACACGTCTCTGATTTGTCCACCATGTGCATAACAGCAACACTCTTGATTGGTCCACCCATGTCCTAGACAGGAACACTCTCTGATTGGTCCACACCATGTGCCATAGACAGCAACACCTCAGATTGGTCCACACCATGTGCCATAGACAGCAACACCCTCAGATTGGTCCACACCATGTGCCATAGACAGCAACACCCTCTGATTGGTCCACACCATGTGCCATAGATAGCAACACCCTCTGATTGGTCCACACCATGTGCCATAGATAGCAACACCTTCTGATTGGTCCACATAATAATCGGTTTCCCACACTCAGCGGGTCCAACATTTGGTCAGCTTATCGCAGCTGACATGAGACTGGAGACTGAACGAAGTCTGTGATACTGCTGCCCACAAGAAGTCAGTCACCTCGGTTTCCGTCCGAAATACCACAATGAACGTACGCAAGTTTGCATATTCCGATTAAAAGTCTGGTGGGATTTATTTTAAATAAAAAAGGTAAACAAAAAGCTGTGGATCTGTTTCAAAAGGAGGTATCTGGTGGGATAATTTGTAAATTAGGGCTGTCAGTCTTCTCAGTTGACTGGAATAATACAAAAAACAAAAAAAAGCTTAAACAGATTCATGCGCGACGGAGCGCAGTCGTTGCACTCGCTTCGGTTCTCTCCAGACTATCGTCTAGTCTGCTTCAGTCCGCCTTGTGGTCATTCTGTGACCGTCTGTTGTCACTGCCATGGTCAGTTTCTGTTTTAGTGTCCTCTGGAACCTCTTCTAACGGCGCGTATTTGGTCTGTTACATGTATTGAGAAAATAGAGAGAGGTTCCTTCCAACGGATTGTTTATGGAAACATTAATGAATCTTGCTGTATACAGTTGTTTATCGACTTGTTTCCACAGATGGTATATATATAGGCATATATATATATATATATATATATATATATATATATATATATATATATATATATATATATATATATATGTGTGTGTGTGTATTTGTGTGTATTTGTGTGTTGTGTGTGTGTGTGTGTGTGTGTGTGTGTGTGTGCGCGCGCGCGCGCGTGTGTGTGTGAAACGGCAAGCCCATGCATTGCCATCTTGACAGGCCGATTGCGATGCTCGTGCTGTCTTCCTGATTAAATTCAACAACAAAATCCTTTCCCTCCAGAGTGGCTGTGATTTATTGTCCACGGAGAGAGAGAGAGAGAGAGAGAGAGAGGAGAGAGAAGAGAGGTCAGATTTTCCTTTTACACACTTACTTAGTTTGTGTGATGAATAATAGTCACGTTTTTCATGACAAATTTCACTATGGTAGAAATTTGTTCCACATGACGTTTGTTTTGCCTGATGACGTGTACACATGTTATGGAGGTACGTCATTCTTCCACAAACTGTGCCATTTCTCTTGGTTAGTACAACTCCGTCTCTAGAAGATACGTCATTCTTCCACAAACTGTGCCATTTCTCTTGGTTAGTACAACTCCGTCTCTAGAATAAACCATTGTACTGCCCAGCTCAACGAGAGACACTTGCCACTTCGTGTTGTCTGCAGTTCGCTTCCACTGACGTGTTACGTCACGCATGCATACTCGTACACTGGCACCCACGCGCGCTCAAACACAGAGAGTCAGGGAACGAGAGCGAACATCTGCTACCCTGGGTACATGTGAGCGTCCATAATTGATGTGGTGTTTTCGCCAGGCACCACACTTGAAACACATCTCTTCGCTCGCTGACAAATGGTCTGTCAGCGTCGGTGCAAATGGTCCACGAATAACAAGCTGTTAAGATGCTCGGTTCTAGAGAGAGAGAGAGAGAGAGGGAGCGTGGGGAGAGGGGGGGGGGGGGGGGGGGGGGGCGTAGGATCATGCCAGGGGGGACTGAAGTGAGTGGGGGGGGGGGGGACAGGTCTTCTTGATGTAGGATTGATTTATTTTAACGAGGATGTGAGGAGTGGGAATATAATAACAGAATTTTCATGACATGTGCAGACTAGGAATATTCTATCCTGTCATGTCGGTGACGAGGCCGTGTAGGGAGAGGGGGGATGAGAAGGCGTTAGGGAGGAAAGAGGGGATAGGATGGGGTGAGAAGGAGGTAGTAATGATGTCTGAAGAGAGAGAGGAAGAAAGGAAGGGGGGGGGGGGGGGGGGGGGATGGGAGCAGTAAAGTGAAGACTGAACGGTACACAAACAACTGGGGAAGATAATGGAAGGACGGATGACTATGAAATAGTGAGCGTGACTGTTCACACATGTACACTCGTGGCATTAAGAGGTGAACGGACCTATTAGTTCCTGTCAGTCGCGAAAACGCTTACAGAGAGAGTACGGCGAGTCATGCGGTCCGAACACAGAAAAAAAGAAGAAGAAAAAAACCCAAAAGAAAGGAAAAAGACCAGAAACAAAGTGGAAGAGAAAGTCAAAGTAACCCAGTCTCAGTTTTAGCCATTTTCTGTTCAAACCTACTGCATTTTTTACGGCAAAAAGATCAATGTTGTCCGTAAAGTACCAGGAGTAAGAACAATTTGTTCCCTACTCCCCCCCCCTCCTCTCTCTCTCTTTATGTATATACCGCCCTGATATTTTCAATGTCACCTTAGAAGTTCAAGTAGCTTAATTAATGTCCTCAGATTAGTTGACGTCCTTGCGTAGCTTACTGTCCCTCAGTTCGTGCAGGTGTGAACTTGCTTTTGATACAGGCACAGAAACAGACTAGGAGTGAGATGGATACAGAGTGAGGACCACACACACCACACACACACACACACACCACACACCGGGACGCACGTGCGCGCGCGCAAAAAATGAGAGAGAGAGAGAGAGAGAGAGAGAGATCTAGTATCTGCTTGAAAAGTGCTTCCCGCCATAATGGATCCAATCTTTCAACCCAAAACTTCAGGAACAAGTCGGTTCACCGCCCCCACTCTCCCACTGCACGCTGATAAATCGTCTGTCTGTCACAGGCGCGTGCGAAAACGGCCGTGACTTAGAACTTGCTTCCGTCAATTCCGGCAAATGCTGTTTGACAAACTGTCGCTGTGAACGCTGTAAATAAACGTTGGCTGCTGGCAGAGCTCGTCTTTCCGGCTTGCTGGATGTCATCGTATTCGTCGGCTGCCAAAGTTTACGTTCACTACATCGGAAACTAGCGGGCCATTCCCCGTCCTTCCTCTCGCCAGGTCTGCGCTTCAGCCGCCACCTTCTTCCCCCAGCGTTTTTACTGCTGAACTTTGATAGGTCATCATGGTAAAAAGATGAAATGCGGCGTTCGCTGTCCATTTAACAAGCTATTTGGGGGGACTAGAGACCGAAATAAACACGATTTTACCCCCTTGGTTTTTATTGCTGTCTGCAGGTTGTATGTTGCGGTATGGGCAGTCAGATCAAAATCAGCTGCGTAAATAATCAGAATAAAGAGACATTTCAATACGCAGCAGCGCGTTTTAGCGGTTGACTACCGTCAGATTTTTTTTTTTCGGTCAAGTAAATGTAATTTACAAACATAATTCTCGAACGTATACGTGCCTATTGCATGCATTAAAAAATTCTTTCTTGTCATTTATACGGAGAGAGAGAGAGAGAGAGAGGTGGGTGAATAAAGTTTTATGATCTCATGTCATGGTCAAGAAACGGATAGGCCTAAACCAACGAATGAATGAATGGGAAGAAAAAAAAGATATGTGCGACACTTGCTTTTTTCATTAGCAGCCTGACAGTCGACAGCAGGATTATAGATTTTTTTTTAAAAAAAAGGTGTTCGTCAATAAGAACATGTCACTGTCATGATAACAATGGTTGCTCATAATTACAAAATAATTCTGGTCTGACCACTGACTGTTGAAGACAACACCCAACTTTTTTTTGGTATCAAGATGAAAGTTGATTTTTAAACGGAAAGAATGTGAATCCGAAACACAGTGATTTCATGTTGTCTCGGCCTACTTTTTATATGTCGGGTTACGGGAATTTTTTTTTTTTTTTTTGGATAGGTACTTATATCGCTGTAGACCTGTTCTGGTGTTAAAAAAAAAAAGAAAATCAAGGGAAGAGAAGGTCTGTCTTTCCATTACAACTAGTGTTACCTTTTCTTGGTTGTTACATTCAAACGAATTAGATCTAGAGAATCAAATACTTGATTTGAAACGCACGCCTGGAACGATTGGGATATGGACCATCCGCATTCCAGGCGCTTCATTTCATACCCATGTTTTTGGCATTCTCTTTCTCTCTGTCTCTGTCTGTCTGTCTGTCTGTCTCTCTCTCTCCTCTCTGATTGAACTGTTTAAGCTGAGTGATGGGGCAAAATCGCTTGTGGGCGTGCCTGCCAGAGGCATCTGTCCCATGAAAACGGCTGGATCACCTAGCTAAATGCGAGCTCAAACGCAGATTACCTCCCTTGCAGATTTTCCGAACATCGTCTGTGTGCACGCGTTGATTCCTCTCCCCCCACATGCAATGATTTCTTCAGGGACGACAGTTGAGGGTCGACAATCCAGTCAGCGTTTGATTGCTTCCCTTTGATGAAGAGAAAAAAAATCTTGTCTCCCTGGCCCGGCGGCTGCTCTTTCTTTTCTTTGGCGTTCGTTTGTTCTTATTCTTTGTCAGGAGATGGAGGATGAAGAAGAAAAAGGGGTGGGGGTGGGGCGGGGTGGATGGATGGCATGGAAGAGAGGTCAGGTGGTGAAGCGATTGGTACGATGGGATTGCCTTTCCTTTTCTGTCTCATAAAGTTTTTTTTAATTTTAATTTTATTTTTTATCAAAGGATTCCTCGGGACTTGTGCATTGTTAAAAAAAATCTGCCACATGCTCATTCCGATTGTCGGAACATGTACGGTTATTTACAGTCTCTCGTCGAAATTAAGTTCATGTGCGTGCATTATGTGTGTGTGTGTGTGTGTGTGTGTGTGTGTGTGTGTGTGTGTGTGTGTGTTTGAGATTATCTTAGGAGAGAGAGAGGAGGGCGCACACGCTTTTAACGAGATTACAAACAAAAACGGAATGAATGCACGTTGGACGCGGTGAGAAAAATAATGGGGTTCAAGAAATGAGAGAGACAGACAGACAGAGAGAGAGAGAGAACGGGTATAATGAGATGAGAGGAGAGAGAAATCAGAGAGAACGGAGAGCGACGGAAAGAAGGAAGGGAGGGGAAGGGGAAGGGGCGAGAGAGAGAGAGAGAGAGAGGCGAGAGAGAGAGAGAGAGAGCAGACTGTACCTGTAAAATTAGTCTGTGAGTAGTCTACAGACGTCATTCATCCATTCAGCCGTCCATGCAGTGTTCTAATGTATTTCCTGGTTTTCATTCCTTGTATCTGTGCTGTTCACTCAGGAGTACACGCCTGCCACGCGGCCCCAAGAAGGCGTGCACTCGCTGCCCTTCGGTCTGGAGTATTACCAGGCCTGCCTGGACTGGTACCTGGGGGTTCGAATCTCTCCCGACCGCATCTTTGACCTGGGAGTGAGGGAGGTGTCCAGGATTGAGAACAACATCAAGAAGGTCAGAGCCGGTGTCTTATATAATACTGTCGCCGTGCGATCGTGTCGCAGCGACAGTATTTCCCGTGAAATATTTTGGCAGCAAACATTATTTTCTGACAAAATTAGTCGCGCGACACCTTTTCACGAAGGTTGTCCTATCAAATATAGTTGCTTTTCATAAAATACTGCCGCAGCTCATTTCGCGACAATATTTTGCGACAGGACACCGTAAAATTTTGTATGTCATTGAATTCTGTCGCTAGCGACAATTTCTCACAAAAAATGTGTAACCGCGACTTTTTATCTGTGAAATGCTGCTGCCACAGTTGTCACTTTCTGTGGAATAGGGTCATAGCGATTACATTTCATTGCGACGTTTTTTGTTGCAAAAAGGGAAAAATGCGCCGTATATGAGCGTTAAAGTATCACAGTAAATAATGCAGCTTTGCCATAAAAATGTAACATATATGTTTGCATGTCCGAAAGTGTGTGTGTATGTGTGTTTGTGCGTACGTGTACGTGTGTGCGTGCGTGCGTGCGTGCGTGTGTGTGTTTGTGTGTTTGTATTAATCACTGACCAGTCAGTGTTGCGGGAAATTAATGTGGTGGTGGTAGTGAGTGATGTTTACATATTTCTGGATTTAAGTACACACCTGAATTGTGCATGCTATAAGGAATATTACCAAAGAAAATGCTTCCATTTGAAGCCCATAACTCAAATGAACTCGTTAGAATCAAACTCATCAGAAACTCAGCAGTGTTTTGCACCAATCATAATCAGGATGTAAGTGTATTACTCAGCCGAAGATTAGCATTCTAAAACAAAAAACGAAGTCATTTTTTTCCTTTTCACATGTCCTCCCCCAGCCCAAACACACACTCAATAAACAAAATGATATTTGATCTTTGTAACAACATTTAAAACAAAACACGTACTGCCAGTTTCTAGCCAGTTTAAACTCACCAGTAGAAAGAAACTCGTGGAGAGCGTGGCAGCAGAGAGTCCTCAGAAGAGAAGCCCCCTTCAAGCAAGTGTTTCGGCCCTTATCTCCTGACACTCTAGGGAGGTTGGGCACACCCGGTTCATGACACCGGATGTCCCTCTGCTGCCCTTTTTTTTTTCCCCATCTTGGGACGAGCCATGGCTGGGATTCGAACCCATGACCCTCTGGACATGCTCATTTTCTACTTAATGACTCGCGCTTTAACCACTGAGCCACAGGGACACCTGATATTTGAAGGGAAATTAAGCCTTATGAAGTTCACTTTTGTTCCTCCTTGACCAGACCCAGCTTGAACACCTCTCTGCCGCTTCTGCCGTTGCTTTCAGGGCTTGGTTTTTTCCTTCCCTGCAACTGAGAGCTGTTTCATGAGGCTGTATGCAGACGTTCCTACAAATCCCCTAGCTCCAATTTCTGCAGTGAGGACTTTGACCTATAGCTTCTATCCTCAGGTTGTTTGCCAGTATCAGCATACTTTTCTGTCTTGTAGATTGAGCTGCTCCATTTGTTCTATATGGCACCGTGAGCTCGCTCATGATCAGCTGCTGGTTGATGTGAGTGGACTACTCTGTCTGGTCTCATGCCGCTCTTGCGATGATCTCTGGGTTTGACTCTTCCATTTGGAGGGTCTGCAGTGCACTCCAGTCATCTGCCCATCCAGCAGACTCTGCCTGGATGTTCGAGTGGCACTGTTGTTATTGGCCAATGAATTTGCTGCCTCTGCGTGAAGAATGTTGCGCGTGCTTTTGGAGTCCTGATTCTCCCTTTTGTATGGGTCGGACTAGCCCGATACTTGTACAATTTCTTTGTGCATTGGTTGTGCCTCCCGTGTGTACCTTCTTGAGGCCAGGGCTATTTACATGAGCTTAGAACATGTCCACTGTTTGTTTTTCATGGCTAGAGGGGGCATGAGGATCGTATGTTTTCCCCCACTTCACCAGGTTTGCATTTGAGGGAGAAGGTTCATATGCTGATCTGAGATTGAAGCTTTGTTCCTGAGAGGGGCCATGTGCCAAATGTCATTCAAGTTTAGGGACTTCTTTGGAGTGCATTCTCACCACGTTGTTCCATTGCCCTTGTCTGGGCTCTGCTGGGACTGCTTTTTGGAGTCTTTTTTGGTCTTCTTCTTTTCTCATCTCCTGAATCATCATGTCTCTTTTGGCTTTTCCTTTGGCCTTTGACCACCATTCAGTTTTGGGGGGTTCCCAACCCAGTCCTTGTCTGTTGGTCTGTGTGATGTCCTGTTTATTTCTCTGATCTTGAGGACTATCTTTTGCCAGACTCCATCGCCTCTTGAAACTTTCCATTTTCTGCCTGTCTTCAGCTGGGGCTAGATTGCTTCTACCACCTTGTCTCTGAGTCCTCCAGCATGCTTTTGAAGTTGATCTTCCTGCTTTGTATTCTCCAGTTGATTTCAGTGTAGTTTGGCTTGCTTGGCGACAGTACAGCGCGATGTTGTCAGTAGACAGGTGGGACACCAAGCCAATTTCTTGTGAACTTGTTGATTTGGCTTCAATTGCCTCCACTGTGCTGGTGCAGTTGTCGTATTTCATCAGAGGCCATAGGAGCTTTGGTATCAGCATGAACTGCAGACACCAGACCTTGTATTTGCCGGGAGCCCACATGTTCAATGGTTTCTCCAAGACCCTTCTTCCGCCATCTGCTTGGTTTCTTTTGCTTTTGTGTGTCTTTCAGCCGTATCTCTACCATTTCCAAGGCTCTTGATCTGTTCTTCTGTGACTGTTGATGGCCTGGTTGGCAACACAAGACCCACCAGATTCGGAACTTTTCCTTTCTCAGTGAGAGACTCCGTGTTTCTTTGGCTTGAATTCATTCTGATGAGGAACTTTGTTGTCCAGGCCTCTCCAGCACATGACGTGTCTCGTCTTCTCTGGATGAAATCACTGTAGTGCTCATCCATGAAGGCCTTGAGAGGGGGCATCTTTGTATCCAAGTTTAAACTCACCCAGCTATTATAAATCCAAACAACACTTTTTTAACGATTTTTCACACACACACACACGCGCGCCGCGCTCGCGCCAAGCACGAACGCCCGCACGCTTCACTCACGCACACCACACACACTCAACACACACACACACCACACCACACACACCACACTCACACACACACACAGACAATTTTAAAGAACTGCCACCGAAAAAAAGCTTTTTTTCCCTTCCTTTATTTTCCTTTTCAGCAAAAGATAAGTGCAGTCTGCTATGCAAAACATTTTTGTTTAAGTAATGACAGAGTACCACGTTTTAATCAAAACATGCGTATGCACACATTATGTCACTCCGAAACTGTTGCGACGGAATTTTCCAGGTTTATGGACATTTCTCGTGAAATCCTGTCGCGCTTCACTACTTCAACGGGAAAGATAGTCGCACAGCGATATTTTCTCATGACCAGTTGCAGTATTTCACATGAAATACTGTCGCCGCGACACGATTTTATGGCGACGATACCAATTTATGGACATTTCTCATGAAATCCTGTCGCGCTTTACTATTTTATGGAAAATGCTGTCGCGCAGCGATATTCTTTTATGACCAGCTGCAGTATTTCACAGAAAAAAACTGTCGCTGCGACACGGTTTTTATGGGCGACGTGATCATAAAACACCGGCCGTCTTGTCTGTCTATCAGTCCTCTGCAGCAATAATGATTTCTTGATGCGGTCTTTTACGTTAGGGTTTGTTTGCTACAGATTGGAAGAGATGGGAGGGAGTGTGGATTGGAGGGGGGGGAGGGGGGGGGGGGGGGGGCTGGTAGCTTTGGGGAAGGCTGAGATGAGGGTTGAACAATACAATGATTGTCAGTGAAGGAGACTGAAGTGAACGTTGCACGTGACCCCCGTACAGACCTGTGTAGAAACAAGAAAAACGTTTTTGCAAAGGGCCTTTTGTCAATATGACATGAAACTCACCGTCTTCGATCGTGTGTGTGTGTGTGTGTGTGTGCGCGCGCGCGCGCGCGCGCGTGTGTGTGTGTGCGCGCGCGCGCGCGAGTGTGGTGTATCTGTGTGGAGTGAGAGAGAGAGAGAGAGAGAGAGAGAGAGAGAATGCGCCTCTCTTTGTGTCTGTCTCTGTTTGTCTCTCTTCTCGTCGTCCTCCTCCAGTTCTTATAGTTCAGTGTCATATTCCCCGCAATAATATCTTTTGATCCCCAAAAATCTTCTTGTGTAGTCTCCATTTGCCACTCCTCCTTCCGCCCTGCTGTCTGTGCAGATCATGCAGGACGTGGGTTTCCATGGAGACCTCAAGTCGTTCTTCCAGTACGTCAAGTACATCCCCAAGTTCTACAATCACCCCAAAGGTGACGTTCTATGCATGCCTCCCCAATCCACTTCTGCCGCGCATGACATGAGGCCACAGGTGGCGGGAAGGCCGACTCCGTATCGGGAACATGCCACCAGAATTGCCTGCCGGTCTCTGGCAGCGCTTTTTGCCTGGATGGCGTGGAGTAGAGGACTAGGCTTCTTTTCGATAAACATTGAAATTAGTATCCACTGGGTGACTTTGTTGTATCAGATACGGAAAGAACTGATTTTGTTGGCGTGTTGTGTGTGCTGTGTGTGTGTGGTGTGTGTGGTTTTGTGTGTGTGTGTGTGTGTGTGTTAAAGAATCGGGTGTAACTCGAGCCATTGTCCACACTATCATTTTTTCATCTTGTATATCATAAAATGCCGGTGAATTTAAATAAACCCAAACGAATGGGGGCGGGAAAGGGGGAGCGAGGGGGGTGGGGGGGTAAGAGTTTCAGGACCTCCCGTTGCCCCTGATCCTTTTGAACACATAAAAAAAGTAAACC
Organism: Conus ventricosus; assembly: GCA_018398815.1. NCBI lineage: Eukaryota > Metazoa > Mollusca > Gastropoda > Neogastropoda > Conidae > Conus > Conus ventricosus. Next base: position 62,012,082 of record CM031613.1, read on the forward strand.
GTTTAAAGAAACAAAAGAGGGGGGGGGGGGGGGGTGGGGGGGGGGGGGGGGGGGGGGGGGGGGGGGGGGGGGGGGTGGGTGAGGAAGAAAAGGATGGGGACTAACGTCCAACAAAGGCATTTGAAGCGAATGTTCTTCATGAGGTAAATTTCTGTTCCCTACCCAACCCTCACGCCGACCATGTTCTGGATGAAAATGCTTTCTTTCCTCATTTGGTAGTTGCACGCCCTTCCCCCTCCCCTGCCACTCCCCTTCCGATCATTTTGGACTACTGCCCTTACTGTAATATGTCTTCCGCTAGTGTTCGGCCGGTGCTGTGTTTTTGATAAAACACCTCCACTCCCGCTCACACCATACCACCGCCACAACCTCCCATAGCTTTTTTTGAACATTCGCTCCCGCTCACACAGTACCACCGCCACAACCCTCCCATAGCTTTTTGAACATTCGCTCCCGCTCACACCTGTACCACCGCCACAACCCTCCCATAGCTTTTTGAACATTCGCTCCCGCTCACACCAGTACCACCGCCACAACCCTCCCAAACTTTTTGAACATTCACTCCCGCTCACACCAGTACCACCGCCACAACCCCCCATAGCTTTTTGACCAATGTTCTTCATTTGACACTTACAGTCTTTTTTAAATAATCTGTTTTTAATGTGATAAACAACCAGCCGCCCCTAGCCCCCCCCCCCCCCCCCCCCCCCGCCCCTTCCATTCCCACTCTCTCCCACCCCAATAGCATTTTGAGCGCTGTTCTTCATGTGGGCTATGGGCCGCCCCTTCCATCGATTCTTCTCTCAACGACGTTTGACCATATTCTTCATTTGCAAACATCACCCTCACTCACCCCCACCCCACGACTGCCCCGTTTTTGTGTTTGTTTGTTTTTGTTTGTTTTAAATGGGGACAGTTTCAGGATATCGCAAAATTTGTGGGTCATGTCATTGTGTTCAAAATTAAACATATGTAGGAAATGACAAACAGGCGATTTGAAGTCCTCATGATTGTTCCTGTTGTTATTTCTTTACGTATTTGTTCGTGATATTCATTGACATCAGTAGAAAATAGCTCGGTAAAAAGACGAGAGACAGAAACAGAAAATAATCAATGTATTTAAAAAGATACACAATTACATATACAGTCTTAAAGATAGTTCCACATCTCAAGTCCCAGAACGCCAAACTCTGTCTGTCGTGTCTCTGGCTGTGATGATTGCTGTCTGCTGTGATGATGCGTCTGCTGTGATGATGCTGTCTGACTGTGCAGAAAGACCTGCTGGTTCGCTACAACAAGCTGCTGACGGAGATCATTCAGCCCAAACTGTCTCGGATGTTCTACAACGTCAACATTCCCGCCGTCACGTGAGTCTCTTTCTTCACATTCAGCATGGAGACGCCGCATCGTAAACTTGAAATCATACAGTCTTGGCACTCTGAGGGTGGACGTTAACCACACTAACCTACGTAGGTCAGCGCCATTTTCTTGATTTGTGAGTGAGCGCGCATGTTCTTCATAAGGTTCATACAAAGAGCCATCATCTAAGGCATGGAGCAGTGGACGGGAGAGGGTGCAGCTTTGCATTCTCCTATCGGGGGGGAGGGGGGGGGGGGGGGGGGGCGGTACATCTTCCGAAAAGGCTTCCTGTCTGATCTCTCTGGGGACACCTGTTTTCTGTCATATTCCTGTAACTCTTCAGTGGCATTGCATCCACCCCGCTCATTCCGACCCCACGTCCCACAGCCACATCCAGGCCCGTCCCGCCACGGCTCCAGCACCGGCAATCCACAGGGAGCAGTCAGTGTCAAGTGGTCATGAGGCAACCCACCAGAGGAGACACTGCACTGCTGCCGACTCACTTCGGTGGTGTTCAGTGGAGTCTGTTCTGATCCATCATACGCAGGATACTACCACCCACTAAATCCCCAATTGACGACAATAATTGCTTAGTCGCGGAGACTGAATAAAACATTTATCTCAGTTTTGTTAAAGATGAAGTGGGTTTTAAAGGAAAACATCCCAAATCGGAGACAAGTTTTTTTTTTGTTTTTTTTCAGTTTCTGTCTCGGTTTATGCAAGTGTCGGGCTACGTGCTTTGCCGAATTGTGTCAGTCATCTTTGTTACTGGTCTCTGATTCACACGCCACTTCCCTCTCCTTGGTGCGTTTAGGGAATGCCTGAGAGAGGCCGATGATGGCTGGTTCCTAGACAGGCTAGAGAGATGTTTCGTGCCAGGAGGACTCGAGAGATGGCGGGTCGTTGATGCGAGCTGGATGAGGATGTTTTGTGTTGGCAGTGTGTGGAACATCTGTGGCGCGCAGGACGTCAGGACTGTGACAAGAAGGAAGAGGTGTAGAACACAGCTGTGACGAGCACACTGGCGGACAGTCAGTGACTTGATACCGAAAAACACCACGCACAGTCTTGGTCTGTCAGTCTATGCATAGATAACGTATTTGTGAAGAATTCAGTGTAGAAGGTAATATGTACATTTCAGCATCCTCATCCGAATTTTATCCTCCACAACCCTCACATATCCGTCCTCTGCCTGTGTAATTGTTTACTTTGACATCGTTTGCCTGCTATTGTTCTGTTCTTCCAGCTCCATGTTTCGTCAATGTGTCTGTGTGCAGGGTGGTGCCCATGGAAAATGACGGACCATGGGGTTCCTACGGACAGAACGTGTTCTACGTCAACCTCAAAGAACCCAAAAAAAGGTCAGGGTTTCAACGTTACATTCAATGAATTATTTCTTGAAAATTGGGTACACACACACACACACACTCCCCCGAGCACCCTTTTTTTCCTCTCTAAATCTTTCGCCTGCTCGTTTTTCAGTGACAGATCAATTGTTAGTCTGCACTTCTATTCCTAACTACTTATTTGTTCAGCATACTGTTGTTTGTTTAAGTCAATGGAGAATCGGTCTCTTGGGGAAGAGGCTGGAGGGGGTTTGGTGGGGAGATGGAGGGGATCAGGTGCACGCACACTTCCTAGTGCTGTCAGCATTGATGTGACAATGCTAGGGCTCTCAAACAGTAGAGTTGACCACACTGCTGGCTCGTTTTCATCTTCGTTGTATTCTTCGATGGATCCTAAAGCAAAGGCTCGGAGATTTTCCGTTATATTAAGTATTATTATTACTTTTGATGTTAATTGTGTATTTTGTTGTTTTACTTACTTATTTATTTTTTTTTCTTTGCACAACCTTTTCTTCTCTTCCGATTTCCTTGATTACCTTTTGCTGACTGAATACCGTGAATTTGGAGATTGTTTATCCCGTTTAAATAGGGAGTTAAGTCAAACTTTGGAGAAGGCAATACCAATGATTCGGTTTTCAAAATAGCGTCGGTAATCTTCTTTTCGGTTTTTTCTGTCCCTCTCCAAAGCCCCCCCCCCCCCCCCCCCCCCCACCTCTCCCCCCTGCTTCCTCTCTCTTCCTTTTTTTTTTTTGCCAAATCATTGTTTTAATGAGGGTAAGCATACTTTCCGCCCACTGATTATTGGTCAGCATATATGCATGTCATATATTGTGTATGAATGTGCAACGCCCATGAATGACAGAAATACATTATGGGGGCCAGTATGTGCGTGTATTTGTGCAGGCTGATGTCATAATATTATAGATTTCCAAATATTTCATTTCTTTGAACAATACTATGCACAAAAAGAAACGCATATTTTTATTTCAGTCATGCCATGCGTCATTTCGCATTCAAAATATTACAGCCACAGAAGAAAAAAGACATCAATCTACTGTTATGTCTATTCATTATGTCTGACAATTCACACTGGACAGAGTTCCCTGCTATACGGGGTATGTTTCTGTCAAAATTTTCCTTAATATTTTCATCGAAAAAAATATGCGTTTCTTTTTGTGCACAGTATAGTATGACAAATCTTTTGTGTAGTATGATATCTTACATGCTTCTATACACAAATACGTCCTACATGCAGACCACAACAAATCAGGTTATAGACCACAATGGTCTTAAAACAGAAAACCCAACTGTTGAAATTCTGACTCGTCAAACTTCCGTGGAGAAACTTCAGCAAACTCTGCTCCCTAAGCCAGTGCCGACAATGTCGCCCTACTCATTCAGTCCTTGGTGTCGCCGTCAGGTCGACCTTCACCATGCTGCCCCTGGCGCTGCACGAGACGACCCGGGTCACCACTTTCAGGAGTCCTACACCCGACGCTTCGACATCCCTGGCTACAGGGCCGAGTCCATGAATGGCCGCCTCTTCTCCGTCCCCTTCCACTTCCCCGTCTACAGCGCTTATGCCGAGGTGCGTGTGTGTGTGCGGCTGCGTGTGCGTTACATCGATATTCACGTCGGTGATAAGGTGGACAGAAATAACTGTCCCAAGAGCGTTGCATCTGTATAACGCTAAATCGACACCACCCACCCTAGCAACAGAACATAAAAGTGGGACACGGTGCCATTTCTGTGATGTTCATTGAATTAAGGAAGCTAAGGCTTCGAGATGGAATTAACCACTGGCGAGAATTACACAGAGCACCGTGCCAGACAGAAACCATCTTGCTTGTTTTTTTTATGTATTTATTTATTTATTTATTGGCGCTTCAGCTGTTGTTGCACTGACATTACCGTTTGGTTCTGCAGGCTGGGCATTGTATGCCGAATACCTGGGAGAGGAGATGGGACTTTTCCAAGACCCCTTTTACCTGTGAGTATGGACTAGAGACTTATGGTTCCCCGGTGTGTTGTGTGTGTTGTGTGTGTGTGTGTGTTGTGTGTGTGTGTGTGTGTGTGTGCGCGCTTGCTTGCTTGCTTGCTTGCGTGTGCGTGTGTATAAGATGTAAGATTCATTTTACCCTATGTGCTATCAATACGTGTTGTCTTACAATGTGCTGTACTTAGCCCTATTGTATCACAATTCATTCACATGTAATCTGTGATGCTCTGGTAGTGGAGAGTATTATACAATGTACACTCCTTTGTTGTGTTTATCTTTAGGTTTGGCGCTACTGTTCCGAGATTTTCCGAGCTTGTCGGCTGGTTGTAGACTCGGGAATTCATGCCTTTGGGTGAGTGAACTTGTTGGGCACAGTTACATGCGTTCTACCTCATTCAGAATGATCTAGCAATTGACCATGGGGAAACGTAGGATTCGGTAGAAAGAAGTGCAATGCTGAAGCTGTAATGTCAGTTCTTATAATCCCATAATTATATCATTCAGAATGATCTAGCAATTGACCATGGGGAAACGTAGGATTCGGTAGAAAGAAGTGCAATGCTGAAGCTGTAATTTCAGTTCTTATAATCCCATAATTTCATCGAACACTTGGGATTGTTTTGATTTTGTGTCAACATTATATGTTTTCTACAACACACACACACACCACGCACGCACACGCACGCACACACACGGAAGTTGTGCACGAGTGCGCATGTATGTATGAATGTGGAGAGAGAGAGAGAGAGAGGGACTGAGGAAGGGAGAGATTTGTGTAGGCTATGCGTGAGAGAGAGAGAGAAGAGAGAGAGAGATGAGAGAGAGAGAGAAGAGAGAGAGGATTGTATGAGGAGACCGTAGCAGGCATCCTCATCCACCGTTAATCTGTAAATCATGATTACTGTGTCGACTCGTTCTTCCCATTAATCCCAATGTCGCACCTCGCTTAATTCGAACAAGCCCACTGATTTAATCAATAGCAGGCGGCTCGGATATGACGTCAGCATATAATCCACGTTTTTCGTGTTCCTGGTGTGGCCTCTTTCATCACTGTGTGTCTGTGTTCCTGGGTGTGGCCTCTTTCATCATTGTGTATCTGTGTTCCCGGGTGTGGCCTCTTTCATCACTGTGTGTCTGTGTTCCTGGGTGTGGCCTCTTTCATCATTGTGTATCTGTGTTCCTGGGTGTGGCCTCTTTCATCACTGTGTGTCTGTGTTCGTGGGTGTGGTCTCTTCATCACTGTGTGTCTGTGTTCGTGGGTGTGGCCTCTTTCATCACTGTGTGTCAGTGTTCCTGGGTGTGGCCTCTTTCATCATTGTGTATTGTGTTCCTGGGTGTGGCCTCTTTCATCACTGTGTGTCTGTGTTCCTGGGTGTGGCCTCTTTCGTCACTGTGTGTCAGTGTTCGTGGGTGTGGCCTCTTTCATCACTGTGTGTCTGTGTTCGTGGGTGTGGTCTCTTTCATCGCTGTGTTCGTGGGTGTGGTCTCTTTCATCACTGTGTGTCTGTGTTCCTGGGTGTGGCCTCTTTCATCACTGTGTGTCTGTGTTCCTGGGTGTGGCCTCTTTCATCACTGTGTGTCTGTGTTCCTGGGTGTGGCCTCTTTCATCACTTCTTTCTGTTTTCGACGCAGGTGGTCGCGTCCGCAGGCCATCAGTTTCTTGTCCAACTACAGCGACTTCCCAGCCAGTCAGATTGCGGCGGAAGTGGACCGCTACATCACATGGCCCGGCCAGGCATGCGCATACAAAGTAGGGGAGATAAAAATCAAGGAACTCCGGCAGAAAGCGGAAGAAGAACTAGGTGGGTGAAAGAGAGTGTAAAGTTTTGTGGTTCAAGCGCGGAGCATCATCTACAGGCCGATGGATTTTCTTTAAGATTAAGCAGTCATCAGAATTTTCTTCTTTTCGTATATCTGTATTTGTATTCTCATTTATCTTTCCTCTTCGTTTCTTTGGTTAAAGTAGAGAGGCTACAGCTGTCTTCATTGAAAGCATTGTCAGTGACTTCCATTCAAACGAAGAGAATGATGAACTTTAAGTGATAACAGTTTTGTGCTTGTTAATTCTTTTGTCTAAGTTTCATGTTCTGCATTTATGTTTGATGAAGTCGTACAACGACTTTTACGGTCACTTTGGATGCTCGCGATACTGGCTGCATCTTTCAGCCAAAATGATAACGTTGTCGTTTTGTAGTTGTGGTAAATAAGATAGGCGGTATCATGTATTCCTACTGTCGCTTGAAAGTGTGACTGATATTTTGGTACTTATTCTTGCATGTACTTAAACGTGAAGCTCATGCGCACGTGTTTGTGTCTCTTCTGTGTTCACATTTTCTTCCTTGTTTTTTTTTTTTCCGAGTCTGTTCGCATGACGTGTGCAGGTCGGCGGTTTGACGTCAGAGAGTTCCACCACGAGGTCCTCAAAGTCGGTTACGTGCCCCTGGACATTCTGGAAGAGGTGGTCATGGAATGGATCGAGTCCAAGAAGCACAGGCGGCGCACGCCGCAGGTTCAGGAGGTGGCGCAGGCCGGCCGGCGAGGGAAGTCACGGAGCTGTGCACACTCGTTTTCAGGGCACCTCATTGTCCTCGGCCTGTGTGTTTACACGTTCGTTTGGGCAAGGTAGCGTGATGTAGCCAGGATGGCGGGCAACGTATTTATTCGGTTTTTTTTTCTGTCACTTTCTCTCTTTTTAAAGTGATTTTTAGACCGACGTGTAAACCGATTATGAGACTTCTTAAACAATCGGGCTTAAAAATTTTTTTTTATATTTCGCACCTTAAGTAAAGATTGTGCAATCCACTTTTTAAACGGGTAAAACCATTTCTAATCCATCCTTCTATAGTGCCCGAAATCATATTATGGAAATAGTGTTTCTAAAGTTGTAATTTGAAATGGTGGATAGAATCGTGTTCCCAAACGAACTTACAGCATTAGCTAGTTATTTATCATATGAAATAAACAATTCATATTGAAGAAAATATAGACCTATACTTTGATTCGTGAAAAATCGAATCGACCCGCCTCTGCCGAGTTTTCCCAGTCTTGGAGACGGCCGTTGTCTTAGCCTCGGATATTGAGTGTGAAGTATTAGCATTGTCACTAATGATGTTGTCCATAGTGAAATGTTCCACCACCACCGATCGCTGACATACATTTTGCCTGCCTGTTCAAACTGGTCATCAGATTGTACCGTTTTGTTCCTCGTGTGGGTTGAAGAAATGCATTCACAGCTTGACGGGGAGCCGAGTGTGTAGAAACTTTGAAATGAACATCTTCGTTTTCCGATGTTCAGATTTGTTTTCCATCTAAAAAGAAATCTGAAATGAGGCAGCGAGACGGAAAATGTAAATGATGGATGAAGAGGTGGGAGGGGGGGGGGGGGGGGGGGGGGCAAATTGCTTCCCCGTCTGATACGATTTTCACTGGAGTTACGGGCCTGTAACTATTTCATCATGGGGTCAGAAGTCGCATCCCCCAATGTTTTAAAGTCAGCGCGTTAATTTTTATGACATTGTGTGTGTGTGTGTGTGTGTGTGTGAGAGAGAGAGAGAGAGAGAGAGAGAGAGAGAAGAGAGAGAGAGGAGAACGAGGAAAGGATCATAAATCGACAGGTGTTTTATATGGTCATGAAAGTGTACGTTTAATTCTTCCCCAAACTGCACCGGTCACTCTTAGCTAAGAATGTCTGGATCACCTGTTGCATGGAAGGTGAAGGGGAGAAAGCAAGGAGGGCTGAAATAGAGAGAGAGAGAGAGAGAGAGAGAGGGGGGGGGGCGGATGGGACAGGAAGTCGGTGGGAGACGGAGAAGTGATTAAAATGTGTTCAATCCCCTGACGACTTCCAGACTGAAAGCGAAGGAATCGTTGCATCCACACGACCAGTTTTTATACCATTGTTTGGTCGTTCGATTCCCCAACGATGTCAGTACATTGACATGCCTCGGTGTTGCTGTATATGGGGGAGCAGCAGGGGGAAGCGTTACAGAAATGGATCTGGAGGGGCTGGGAGTATGAAGCCGAAAAAGGCTATCGAAAGTTGCGTTGCACTGTTTTCCCATGATATTACGTCTTCAAGTCCCGATGACGTTTTCCCCGGAATGACGTGCAAAGAACACGAGGCCAGAAACATTGAAATTGTCAAAGACATGACTGGCACGTGTTTTGGGGAATATCTCTTGGTGGATGTGATGCTGCAGACAGCAAGGCACTGGTCAAAGCTACCTGCAAATTACCTTAAACGTGGCATTAAAATCCTAATTTCTGAAAGCAAAACACCTCATCGTTTAGGCTTGATCATTACAGGGTGACAAGAGGGGAGGCTTATGATACTGAATCTGTTTATCACAAAGTAGCCCTGAAAGCGATCATTTCTAAATAACTGTTCATAATTTGAACCACGAATTATTTATCCAAACGCGAAAAAGTTCACAAAGCTACTGATAAATCAAGGTGTTCATGATTCAGTCTATAAGCATGTATAATGTAAATACCTCCATGAAGGAGGCAGTGTTTCCACCACGTCTGTAGGTTTGTTTTCCGCCATTGCATGATTTACTCAAAAACTGCGAGACCGGGTACGGATCTGTGGAGTTGGTCCGAATCCAACAGCGCACCGGGCACCGCTCTGCAAGATTAACAAGCATCTGGGGAGTAACTACGTCTGTCCCTACCAGCCTTACTTCCCCTGGCGGTAAAAGTGCACCCAGATTCTGGTACATCATCAGTCACTTTCTTACGAACTCGCACTGAACATGAATATACTGAAGTAACGGTTACGAATTAATTCCGTTTCAACATATTTTCAAGAAATCTTAAGGCTTCCCAGAATTCTAGTTTGTGTCTAGCACGTTCTATAAAAAGCGGAATAACACCAGCCGCCGTGGCAAAGTGGTTAGCGTCGCGGACTCCCGGCTGGGAGGTCGTGGGTTCGAATCCCATCAGAGTCATGTGGGTTTTTTCTGCCCCGACCGGCTCCTACCCAGAGTTGAGTTTGCTGCGGACTCAGTTGGGAAGACTGGACCACACAGTCGAGTTTCATCCACTTAATGGATGCGTTTCTGAGAGTGTTGCTCAAATTTCCTGACCAACACTGCAGGTGCCTGTATCTCTCGGGCCTGGTTGACGCCAGAATATTATGAAAGGAAGCGAAGAGTACAGCCCTGTCATGTAGTCTCAGACCGAAATGGAAATCCGTAGCATCATCTTAATCATCCTCATTCCCATTGATCACATTAAAAAAAAATGTCTCAAATTCTGTGGCCCTTCATGTCCTGCTCTCATGGTGACCTCAGTTTCGATGTCCTCTCCGCGTCTGTGGCCTTGGTTTGCTTCCGTCGGGGTCACCGGTATCGGCGAGTCCATGGGGGCTGTCGTTGGACGGACGTGGTGGCGCCCTCCGGAGGGAGAGCTCACTCACGCCGGCTCCGCGACTAAGCAATTATTGTCGTCAGTAGGGGGCTTAGTAGGTGGTGTCCTGCGTATGTTAGATCAGAACAGGCGCCCACTGAACACCACCGAAGTGACTCGGCAACAGTGCAGTGTCTCCTCCGTGGGTTGCCTCATGATGACTTGACATTGACTGCTCCCTGTGGATTGTTGGTGCCGGGCTGCGGCGGGCCAGCCGGCTATGGCTGTGGACGGGGTGTCGGAATGAGCGGCGTGGGTGCACTGCCTCTGAGGTAGCGCAGAGGTTGGGACAGCAAAAAAAGTTTAAAAAAAAAAGAAAAAAAAAAGCGGAATAACACCCTTGGTCCATAACATCAGTTGCCTCCGCTAGTTAAATTATTTTGATCTAAAGGTGTATCCACGGTTCGTTTGACGTGGTTTCTCCTAAGAGCCCTTTTCGTTCCATATGTGAATAAAACGTTACACATGAATTTAAGGGGTTTTTTATGGATTAATTTTATTATTGTGTGTACGATCCGTTATGTTTTCACATGGCTTTTTCCCCCCGAAGTCGGAGTGTGGCTGCCCACGTGGCGGGGTAGTCAAAAACGGTCACACACGTAATGTTCTCATCCCCAGCTGATGCATTTGTACCATAGTGTTCAAGAGCTTCGGCTGTTTGGATGATCCCTGGAGTCTTTTAGCCAGGGTACGACAACAACAACAACACATGGCTTTTTTCATCCCCCCCCTGTTCAAAATTGTACTGATGCGTTAACTTAAAATGTGCAACTTTTTGTGTGCTCCGACATGTTTTATTCATTTATTAACTATTGCCCAAGAAAATCAATATAATGTATCATTCAACCGGGATAGGAATTCATGTGTGTGTGTGTTCTGTGTGTGAGCGCGCGTGTGTGTGCGTGTGTGCGCGCGAGCGCAAAACTTAATCTGAGGTTTTTGTCTTTCCATGTGCACGCGCTGAGAAAACTGCCAAAGATGTTGTTTTTAAAACTGAAATATGTATTTTTATCTCGAATATTTGGTGTTTGTGATGCTTAAAGTTAATGGAGCTGTGTGAGCGAGAGAGAGAGAGGGGGGGGGGGGGGGGGGGGGGGGGGGGGGGGGGGGGGGGGTAGATAATTTTATTTTGAAAGTATGTATGATTCTGGTCATCTTCACTTGGCGAGGCACGTGCATGTAGATACACATTCATTCACATGTTATGGAGTGCTTTTCTTTACTTTAGTCTAGTCATATTCGGCATCAGCTGGGGATAGTACAGCACAACCGCTTCCAGTTGGAAAAGTGCAAAAACAGAAATCTGGAGGTTTAGCCCAGGAGGAAGACTGGAAAAGAAGAGAAGTCCAAAAGCCATCACAAACAACCAAAATGTGAGCCAAGGGGGAGAATCGGGACCTCACCTCGCATTCCCATTGTTCGACTCCCCCCCCCCCCCCCCCCCCCCCCCCCCCCCCCCCCCCCCAGCACCGATCGCTTGCGTAGATCACCAACCACTTCCGGGGCGACGAGAGAGCCGTTCAGATGGCAGGGCTGCCCTCTCAGGTAAGCACGAATGCCAGCTCTTGTCTGCTGATGGAGGTCGGCCAGCCGCCTGTATGAAGCCCATGCCTGCGGCGAACCATCGTGTGGGTGGTATTTGTGTGTGTGATCACATCAAGGGGAACTGGGTCTGTCTGCAAGTGGCGCCAAGCAGCACTAACTAGCGAAAGGCGAAGGTACTGATTCTGTCCTCTGCTGCGGGTTTTTTTTTTTTTTTTTTTTTTGCAACAAGGTAGCTAGAGCCCCATTAACAAGCAGCCGTTCACACAAGTGTAATTTTATCAACAAAGCTACTGACCCGTCTGTTAAAGTGTCAAGTGATCCCCAGCCGATGTTGGTATGCGTAATGTGTACATTTGTAAATACATGTGTATTACCTCTTATGTGGAGGTCCATTGCGATTTTTGCCATCATTTTTCTTCCTTTCCATGATAAAAATGTCATTTGATTTTACAACACCGAGAGGCTTAATTTTTGTTGCTGATGGAGATATCGTCACCTAATAAAGATATCACGGTTCATATCCCGATAGTGTTTGAGTGGGGCTGAATTGTTGGAGACAAGAGAATCACCCCCCACTATCGCTGTGAGACACGTACACGACAGGTCCATGCGCAAGGTTGCATGCACTGAAGCGATTCAAATGAACACACGCTACAAACTTATTTTGGCACACTACGATCTAAAAGTGTCTGGTAGGCAGACGGAGAAGACCCATAAGTACAGATTGTAATTTTGTCGTAATATTCGCATTTTTTTTCTTGCAGTCTGAATATTTTTGACGAAGAACATACGAGAGTCAAAACAATAAACAGGGGCAGCACTGTTGCCATGGTAATGGCCCCATGACTCTTTACCACAATGACATCGAAAACAGATTGAAGTGCACACGATTTCATCATGTTCCTGCAGTGATTGTCCTAGGTCTTGGTGCCCCCGTCCTAGCAAAAGCCGGATTAACGTTGCCGCTATCTGTTTTATAGAAGGATGTTTATACCACGTTTGCGTTCGCTGACCGTTCAATATGATCCTGCTGTCCAGAGATTCAACCCATCCTCACCCCCTTCCCGTGACCCCCTTTCTTTTCCTCCCGTCCAATTCGCCATCAAATGGAAAACAATCTGACAAAACGTTTGAAAATCACACCAAGCTGCAACGACAGGTGTGGCACACAGATGTAAGCCTGTCCTTTCGCCAGTAAATATCACACGCACACACCACACAACACACACACACACACACGCACGAGCACGCACGCACGCACGCGTATACACACACGTACGCCCGCCTGCATACAAACACACACGCACGCACACATTGCAGTACCTGAGCCCCCCCCCCCCCCCCCCCACACACCACACACACACACAAACTCATTTAGGCTCTGCTGTCTTCTCATGTTATGATCAAGTCGAAGGCGTTGCTGGACACGGGGGAACTCATCTGAAGTTGGCCAGAGAAAAAACGATCGTACCTCACATTGCAGTACCTGAAACACACACACACACACACACACAACACACACACACACACACACAGAGAAAATGAATTTAAATTTGATTATCTACTGAATAAAAAATATCTTGATTATTGTATGAACTCGTCATGATTATGTTCACAATGAGTACTAAACTTCCATCAATTTTAGATTCGCTGGTTAAAAAAACAAACATAATTAATATGAGTTGCTAAAAGTGCTAAAAAGCCATGTACATGGTCATAATTTTAAGAATCCACTCTCTCATTTCATCTTATCCCTCCCTCCTCCTACTCCTCACTCCTCTACCTCTCCCTCTCTCTCTCTCTCTCTCTCTCTCCTCCGCTCTCTTTCTTTCATAATACTTCTTTAGCATGCACGCACATTTTCGCCTCCGATCCTTTCCAGTCAAACAGCGCTTCAAGAGATCTCATAAAAACATAATTACTCTCCATACTCCATAGTGTTTACCTCGTTCTGTCTCTGTCTCTCTCTCGCGCACGCACACACACACACACGCGCGCGCGCGCGCAAAACACACACACACACACACGCGCGCGCGCGCGCGCGAGCACATGCACACTCAATTCAACTTTATTCATGTTTTGTATAGCTCAGCCGACCACAAGGGTCCATTTCAGGGCGGCCATCTTAGTCGATTTCCCACACATCTGTTTTCACACATATAACAACATCACTGAGCTAGATCTTCAAAACACGTAAACATTGCTTACAAGTCTTTTCCTTAAAAATCTTAAGATTAAAAAAAAAGAAATATTTCTGTCAGGAACTGGGTAAAAAAAAAACCCACATCTGGTGGAACGTTCTGAACAATATTTTGATGGAGCCTCACCCACCCACCCACATGGAAAGAAAGATAGGACAGACGGACAGGGTAAAAAGACAAAATGACAACGATTGTGTACTTTACAAAGATATAAAGAAATGGCTCGATTACGTCAACTATTTTTCACATTCTACGATTCTAGCACTCTCTAGCAAACAATGCATCAAGGTTCGTACAGTCTGTATGTGTGTGTGTGTGTGGTGTGTGTGTGAGAGAGAGAGAGAGAGAGAGAGAGACTGACACTGACACGTTTGTTGGCATTTGCTTTCACAGCCTTAGTGCCAAGGGGAACAATTTATGAAATAGCAGTATACTAATAGCAACGGGAAAAGGGAAAATACTCATGCACATCCACTTACATGTATACTTCAAGCAGGAGCAATTTGCAATTTAGGCTAACACTCCATACAGTATTACACACACACACGCGCGCGCAAAAGCACACACACACACACACACACACACACACACACACACACAACCATCATCATCATCATCATCATCATAAATGCCAGACTCGACCACCCATCTATAGCTACTCAAGTACTAAGCGTTCGAGTGGTTATTTTGTCTTTTCAGTTTCTCTCGCTTTTTTTTTCTTCTTCACTGTACATTTTTCCGGCCCAATACCTTTTTGTTCTGTCTTTTTCTTTTTCTTTGTAATTACTTTCGTTATGTTACCATTGTCATTTTTTTTATTTTTGTATCAGTGTTGTTCAGATGACAGTATCTTGTTCCTCGTATTACTTGCTTCTGTAATAAATTTTGAAAGCGATGTTATCATTTCTTCATCTCCGGATATAAGAACAGCTACTAAATAAAGTCTTCTGGAAACAGGTAAAGAAAACAAACTATACTTATTTCGAATTGACTCATATGCGGGGCAATGAAAAATAAAATGGCGTTCGTTTTCACTTCCTTACAACACACTAAGCACAAATTATCCATTTCCTGATCGTCAATAAACCATCTTCTGTTAGCCTTTAATCCAAGAGTTCTCATTCTTCGTCTAGCAAAAAGACTTCTATGCCATCTATTTTTAATGACTGAATATATTTTTCAGCTTGGAAAATATTTTTAAATGATCAATACCAACTATACTTTGTGTTTTCTTCTACATGGGAATGCCAGTTTTGCTTATATGAAATTGATTAAACGATCTTTAAATTCTGAGATAAAGGCAACGTCACTTCCAACTCCTGACTCATCCAAACTATACCGAAACCGTTCTCAGTAAGAATTTTCTGATATTATCTACCCAATTTTGCCTTCCTTCTTCATGTTGCTGCAACAGCATTTCATACGCCTGCCTACATAATTTTCCATTGGAAGCTTTGTAATCTTTAGCCAATATTTTACACTCTTGATAGCTGTTCAGAGCTTTAGTGGATATCTGCCAGTCTCGCCGTATGCAAGTATGTTAGAGGAGCGAAGGGGTATGTTTAAGAAACGTTTTATAGCAAAAGTGTGCACTGTTTCTATCTGCTTATTCTCTGCTGCACCCAGATTTCTGCTGCATATGTCGGATAGCTCGATCTGTGTGTCAAATAACTTCGGGAAAAGTGAAGGATCAGTGGAACTTAATTTGTTCATAGCTCTGAGAATGTCAGTGACTCCCTTCTTCCCTTTTCTACAAGCCTCTGTCCAGACTGTATTTAAACTGAGGTTAGTGGTAAATATTACTCCAAGATACTTATAGGAATTTGTAACCTTTACTTCCATATTTCCATACCACCCATTTTTCATGAATAGAAAGATGTCCTCCCTTGTGAAAAACCATTACATTCGTTTTATCCCAAATTCACGCTCAAAGTAAGTCTATCGGCTTCCTGTTTTAGAATATTCAACTGATTTTGTAAGCCAACAACAGTATCTGAGAGAAGAATAACATCGTCAGCAAACAGCATCAAAAACATTTCAAGAGTTCCTGGAGCATCTGTATTCCATCTTTCCTCTTTTTGATAATTCAATAGCTAATTCATTTATAAAAAGCGAAAACAACCTTGGACTAAGTAAACAACCTTGCTTAACGCCTCTTGGGCTACTGAAGAAATGCGTGTAAACATGTTTGTCACGCACACACACCAGAACAGCAGCCCTGATATGCCCTTTGCGGTCGGCTGGGCTATAAGCAAAAATTATCTTATCTTATCTCACACCAGAACAGTATCATATATACCTCTAATGGCTCTGTACAATTTACCTTTAACGCCACTGTTTCTCAGCACATTCCACAATATATTTCTGTTCACCGAATCAAAGGCCTTCTTGAAGTCAACGAATGCAACATACAACTTAGAATTTTTTATTCAAATACTTTTGGACTAATGCATATAAGGTGAATATATGATCAATGGTGCTGTAGCCCTCTCTGAATCCTGCCTGCTCTTCAATTTTTTTCCCTCTTTATCTGCCCAGTTAGTAAGCCTTTTGTTTAAGATATACGTATAAATTTTTCCTATTACACTTGTCAGTGCTACTCCTCTATAGTTATCCGATGTTTATGTCTCCCTTTTTGTATATTGGTACTATAATAGATTTGACCAGGCTTCTGGAAATGTTCCGTTCTCAAAGATGACGTTAAAGAGATCCACTAAAAAGTCAATAACAGCAGATTTGCCAGTTTCAACATTTCACTTATAATTTTATCGATAACAGCACTTTTTCCCGTTTTTAAGTGTTTGATGCCATTCATAACTTCACTTTTGGAAATTGGGTCATTGAACAGAGGTTCTTCTACATTATCGTTTTTTCTTCTGTCAAACATTTTCGTGTTGATATGTATCTTCCACATCATTGAAGACTCTATAGAAATGATCATACCACTGTTGAGAATTAATTTCATTATAAATTACACTTTTTCTATTTACAGATCTGATGGTTGACCAAATAACTTTTGGTCATTAATCGACTGTCTTAATTTTTGAAGCCTAATCTCGTCATATTTCTCTTTTTTCTCCTTTCTCAATTTGCTATATATCTTTCTTTCGTCCACATATAGCCCCTTACGTTCTACTAAGTTCGTTTTTGACCTTCGCCAGCTCCTTAGAAGACCTTTAACAGTTCTTTTCTTTTGAGTACATTCTTTATCAAACCACATATTTGTTTGTCTTTCACTTTCCCACTTACCGAATCATACATGCTGCCGCTGCATATAATGCATTGACAAAAACATCGACACATCCATTAATATCATCCTTCAAAATATCTTTCGCTCTCTTCAAACATTCTGTAAACTCGCATGAATCAATTTCATCTTTGTAAATCTTCACGTTTTCATCACACCACACAATTCTTTCTTCCTCATTTTCTGGCAACACGTTCTCTCCCTTTACATTCTTCTCGTTCTTCCATGTCAACTCAACCGGAAATGCCAGGAATGTAAACTATCTCCCACACACATGTCACATTTTTTAACAGTTTTTGATGACACAATGAAATAATCAATCACACTACACCCATGCGATGACACATACGTAAACTCGCCATTAACATCTCTGCATCTCCATTCACCATCAGCAGATCATACATATAACAAAATTCAATCAGAGAAGCTCCAAACTTATTGACAACTGAATCTTTTGAACAGCGCCTAACAGACTCATCTTCCTCATCACGTTCCATGTTAAAGGTATAAAATGTTATGTCTTGGCCTTCAGGTTGTTCATTCCCTGTTCTAGCATTCAAATCACCAGCTACAATGATATACACTTCAGCTGTCTCCATGCTTTGCCTAAGATTTTCCTCCAGAACGACTATGCCGTTTTTTTATTTTATATTTTATTACTATTTTAAACTGGACTTCCATCAGGCGCAACATAACACGCCACAAGCAAAATATATTTATCTACATTAAACAACATCTTATCAACCCTTATAGCGACAATATTATCATCTTTCTAGCGCCGCATGGGCCATATCTGGTACACAGACTGCGAGCGCTCACCACAAAGCCGACATTACTGTCGGAGTACAGTAAACTAAATTTAAGCAACAGCATGGAATGTCCAGCCTCTCTAGCACCATTGTACCACACGCTAGCTCAGAGTTGGAATTCCAGACCCTTCCTGTTATCACTTACCTCTTAGTCCAGTTAAAATTAGGACAAAAATCGGCTTGAGTGCAAACTAATTCCTTTCTAAGCTTTTTGAGTTTTTGTCCATTCTACAAACCCTCGGCAGTCAGAAAAACCAAAGTCTACCAAAATGTGAAGGGGGGAACATTATTATAATAGCTCCCTTAATATAGAGACCCCCTCTGGCTGTTTGAAAAAATTCTGCAGTCCAAGAAGAAAACGTTTCACTGAACATGGCAAACATATGCAAACAGAATCTGATCTCAGTCCTGTATTTCACGCCTCGAACAAGTCAGAACAAGTCACAGAGAGTTTCTTTAAAAAAAAAAAAAAAAAGCTGGGGAGAGGGGGGGGGGGGGGGAGCACAAAGAACAATTTGATCATATGTCTTCGTCCGACAGGGGTCCGTCTTCAAGAATGTGCATCTTGCTGGCTGAGTGTGAACAGGTCTCTCCTCTACATTCTGCACATCCAGCAGTGCAGACAAGTCCATGACGACGACAAGAGCATTTGGACGATTGACAGTCTGTTTTACAGCTGCCCCTGATGACATGAAGAAGTTCCTCGGGAGGTGCTGTAATGTCCATCAGAACCGGAAACATGATGTTGTCAGCTATGCCCCATCCCCAGGCTGTGGGATCCATGTGGAAGGAATCCTCCTTAGGTGTACTGATCCATTCTTGTACCTGGTAAAAAGTGCGAAGGGAATGGAACTTTGCTGCTGCTGATGTTGGTGGTAGTTTGTTGAGCTGCAAGATTGTTGTGCAACTTGACAGTTTTTGGATGTATTTCACATGTCGCAATGTGTTCAAACTGTCATCTGCCTACCACCATATAGAATGACCAATGCTTTTTCTCCTGCTTCAATGATTTCGTTTTTGCTGCTGCTTGGGCAAGAGAACACCTCAGCAGTCTTCTTGAAGGTGGCCGAATCAGGAAGTTTCCGGAGTGGAAGAGACTTGCCAATGGAGAAGAGGCTGCTGGTTGTATCGCAGCCTCCGATGGCATGCACAAAAAGTATATTTTGGCACACACTGACGCCAAGAACATTTTGAACTGCTTTGGTGTTCCACACCTTGGCACTTTTCCTGGAGGTTGATGTGAAAAATACATCCTGATGTTCTGGGTTTACATGGTGCAGGAGGAGAACCAAGAGATCTGTGTCTTCCCCAACTACTGCTGTCTGCATTGCTACAGCCTTTTTCAGTGCTGTTTTCACTATCATACAGTCAGCATCACCGGCTGCTTGAACTGCTTCAAAGCCATTTTCTCTCAGCATGTTTGCTAAAAGTTTGATGAAACGCTGTTTGTTTGCAGAGCTTGCAAGAAAACGTTGCTTTGTGTCACCAAGTATCATGTCACCATCAAAGCTGACATCAGGTCCACTGCAGCTATTCGTTCTCCGGAGGTGGGTCACATCTTTAGTCGATGGCCCACTGCTGTACCCATCAAAGACAACAGTGGCTCTGTTGTACATCCGAATGACAAAAGTGCTGTACGTTTGAGCTAAATCATTGTAAGTGGATCCTCGAGGCCAGGTCAGATGATGTAATAAAGATCCACCGTCTGTGACGAAGTAGATATCTTGTGGAAGCTCCAAATCGGACTGTTTGCACTCAGACCAAACGTGCTGTGCCAGTGCTGCTTTATTAGCGCGCCTCGGCAAACCTGAGGTGTCAAACAGAGATGCTGGGGTATTACTCAGCTCATAACTGAAAGCCGAAGCCATCAGACCTGGACTGGTTTCTGCAATCTTGACCATTCTTTGAAACTACAGGTTTGGGTCCACATGAACTGCATCGCCATGCAGTTTGACAGCAAGCTTTGTAGCCATTGAAGCAACCTGGTCTTTCTGTTTCAAGGACACTTCTAAGGCATTCTTGCCAATCATGCCATCCAAAATGTTCTCTCCGAGAACTTTTGCCTGGTCAGCATCCACTGTACTGTCTGCTGCCCTTCCACTTGCAATGCACCTCAAGGTCTGACTTGCATGAAAAGGATTTCTTTCATGGAGGTAATGCACAGTCACAAGGGTATCATTCTGCTGTCTTGACTTACTGAGATCTTTGTGTTCTGGATGCTGTCCACTTGTCTTCTGCATGGCTGAATTGATTTCAACACAAGCTGGCATGCCCATAAGCCATACAAGTCTCTCATGCTCCCCCATTCCTGTGCCACGAGTCAGCCTTCCGTTGGTCTTTAAACTTCGCATGAGGACCTGTTCAATGATCAGATCTGATGAAGGCCTCCCTAGAAACGGTCACTTCTGATCACATGCCGTCCTTGTGTAAAACTGTGAAAGACATCAGAATTGACCTCCTTGAGGTCAACCATCTGCTGAAGGTACAGCCAGGCCGACTTGGTGTAATGATGGCGACCAGCCGCAGCCAAATATGGCAACATACATCTGACAGATTCCAGATGCATCTTGAAGTTACCTGTCCTTTCAGCTTTGATTGATTTCCGCAGAATGTCAGCCATGTCCATGTACTGCAACCACAATGCTGCATTTCTAACGCAGACAGACGTTTCTTGTGCTCTTCCAGCTGACTAGTAACAGCTGAACACACATTGTCTGTCGTGGCATCTTAGGCTGGTATGCTGCTGTTCAGAACTTTCTCCACAACACTTGAAGCAGCATTCAAAGTACCATTCCCTAGATCTGCTTCTAGATCGCCAGAATCCATCACATCAGAATCTGAAATTGGCGAAAAAACGGATGCCTGGGCTTATAGCTGCGATCATTCCCATTCCATGGAAGGTTTTTGTGGCCATCAATTGTCACTGTATTGTGGTCGACGTTGTCTGCAACGAACTGAATTGCCTCTCTGTCTGTTGTGGGAAGCTCAACTCCAAAGGAGGCTGCAGCATTCAGTTCAAACTTTCTAAGAACCTGGAACCAAAAGTTCTGTGCATCTGTACTGCAAGGTCAATTTGCAGTGGTGCAATGATGGTGTTTGGTCGAAAGTTCTGTACTATAGCTTGGCCTATTGCAGATATCTTTAAATCAGCATTGTTTTGTGAACGACTTGATTGGGAAATTTTCTCAGTGTCCCAGGAATGTAGTTTCCATGGTTCTCAATAGAGACGGAATCTGGATACGCTTCTTTGCAGCCTAACATTGACTTGATGTCACAATGAATGATGTCTGCAGCAGCATTGATCAGTCGCAGTTTTTCTGCTTCAAGATCAGCATTTCTTGGTTGTTAATAAAAATGACGCAGGATGGTATTAGCTGTCTTCTTCAGTGTGACTATATCTGCTTGGTTGGGGGACTGTGAACAATCGATCTCATTTCCATAGTGTTTTATCAATTTTTTCTTCATGTGCACAGTACTTACTATATGCTTCAATTTCTGAATCCTTAAGACTGTGTGCCATGTCAACCAAATCACAAACGGTCACCTAGTCAGAGTCAAGAGAGTCGAGCTGGTCGATGACGTTTTCAAAGGCAGAAAGTCTTTGGAAATCTTCTGGTCTTCCCGAACACACTTTTTTGGTGATGGGCTCTTCATTTAAAAACATCTTTAGAATCTGACAATCAGAACGGAAGTTCGATAGACAGGTATTATGGTAAACTGCATCTTGGGCTAAACAGTCCTGTAGAAATTCAAGTCTTCCTTTGACATCTCTTGCCCATGAATCCCCTTGATGCACACGTTTGCAAAACTGACTTTTGGAATTCTGACGTCTGCACAGCTTTCAGTTGTCCACTTGACGCCCACCTGGGCCCTTTTCTTTGCCGCTTTTCCCCTTTCTGACAAAATAAGCACACTGGTTCAGCATCAGAGTCCTGCGATCTTGGTTGTCTTGTCTTTTGGGGGGACATGAGCTTTTTTCTTTTCTTCAGCTTGCTTTCAATGGCCTTAGGATTAGTGTATTGGCTACGACATACACGGTGAACTAAATCACCTTCCTCTGCATGGATATTGTCATACAGTTATTTACTAACACGATTTATGCTGTCGCTCCCTTTCTCGCCAGGAGTCACCCTGTCTTCGGAATTCAGAAACTCTTGCTTACAGATGATGCAGACTTCTGGATACACTTGTCTTGAAGAAGGGAAAAGTGTGATTAGTGCCATGTTTGAAGGTTAAAAAACAAAACTGTGTCATTGCCAAGAATTCCATACAACAAAACTCATTGCATATTTCTATCCTACACACACACGCCCGCGCACACACAAACGCACGCACACACACAAACACACTAAACACACTAATGCATCCAAACTCGCACACACACACACACACACACACACACACACCACACACACACACTCTCTCTCTCTCTCTCTCTCTCTCTCTCTCGTCGTGGGGAAGAGAGAGAGAGAGAGAAGAGAGAGAGAGAGAGAGAGAGAGAGCTTATGACATGAATGTTCTACCATACGACTGTCTTCCCGGCGCCTTATCGCTTACAGCGCGCGAGCCGCGCTGGAACATGTGTGCCGCACAACCCGGCGCATGCGTGATGCAGCGAAACTACGCCTCCCGGGCCTTCTAGCACAGCCATCTGAACAAAACGAGTCTAGATTATCGTCATAACTCTTTATCTTTAAGTGTTTAATTCAGATCATATACGTCATCATGCAAAAAGAACTTCGTAGGATTAACTTGGCGTTGGTGAAAGTGTATCTTACCCCTCCATCGCTCTCAGCCTCCGTGTCTACGTGGAATTGTCCAGTAATAGTAATATGGTGATTCGGTCGGATCAGAAGTATCGCGCGGACAAAAACGCGATTTTCAAAATCAATTTTCGATCACTTCCCCCCGGATATTTTGGTAGACTTTATTGGATGTTAACATACATGTGAAAAACTGTTTTATCATGAAAAAAAATCGTAGAAAGGAATTAGTTTGCACCCTATTATTCTTTTGCCTGGACTATCTGCCAGCTCAGCACGTGGTTACTTGGAGTCAACTTTCACCCCTCACTAAATCAACATGTGAGTACTGCCACCAGTCCTGGTGTGTTTATCTTGTCACTCAAGTGTCTGGGGAGGGGAACTGAGTAGAGATGGTGTGTGTTTAGTGTTTCCATTCCTGTAATGATAGCTTGAAGTTGTTGTGCCATAAATGGTACATTCGGTCTTTCATGAATTTTTTTGAACAAAGACAGGAACTGCTTTGTGCAGTTTCACACTCTCAAATGAACCAACAAAAACACCGGGTGGAAAAAGAAACAAATGTTTTCAATTTTGTGACACAATCAAATTATATAAGCAGAAATCAGACTCAGTGTTCCATATATGGCACAAAAGACTTAGTTCCACTTGGGCCTGATGGGTCATATTTGGCACAAGCACCATTTTGATCAGTTTTATTGATTTTGTATAAAATTTTGGTTTAAATCAATCTTATGATGCGTCTTTGTCATTTTGTACAGAAAAAATAATTTTCGCACGTTTCTTTCTCTCCTTAGGTCTAGAGGGTTAATTAATAACTTCTTTTATATACTGACTGTAACAATTCTTTACAAGCAAGAGAACTCCTCCCGAGTTTCTGCCTTGATTCATTAGTTTTCTTGCTGGGGCGCTAAACTTAACATAATCGGTGAAGACACCGCTGAAATCAAATTTACAATCAACAAAAGTTTCAGCCAGTCACACAAAATCAAAGGTACGTACATAATTAACAAAATCAATGTCATTGAATTTGCTATATAAATTTTCTACATTGTAGTTCAGGAACAACTGTGGCGATGGATGGTCAGGCCTGTCCTATTTAGAGTCACTGGCAGAGCGCAACGACCTGTCACTGCCACGAGCACTCAGGTAGCCACGTATCGGCGTTTGCTGTCGCCTCCGGTTAGAACCACCACGGTTCCCACGTACATCCCGTTCCACGCTGCCACGCCTCGCACCCGTGTCACTGCCAGCGTTGGAAAGGCCGCCACGGCGTGTCGCACCGTGACCTTCGCCCCCCGTCAAGCGCCGTGTTACTTAGTAGGGGAATCCCCGCCTGTCGTTTCACTGCCCCGGCCTCGCTGACGTGTTTCTGAATCAGCTGATCGGACACAACCCCTCGCCAGCTCGCCGTCCCCTGCCGTGTTGGAAGATGCAGAGGTGGACGCTGTCACTGCCGCGTAGCTCCTGGAATCGGGTCTCTTGGGTCCGACCGTCAGCTTTCCTTTGACAAAGTAGGCGGCTTTGCCCTCCTTCTTTGCCTCGCTGACGATGGCAGCCTGTCTTCGGGTCAGGTCGTTGGCCACTCTGACTCCTTTCCCCTGCAGTCTGGCACGATATATAGTCTCTGTCAATGAGGACCGTCATCTTGTCCCTCCACTGACTGAACTTCACGACCATCGGCTGGGTTGGTCGCCTCTTGCTTGACCGACACGATGAGCTCTGACCATGTCCTGTTCACACCATTTCTTGTGTCCTGGCACACTGTTCAAAGTGTCTGTGACAACACGGGCACATGTGTCATAATCTTCATTGTCACTGCTGTGCGGAATGCCGAAAATCCGAAGATTGTCACGTCTAGAGAAATCTTCCAATCTGTCAATTTCAGCATTCATCGACGTGATCTGCTCTGTCAGTGTCTCCAGTGCTGTGGACAGTGTCCTTGTCTCCTCCTTTCCCTGCGCACAGTCAGAGAACAGTACGGTCATGTCACCTGACATTTCCTCCACAGCAGCTGCCAGTCGACTGTTTTCCCTTTCCAGGCCGTCACAATCGTTGGCTGATCTGCTCGCACTTGTCTTTCACCTGGTGTAGCTCAGTTTTGATCGCACACAGATCATTTCTGATGTCGGCTGTCTGCTGTTTGTTTTCCTGGCTCTGTTGTGGATAGCGGTCAGGGTTTTTTTTTCTGCCATGTCCGGTGCGATCGCTCCTAACTCTTCTCTGACTACTGTTTGGTCCGGAGTGACACTGACCTTCTCCTGCAGACTGTTAGGGCCTGGGTTCTTCTCGACATCGCCGCTCAGCAGAACACGCCACAAACACAGCACGGCGTTGACAGCACACAACGAGGTCAACGCCGGCACGTGCAAGGCATGTTGACACGACGTGTCACAACTGTACACATCTCCTTCTTCAGTCGTTGTACCTCGCTGGTTACTTTGCTCCACAAAAACAGATGCACTGTCCGATGTGAACACAGCGACCACAGTGTTTATTCCACCCCACACCAGCAACACAGAGATGAAGCAGAAAACATAGGCAGTGATAATGTCGATTAGTGTCACATCAGTGTCACGCTGACCGGAGCTCACCCGCTCTGTTCTCACAACACGACTCGCTACACTTTGACCACAGAACTGACCTATGCGAGCCCTCCATAGACATAAGTCAACCATGGTGACTTCGTGTCTCTGGTGTCACACTTTCCTGGCACCTTTTTAACTCGAGAGAAATCCCGTGAAAGCCAGAGTAAGCAGAATGGCCAGCAGAATGAATCGGAGCTTGTCATGGAGTCTGCTTACTCGCCGCCATCTTTCGCTTGGCCCCCCGTAAGAGAGAGTGAGGGAGAGAGAGAGAAAGAACGCTCAAAAACAGAAATCAGTCACACATTATCAGAATCCTCACCTTGGATAATTTGTGGCAAATCCAACAAACTGACGGTCGACTCCAGTTTGTCTGATGCCATCAAAACCACCTCGCGCACCACGTGATCATCTGCATACAACGTGATCCGGAAACGCGCCTCTGCCCCCGTGGCGAAGCGTTGCTGGCATGAATCAAAAAAATCGTCGTCCGGCCCCGAAGAAAGGGCCCCGAATGGGGGAGTTGGGGCGGGAAAATGAAATTTTTGTGTGCGTCATCGGTTCTTATTAATAAGCTATATGCCGTTATCTCTCTCTCTCTCTCTCTCTCTCTCTTTCCCTCTCTCTCTCTCTCCTTTCTCTCTCTCTCTCTCTCCACACCCACCAAAACCACACCACACAACCACCACACACACACACTCTCTCTTTTCGCCCCCTTTTCTCTCTCTCTCCCCCTTCTCTCTCTCTTATCTCTCCTTCTCTTTTCCTCCCTTCTCTCCTCTGAGTCCCCATGAGGATATTAAAATAAAAAAAATAATAATTTTTTTATAGCGCAAACCCAAAATTAGCTCAAGCGTTTTACAATACAAGGCTAACGAAAAAAAGCACGCACCACGCGCACACCGCGCACGCACAACACACACACTTGGGAAAATATTTCTCAGGATTTTTTCATCGCCCAATGCATTAAATGCTTCCCGTTATTTTGTACAGACACAACACCAAGCGCACACGCATAAACTCGCACGCACCGAGGGGGGCACACAAAAGATTTGCACACACAGCGT
Source organism: Conus ventricosus (assembly GCA_018398815.1). Classification (NCBI taxonomy): domain Eukaryota; kingdom Metazoa; phylum Mollusca; class Gastropoda; order Neogastropoda; family Conidae; genus Conus; species Conus ventricosus. Next base: position 62,038,412 of record CM031613.1, read on the forward strand.
GTATAACTAGCCACAAGGAGTCGGGTAGTGTTGCTGTCACCTTGTTTGGGGCCCCGGGAGATCGGTGTCGACGACACTTCAGGCTGCGTTGCGGGTAACATCACCTTTTTTGGGAAGCATTTGGGGTTTGAGGCAAGCAAAATTTCGGTTTTTTTCAAAACCCCCACCACCACACACACCAAACACACCACACACACACGCGCGCGCGCGCGGCACGCACACCACAATAATAACTGGAGATTGCCTGCATCTCCACTTTGGTACACATTCGAACCCAAATCTTTATTAAGTGTGTGTGGTGTGGTGTGTGTGTTGGGTGGTTTGTGTGTTGGTGTGTGTTGGTGCGCGCACGCGCGGGTGGTGGTGGTGTTGGGGTGTTGTGCGTTGGTGCGTTGGGGTGTGTGGTGCGTCGTGCGTGCAGGCTAGCAAAAAATGGGAAGGTTTTTAAGGTCTCTGCCTGCATCCCAACCGGTGTGTAGTAAGAAACGTCGGTGGGGGGAAAGGGGAATGATGACCAACAAAAAGATTTTTGAAAAACTAAAAAGACTACCAGAGAGCGAGTCTCCACCAACGTCAACAGCCCGGGATTCGCCTTTTGACCCGGCCCCGCACCCCCAGTAATTGGGTCCTTGGTTGCACCCATCTCCCCACATTTCCATTACAATCAGATGTTCCCCCCATCTTCAGGGTGGTGGTGGGGTGTGGGTTTTTTGTGCGTCGTGCTGGTGCGTGTGTGTGTGGTGCGGGGTGCGTGCGTGCGGGGCGTGTGTGTGTAACAAATTTCAACTTTTTGGTTTTTTTTTTACGGTTTAAAACATCCAAGAAAGGGTGGCATAACGAAAAGACGGGCCCCTTCGCCACCCCTTGGAAGATGACCAAATTTTTGAGACCAATACCTGCTTTAAATCATTCACAATTATTTGTAAACATTAAAAACCCGACTTTTTCTTAAATTGTGATCAATTCGAGCTTTTGTTTTAAAAATGATAAAAGTTTTTCAACGATAATAATGTTTTGGGGGCTTGCCCAATTTTTCCTATGGTTTTGTGTTTCAGGTTGTGAGGCTAGAAAAAATGGGGAAGGATTTTTAGAGTTCGTCCTGCACTCACTACCGGGGACTGGGGGTAGTAAAACCGTCGGTGAAGGTGAAAATGAAGAGCCAAAAAAAAAGATTTTTGACAAACTAGAAAGACAACCGAGGCGAAGACCCCCCACCACGTCGAAAGACCCGGGATTCCCCTTTTGACCCGGCCCCGCACCCCAGCTATCGGGTTGGCCTTTGGGGCTGCACCCCAAACCTCCCACATCTTCCATTCAATCAGATGGGCCACTTGTTGCCCCATCTTTAGCGAAAAAGGATTCTGAATTGGCCCCTTTTTTGCAGAGCTCGCTACAATCTGATGGGTTTTATTACTGAAAACCCCCTTTCCCTTCCCAAAAAGTGATGGCTTCATACTGAACCCCTTCCATTCCACAATGGAGGGTTATTACTGGGGGCCCTTCCTTTTCCCACAATGTTTGGGTTCATTACTGGCCCTTCCCTTCCTACAATGTGATGGGGTTTATTACTAACCCCTTCCACTCCTAAATTGATGGGGTTTATTACTGGGCCCCCCCATTCCACAAATGTGGGTTCATTAGGGGCCCCCCCTTTATTCCCCACAAGAGATGGGTTCATTACTGGGCCCCATTCCCTTTCCCACAATGGAGGGGGTTCTTTTTGGGGCCCCTTCCATTTTCCACAATGTGATGGGTTCATTATGAACCCCCCCTTTCCCTTCCTACAATGTGATGGTTTCATTACCGGGCCCTTTCCCTTCCTACAATGTATGGGGGTTTTTACGAACCCCTTCCACTCCCAATGTGATGGTTCATTTGGGCCCCTTTCATTCCTAAAGTGATGGGGGTTTATTTCGGGCCCCTTCCAAATTTCCCACAATGGAAGAGTCTTACTGGGCCCATCCAAAACAAAGTTGATGGGTTCATTACGGGCCCTTTATTCTACAAAGTGAGGGTTCATTACTGAGCCCCCTTTCCTTTTCCACAATGTGATGGGGTTTTTATTTAACCCCTTCCCCTCCTACAATGTGATGGATTCATTATGAACCCCTTTCCCTTCCCACAAAGTATTTTGTTTTTACGGGGCCCTTCCATTCCTACAATTTTATGGGGCATTACTGGGCCCCTTCCATTCCCACAAAGTGATGGGTTCATTACTGAACCCCCTTCCATCCTACATGTGATGGGGTTATCACTGGCCCCTTTATTCCTACAAAGTCTGGTTCATTACTGGGCCCCATTCCATTCCTACAATTGATGGGTTCATTACTGGGCCCCTTCCCTTCCCACAAAATGATGCGTTCATTACTGAACCCCCCTTTCCATTCCACAATGTGTGGGTTCAAATTACTGGGCCCATTCCTTCCTACAAAGTGAGGGTTCATTCGGGCCCTTTCCATTCCTAAATTGAGGGTTCATTTCGGGCCCCAAACCTACAATGGATGGGGTTTTTAATTACGGGCCCATTCCATTTCCCACAATGTGATGGGTTCATATGAACTCCCTTCCTTTCCCACAATGTGAGGGTTCATTTCGGGCCCCTTCCCAATCCTACAATGTGACGGGTTCTTTTCCCGGGGCCCCCTTCCATTCCTACAATGTGATGGGTTCATTACGGGGGCCCTCCACTCCTACAAGTATGGGTTCATTACGAACCCCTTCTACCTACAATTTATGGGTTCCTTACTAAACCCCTTCGACTTCTACAATTTGATGGGTTCATTCCGGGCCCCTTTCCCTTCCCCAAATGTGATGGGTTCTTACTGAACCCCTCCATCTCCCAATTTAGGGTTTTTTCGGGCCCCCCCCATTCTAAATGGTTGGGTTCATTATGAACCCCTTCCTTCCTACAAGTTTTGGGTTCACTTCTGGGGCCCTTCCACTTACACTGGATGGGGTTTCCCTTTTTGAACCCTTTCCCCTCCCAAAGTGATGGGGTTCATTACTGAGCCCCCTTCCATTCCTACAATGTGATGGGTCATTACTGAAAACCCCCCACTCCCACAAGTGATGGGTTCATTACTGGGCCCCCTTTCCCTTCCTACAATGTGATGGGTTATTTCGAACCCCTTTCCCTTCCTGCAATGTTTGGGTTTTATTACGAACCCCCTTCCATTCCAAAAATGTGTGGGGTTTATTACGGCCCCTTATTCCCAATGTATCGTTTTATTAGAACCATTCCATTCAGACAAGTGGGGTTTTACTACTGAACCCCCCCCTTCCACAATGTGATGGTTTTATTTCGGGCCCAATTCCCTTCCTACAATGGATGGGGTTAATTTCTGAACCTTCCATTCCGACAATGTGGGGGGGGCTTACGAACCTTCCCTTCCCACAATGTGTGGGTTCATTACTGGGCCCCCTTCCCCTTTCCCACAATGTGATGGGTTTTATTACGAACCCCTTCCCTTCCAAAATGTGATGGGTTATTACTGAACCACTTCCATTCCTACAAATTTTTTGGTTTCATTACTGAACCCCCCTTTCCCTTTAAATGTGATGGTTTCATTAGGGCCCCCTTTCCCTTCTCACAATGTATGGGTTCATTACGGCCCGATTCCATTCCACAATGTAGGGTTCATTTGAAACCCCCTTCCACAATGTGATGGGTTTTATTACTCGGGCCCCCCCACCCAATATAAAAGGGGTTTATTATGAACCCCTTTCCCTTCCTACATTGTTGGGGTTTATTACTGGGCCCATTCCATTCCACAATGTGAGGTTTCATTACGGGCATTTCCCCTTTCCCACAATTTTGATGGGTTCATTTCTGAGCCCCCTTCCTACAATGTGAGGGTTAAATTTCTGGGGCCCCTTTCCATTTTCCCCAAGGATGGGGTTTATTTCTGAATCCTCCATTCCTTAAAATGTGACGGGTTCATTACCGGCCCCTTCCATTCCTAAATGTGATGGGTTCATTTCCGGGGCCCCCTTTCCCTTCTAAATGTGAGGGGTTTATTACCCCGGGCCCCTTCCATTTCCCACAATGTGATGGGGCATTCCCCGGGGCCCCCTTTCCCTTCTACAAAGTGATGGGTTTATCATGCCTCCCCCCCATCCACAAAGTGAGGTTCTTTTCTGAACCCCTTCCCTTTCCCCAAGTGATGGGTTCATTACGAACCCCTTCCATTCCCACAATGTTGGGGGTTTATTTTTTAAAATCCCTTTCCCTTCCACAATGTGACGGGTTTTATTACCGGGCCCCCTTCCCTTCCTACAATGTGATGGGGTTTATTCTGGGCCCCCCCACTCTACAATGTGAGGGGTTTCATTACTGGGGCCCCCCACTCCCCACAAGGGATGGGGGTTTTTACACGACTCCCTTCCCCTCCTAAAATGTGATGGGGTTTTTACTGAACCCCTTCCATTCCTACAAAGGATGGGTTCATTTTGAACTCCTTCCATTTTTCCCACAATGTGACGGTTCATTTCCAGGCCCCTTCCACCTACAATGTGATGGGGTTTATTTCCGGGGCCCCCTTATTCCACAATGTGATGGGTTTTTATTACCGGCCCTTCCATTCCCACAAGTGATGGGGTTTTTACCGGGCCCCTTCCCTTTCTACAAGGATGGTTTTTCCTGCGCTCCTTCCCCTCCTACAAATTTAGGGTTTTAATTTTCTAACCCTTCCATTCCTACAATGTGATGGGTTCATTACGAACCCCTTCCATTCAACAATGGTGGGTTCGTTATGAACCCATCCCTTCCTACAAGTGAGGGTTATTCTGGGCCCCTTCTATCCTACAATGTAGGGTTTATTAGGGGCCCCCTTTTACCCCACAATGGAGGGTTCATTTCTGAACCCCTTCATTCCAAAAATGCGATGGGGTTTATGACTGAACCCCTTCCTTCCACAATTTATGGGTTTATTACTGGGCCCCCCTTCTTCCCTACAATGTGATGGGGGCATTTCTGAACCCCCTTTCCCTTCCTACAAAGTGATGGGGTTTATTACTGGGCACCTTCCATTTCCCACAAGAGGGGGTTTATTACTGAACCCCCCTTTCCCTTCCCCAATGAGATGGGGTTTATTACGAACCCCTTTTCCCTTCCTACAATGTGATGGGTTTTTATTACTGGGCACCTTCCAATTTCTACAATGTGATGGTTCATTTCTGGGGCCCCCTTCCATTCCCCCAATGTGATGGTTCTTATGAACCCCTTTCATTCCCACAAAGGAGGGTTCATTAAATGAACTCCTACTTTCCCCAATGGAGGGTTCATTAAATGAACCCTTCCATTCCTAAATGTATGGGGTTTATTACTGAACCCTTTCCCTTCCCCACAATGGATCCTTTTGTACTGAACCCCCCCATTTTCCTACAAAATTTATGGGGTTTATACTGGGCCCTATTTCCATCCCACAATTGATGGGGCTTACTGGGCCCCTTTCCCACAATTGGGTGGGGGTTTATTACGGGCCCCCCTTCCCTTTTCCCCAATGCTGGGTTTATTTGGGCCCCTTTCCATTTTCCCACTTGTGATGGGTTCATTATTGAACCCCCTTTCCCTCCCTAAACCCCTTTTATGGGGTTTATTACTGAACCCCTTTCCCTTCCTACAATATGATTGGTTCATTATGAACCCCCTTTCCCTTCCTACATGTGTGGGTTCATTACTGGGCCCTTCCCTTCTTACAATGTGAAAGGGTTTTCCTTACGTGCCCGATTCCATTCCTACAATGTATGGGTTCATTTTGAACCCCCCTTGCTTTCCAAAGTGATGGTTATTTCTGGGGGCCCCTTCCATTCCTACAATATATGGGTTCATTTTGAACCCCCCAAATTTCCACAATGTATGGGGTTTTACTGGCCCATTCCATTCCCACAATTGATGGGTTTTATTCTGGGACATTTCCATTCCACAATGTGATGGGTTCTTAGACCCCATTCCCACAATGTGAGGGTTAAAAATGGCCCCTTCCCTTTCCACAATGTAATGGGGTCATTCTGAACTCCTTCCATTCCAAAAAGTAACGGGGTTATTCCGGGGGCCCCCCCATTCCCACAATTGATGGGTTCATTACCGGGGCCCCCCCCATTCCTCAAATTTAGGGTTCATTTCCGGGGCCCCCTTCCATTCCTACAATGTGATGGGTTCATTTCCCCGGGCCCCTTCCTTTCTACAATGTGATGGGTTTTTACACTGCGCCCTTTTCCCCTCCACATGTGATGGTTCATTCTGAACCCCTTCCCTTCCCACAATGGATGGGTTCATTACCGGCCCCTTCCTTCCTACAATGTGACGGGTTCATACCGGCCCCTTCCCTTCCACAATGTAGGGTTCATTACGGGGGGCCCCTTCCCTCCTACAAGTGATGGGTTTTTTACTGGGGCCCCCTTCCACTCCACAATGTGGGGGTTTATCATGCGCCCTTCCACTCCTAAAATGTGTGGGTTCATTACTGAACCCCTTTTCCCTTTCCCAAAAATGTGATGGGTTCATTACTGAACTCCTTCCTTCCACAATGGACGGGTTCATTCCCCGGCCCCCCATCCCTACAAGTGATGGGTTTAATTTTTCCGGGCCCCCTTTCCATTTTTACAAAGTGATGGGTTCATTACGGCCCCTTCCATTCCCACAATGTGATGGGTTCATTTTACCGGGCCCCTTCCATTTCACAATGTGAGGGTTTTCACTGGCCCTTCCACCCTCAATGGAAAGGGGTTCATTATGAACCCCTTCCATTCCTCAATTGATGGGTTCATTACTGAACCCCTTTTCCCTTCCACAAAGTATGGGTTTTTTATGAACCCCATCCATTCCTACAATGGGGATGGGTTCATTTTGGGCCCCTATCCCCAAATTGAGGGGGTTTATTGCTGAACCCCTTCCATCCAAAATGCGATGGGGTTCAGACTGAACCCCTTCCCTTTCCTACAAAGGATGGGGTTTAATACTGGGGGCCCCTTATCCCCTACAAAGTGATGGGTTCATTACTGAACCCCTTCCATCCTACAATGTGATGGGTTTTATTTCGGGCACCTTTTATTCCCACAAAGAGATGGGGCATTACTGAACCCCACCTTACAATGAGATGGTTCATACGAAACCCTTTTATTCCACAATGTAGGGGGTTTATTTTGGGGCCTTTCCCTTATTTCAATGGATGGGTTTTTTCTGGGGCCCCCTTCCATTCCCACAACGTGATGGGTTTTATTTCGAACCCTTCCATTCCCACAAAGTATGGGTTAATTTCTCAACCCCTTCCCTTCCCATAATGTGAGGGGTTTAACTGGGGCCCCATTTCCCTGCCCACAATTTGAAGGTTCATTTCGAACCCCTTCCCTTTCCTACAATTGAGGGTTTATTTTCGAACCCCTTTTATTCCCACAAGTGAGGGGTTTTTACTGAACTCCTTTCATCCTACAATGTATGGGTTCATTTTCGAACCCCCCCCCATTTCAATGGGATGGGTTCATTACTGAACTCCTTCCCCCTTTCCCACAATGTGATCCGTTCGCTACTGAAACCCCATCCTTTTCCCACAAAGTGATGGGGTTTATTCTGGGCCCATTTCCATCCACAATGTGATGGGTTCATTCTGTCCCCTTCCTCAATGTGATGGGTTCATTACGGGCCCCCTTTCCCTTCCTACAAAAGCAGGGGTTCATTACTGGGGGCCCCTTTCCCTTTCCCCTCTGGATGGGGTTTATTTATTGAACCCCCTTCCCTCCACACTTTTATGGGTTCATTTCAAAACCCCCCATTCCAAAAGTGTGGGTTCATTACTGAAATCCTTTCATTTCACAATGTGATGGTTCATTACTGAGCCCCTTCCATTCCTACAAGGTGGGTTCATACGGGCCCCATGCCAAATGTGATGGGTTCTTACGAGCCCCCCCCATCCTAGGTTCTTATGAACTTCCCCTCCCACAAAGTATGGGTTCAAAACTGACCCCTTCCAAATTTCCCACAATGTGATGGGTTCATTTCTGAGCCCCTTCCATTTCCCACAATGTGTGGGTTCTTGCGAACCCATTCCCTCCTACAATTGAAAGGTTTATTTTTGAACCTCTTCCCTTGCTACAATTTGATGCTTATTTTTAACCCCTTTCCCTTTCCCACAATTTGATGGTTATTTTTGAACCCTTCCATTCCTACAATTCGATGGTCATATTGAACCCCTTTCCCTTCCTACAATTTGATGGTTCAAAATTGAACCTCTTCCATTCCTACAATTTGTCGTTCATTATTGAACCCCTTCCATTCCTACAATTTGATGGTTTCATTATTGAACCCCTTCCATTCCTATAATTTGATGGTTCATTATTGAACCTCTTCCATTCCTGCAATTTTGCGCGCGCACACGCCACTGACCTCAGGCGACCCATGCTTTTTTAAAATGTTTTTTTATAGGAATCAGCCTTGCCAACATCATGTGTCCTCAGGGACATATGGTTTTTTTAGGACCAAAGCCTTACCGTACGTCGTGGGTGGCCAGGTACCCATACCCCCCCCCCCCCCCCCCCCCCCCCCCCCCCACCCTGTTCCCCGAAGGAATAAAGCCTTGCTACGAACTTGTTTTTATTTTACTTCTTTGTCAAGAAAAAACGATTTTTGGTAGAAATGTGGGGTCATGCTTTATTGACAAATCCATACCATTTTGCAAATATATTTTGTAGAACTAACTCTGTTAGCAAGTGAAAATCATAACTGGGGGTCATTTGATACCCAAGACCGAAGGCGACAGTTAAGTTTTGTGTTAAGTTTTGTTAACATTACTTGTTGTTGTTGTAGTAAATGTCTTTTTACTGGGGGTGGGGGTGGGGGGGGGGGGGGGGATTCCGAAGCTGCCCTTGGATCAAAATTTGCACCAAAATATACTGATTCCATCTTGGTCCACGTTCGTTTAAAATCGGTTTAGTTTGTTGCTAATCCTGCTAAAGAGATCTTGCGTCCGCGCTTTGACCCCAATCCTATCCAGAGACTGGTTCCAATCCTCTACACAGAGTACCTGCCCTTTGATTCGAATCCTCTTCACAGAGTGCCCGCCCTTTGATTCTAATCCTCTCCACAGAGTGCCCGCCCTTTGATTCCAATCCTCTTCACAGAGTGCCCGCCCTTGATTCTAATCCTCTCCACAGAGTGCCCGCCCTTTGATTCCAATCCCTCCACAGAGTGCCTGCTCTTTGATTCTAATCCTCTCCACAGAGTGCCCGCCCTTTGATTCCAATCCTCTCCACAGAGTGCCCGCCCTTTGATTCCAATCCTCTCCACAGAGTGCCCGCCCTTTGATTCTAATCCTCTCCACAGAGTGCCCGCCCTTGATTCTAATCCTCTCCACAGAGTGCCCGCCCTTTGATTCCAATCTTTTCCAGAGAGTGCCAGCCCTTTGATCCCAACCCTCTTCACGAATCCACGCCAGAACTCAATGGACCAGTCCTTGGGCTACATCCAGTCGTTTCTCCAAGTTTTGTCAAAACTGATTCCGTAATTGTTGCTGACTGGCAGACGACCAAACCAACAAGCTGACGTACGTGAAAATAAATTATGACTTCCTTGGCGGAGGTAACGAATTCCGAACAACAGGAAAATATTCAATGAGTTGTTCAGTTCCTTGGTAAATCATCAACTTTGTATAAAAGGCAGGGCGAATAACTAAATGTAAGGTTCCGAACAACAGGAAAATATTCAATGAGTTGTTCAGTTCCTTGGTAAATCATCAACTTTGTATAAAAGGCAGGGCGACTAACTAAATGTAAGGTTCCGAACAACAGGAAAATATCAAAGAGTTGTTCAGTTCCTTGTAAATCATCAATTTTGTATAAAAGGCAGATGCCACTAATAAATGTAAGGTTCTGAACAACAGGAAAATATTCAATGAATTGTTCATTCCCTGAGATAAATCATCAACGTTGTCATACAAGGCAGGGCCACTAACGAAAAGTAAGGTCGTTTAATTGATTATTTAGTACACACACTCCACCAACCTCTGCGTTGCAGTTTCCGTGCTGGTCACATGACATGCACCTGGCGTCAATACACTGTCAACGGCAAGGAATTTCCCGTACAGGTGACGCGTCCATTGGTCACCGCGACACCGATAATGACGTGATAATCAACTGCTCCACCTGGTATACGTCCCATATGATACAGACAACGGTTTCGCAATCATTTGAAGCATGTGAATACTGTCAACTGGCGTGAGGGAACAGACTAAGAAAGCAGTTAAACACCTCTCTGTAGCTTGACGATGGAATGAACAAGCACTGCTTTTTCACATGGTGGAATCTTGTTTCGCCTCAACAAATAGTTATTCTGCTGGTGTGGGTGTGTAGCGTCTGCCTCAATAGTCGCCTCAGATTGTGGCTGGTGTAGTGTACCATACATTGTGGCCCAGCGTCGTTGACCACTCATGTGACTGGCTGAATGGCGAAAGATCGTCTCACAAGAAACACGTGAATCAGCAGTGATGTTTGCATGCATGGAAGTGGATGGCGTTTGGAAGGGGGCCCGGAATAGCTCAGTGGTAGAGCGGCCAGACTCGTATCTTGGTTGCGGGTTCGAATCTCCGCCGGGCCGTTTTTTTGGTACAGAGGATTTTTTTTCTTCGGATTAACAATGATTCTGACTCCATTTCCCATACAGTTCCTTCGAATGAGACTATAACCGAGGTTTCCGTGTGAATCGCACGCCATAACCTCTTGCACACACTAAAATCCCATCACCAACTTTCGGAAGAGAAAGGCCATTTGGCTGTTGTATGGATGACACTTTTACACATAGCATTTGCAACCTACCCCGAAGATGGACTATTGCAACCGTTAATGGCGGATACAAAAAAAAAACGGTCATGCACACTAAACTCCACACCCATTGGTTGGTAGTTGGGATAAAACTTGCCCTGTCATACAGGGAGGTGTCCGCAGGATATCTGCCTGCGCACCAAAAAAAAATAAAAATAAAAAAAAAAAAGAGAAAAAAAAGAGCGTTATAATCTCAAACTCAGTCGCGCACTCCGACTTCAAGTCCCTCCCCTTCTCCCCATCCCACCCCCCTGTACACTTCTCACCTTTCGCTCTCCTGGCTGTCATAGCCGTCGTCCATATCACTGGACGATTACCCTCAAGTACGTCACTTACGTTGGTACCCCCCACGCCCCAAACGACCACAGTTTGCGGTGGATACCGTATAAGATCACGTTTATGGTGGGAAGGGCGAAACGTGGCGGTCCCGATTATTGGTCTCCACTGTTCAGCCGGGCAATAGACAATTTTATACTTGACCCATCATTCCCGAACTTCTGAACTTGAATTCCGTAAACATGGTTTAGATCGCCCCCCCCGCCCCCCCCTCCCCCCTCCCCCTCCCCCACCTCATCGGCAATGAAATTCTGTTTGGCGAGAAAAATATTTACGATCAACAATATTACAACTCGCTGCTCACAATTTACAGAGACAAAGATTCACACTAAAATAAATTTGAAAGTTTTACAGGCTATATTAAACATTAAGTCGTCGTAAGAGAAGATGTTCACAGCCGAAAAGAAGATTTTATAATTTTTCGATGGAACATTTTTAACAATTACTTTAATTAAGTAACTCACCAACATACATTTTAAAACAAAAGTAAAATATTATTTTTACAGGGCTAAAGGTCAGTAGAGCAAATCCTCTGTTCCCTTATGTACACCATAAGTCAAACGAAGCCTATCAGTCATTAATAGAATTCAGTTGAAAGGTAACTAGTAACATCAAAAGGCAGTTACAAACTAAATAATTCGAAGCTGTAAAAAACAAGTAAACAAACGGCGATGCACAAGTGGAAAAATTGACAAAAAAGTGTTCATCAATAAAATCTTCAAACCATCCATGGAAAAAAAAAAGTCTTATCAAAGTTCACAGTAGGCATTGAAAGTAACACTTGATATTTAGCTAGAACACAGTATGCAAGCTGAGACAAATTTGTTGTAAGAAGAAATGCACACACACACACACAGGCTTGCAGAGGTGTACTTAATTGAAAGCATTGTTTGCTTTTTACTCTTGGCACAGGTTTCTTATCATTATATTATTATTATTATCATCATCATCAACATGATTATCATTTATATTTATTATAATAATCAACAATATCATTATTGTTATTAACATTATAAATATCATCATTATTATCATTGAGATGACCGATGATGATAATGACGATGAATAATTACTATCATTATCATCATTGTTATACTATCATTATCATCAAAATTATCATCATCATAATCAATCATTAGAACCAACACTTATTTTACACAATTCTGATTTCACTCCTGGCACTAGGATGCTTATTACCCGCAGTGTCCCCCGGATAGGGGGCAAGGCCATCCCCACTGGCGCCGGAACTGCCCTGTCCTGGGTGAACAATCGCTGCCCTGGCTTCCGTCTGCCTGGATATATACACACAGACCCCCTGCCTGGAAATCCACACATACCCACTGCCGGAATATACACACAAGACCCGTAGATTCCGTGCAGACATTCTCACGATCAAGTGACACAGTCTGACAAAGTCAACTGTCCTAAAAGAAAACGTTCGTGGAGCGCACTGAATATTGTTTCATGGCAGAACATCCCTGCCTGCCTTTCGTCTCGTTCACGTCTGTAGGACAAACTGATCACTCGCCATACTCGTATGATTCACGTTCACGACTTCCAGGACAAAGCTATCACCGTCACAATGTCGAATGAGGTCACTTCTCGTCTGTCAGGACAAAGCTGATCACCGTCATATGTCGATAAAGAAGTACAGATGATGTCCCAGCGTAAAAATGTCCGCGTGTCGATTACCTCGAGCAAGAAAAATGGTGAAAACATCAGAAATAGTACATGATAAGGAATTGTTTGAATTACAATAGTTAACATAGATGAGTTAAATCTTGGCTTTTAAAGCCTATCTATCGGAGACTTGAACTCAATCCTGGTCCCGTCCACCAAGTCAAATACCATGCGGAGTTTGTCAATTTAAGAGTCACATGGAAACATAAAGCAGTTTGCCTGAGACGTCTGCAATTCTGGTATCACACTAACATTTTGTATGACAATGAATTCAGCATTTATGAAGCATTAGCAATAGTGATATATCTTGACATGTTTTACCTGCGGGCTTCCCCAAACTTTAGCTCGAGACTTTTAGAAGAATCTATTGAAGACAGCGCGCAAAAGCAACCGTTTTGACCCTAACTCACCAACCCGATCCCCAAAAGAAAAACTAGAAATTTTGTCCTAAGTTTGCATCCACCCCTGATCTAAAACTGATAAAAAAATCCCAAATCATAAAGGTGCAAACGGAACCCCAAATCATTAATAGAAAAAGAAAACTTAAATCATAGTTGTAAATTTCAATCTCTTATAAAGAAAAAGGAGAACTCAGTATTAGTCAACGAAAAAAAAACATGATGTGTAATTGGAACAGAAACTTGCTAGCAACTTGGAACATCCAGCAGCGAACTTCTAAGGGAGGACTTTGAAATTTAATACAGGACAACTTTGAAAAAGGAGGTGGGGCGTCTGATTGCCAATAGGAACGAACATAGCCATTGAGTATTTTATATCAAGGCAAAAATAGTGAAAGTTTATTTTGTAGGATTAATTTTTAATAAAAAGAGACCAGTTCATATGTTGGATCCGTTTCAGACTCGCAGCCTCAATGAAAATGTATGTTCGTCTAATCATCCAGCAGAACATTTCTAAAATTATGTTTGGCCAATAGGACGGCAATATTATGGATTGGTGGAGGACTTTAACTTACCAGATATTGATTGGATGAAGATCCAACTTGGTAAACAATACAGTAAAAATATTAATACTCAGTTTTAGATGCCAGCCCAAAGACCTTGATTAGTACAGTCATTTAATCACCAATCGTGTAAGGCATTCCTGATTTATTTTTACCAAATTGTCCAGGCGCCTTAGGCAATCAGGAATTAATTGCGGCCTGGGTGAATCATGAATATAGTTTCTCTTATAGAGCATACCAACCAAAAACTCCTTATTCGAAGAAAACCCCCTAAACTACATCAGACTCTGAACCAAGCAGATTTACCAAATTGCGCAGGGATTACTCGTGACACGTGATTTTCAGCCGTCTTTTTTGAGGTCCCCAAAGTGATTAAATTAATGTCATGACCTTAGGAATGTATAAAATCTAACTTGAATTAAATTATGATGAGCAACAACCTACTAACAATAACTTCAAGCAAAACCACCAGCCATGATTATCTTACCAAAACAAAACGTGTAGTTTTAAAGGAAACATCGTGTGCTTTAAGAAAGTGAAACTACCTCCTAATTCAGAAAGATTACTGGATAGGTAAAAACATATTAAGAGACGGTGTCAGAGAGAAAGTGACTGCTCACATCTCCAATTTATTTAATTCGATGATCGGAAGGTGATCATCAAAGACAAGAAATTATGGTCTTACATAAGGAGAAGAGACAGGACAACAATGGGATTCCAACCTGAGAAACAACCAGAATAACCTAATACAGACCCCTGAAGGGAAAGCAAACTTACGAAACAAGCAAGTTTTTGGTCAGTTGCTCAACTCCCAAAACCTTTAATTTAACGTTAGACATAAAGATGATGATAAACTCCCTGAAAAGCAAAGCCACCTCAAAGCGTAAAACAAATTCAGAGTTATTTAAGTTACTGACCAATATCAAAGAAAACAAAGCTACTGGTCCCGATGGCATTCCTGGCAAGCTCTTAAATTATGTCCAATGAATTGAGTGAGGTATACCAATTACTTTACCAAGCTTCCACTGACCAGGAGTAATACCTAGAAGAGTGGCGAATGCGAGCATTGTTCCCTTATTCAAAAAGGGTGACAAAACAAAAGCAGAGAACTAAAGACCTGTAATCTCTTAATCCATATAAGCTAAACTACTTTGAACACCATAATAATCGTAGCATAATGACCATCTTGACAATATGACTTCTTAAATACGACCCAGCATGGTTTTCAGACAGCGAAGATTTGAGGACCCACTTATAACCACTCTCAATGATATTTAGTCACTGTATTAAAATAACAGACAGCAAATAGATGCAATTTTATTAGACTTTTCTAAAGCCTTTGATAAGGTTGACCATGAGCCTGCTGCTTAAATTAGAACACATGGCAGTGACGTTCTTTTGCTAAAAAGGGCTAGATCATTCCCTCGTTGGATAACGCAGAAAGTTGTTGTGAAGGGTCGTCTTCCCATTGAAAACCAGTCCTTGTGCAGGTGAACCACAGGAACAGATTTCTGGGGGCCTAGTTTTTCTTAAATTAAAAATAAATACATAAGTAGAAATCTCTCTCCCTGGAACTACTATAAGGCTTTTTGCAGATGGACAGTTTAGTATATATGAACAATTAGAAGCCAGAAAATACTCGCATTCCAACAAGAGAACTTAAACGCTTTTACAAGAGTGGGAAAGAAGCTTGGAAAATGGAAATTCAACCACCTAAAGCTGCCAAGTGTTTGCGTATATGTAACAAACGCTCACCAATTAGTAACATATATACTCTATCCATAAATACAATTCTTAAGAAACTAATGCTGCAAAATATTTAGGCGTGATTATAGATAGTCGTCTCAAATGTAAAGAACAATACACTATAGTATGTACGAAAGCAAATAACATCTTGAGCATCTTATACAGGAACATCATGACTGCCCCAAAAGTTTAAAGAGGACTGCTACAAAACACTGGTTTAGACCATTACTGGAATATGGTTGCTCAGTTTTGGGATCCTTACATCAAAAGGACATTGATAACTCCGAAAAGATTCAGACGAGAGCACACAGTTCGTAACAGTTAATGTAGGGAGTCAAGAAAAGGGAAACTAGGAAGAACATAGGAAATTAGAATGGAAACCCTTAGAAGAGAGAAAGCTTTATTAAACTTAACACTCTATTTTCAAAGGCAGAGCTAAAGTAATGATATTCCAATGGAACAACTATATTGAATAAAAGTAGCACACCAGGAGTGGCGGTCAATGTTATAACCATACCTGCATCAAAATTGACATCCACTTACATTCCTTTTTATCCCAGTTCTGTTACGGCTGTGAACTCACTGCCTGGTTGCCATCAAGATCGCCACAATGCAATCTCATTCAAGGACAAATTGATTCGACATTTTGAGATCTGCATATTGATGATTTTCCTATTTTATTTCCCCAGATATTTTATATCAACCTGGGCTGAATTTGGCCATTGCTTTTAAATCGAGTGCGACCCCTTGTTGCCAAATTTGCTCCAGGGGCCAACCGTCAGAGTCGCACTGTTTTATTGTATTTTTTGATTAATATTTTTTATATGCTCGCTGGTGACCTACTCGTTTTTGAGTGAACTCATTATTTTAGGAAAAGAAGCAGAACCAACGTGAAGGCGACTAAGAACACAGAGGAAAGCATGAATCAATCCAAACAAACCAAAAACCGAAAAAACTACAACAACAACAACAAAAAACAAAAACAAAAAAAAAACAAACAAACCAAAACCAACAATCAACAACAAAAGGAGTTTTACTGCTAAAAGGTACTTTCTATGATAATACTTACCTGTCCGAACAAATGCCTAAACCCTCACTTGCGAGGAATATCGCCACAGATCAAAGTTCTCGTCAAAACATAACAATGAGGCGGGAGCTAACTCTACTCAACCACCAAGCCAGCAGGAGTGATTTGCCCTTAATGAATTCGAACTATTGTTACTGGTCGATTTCAGTTTTCGTCCCTTTTCCGCCAAGCGGGGGAGAGGAGGGTTAACAGTGTTTTGCACATGTACGCATAGCATAAAACTACTTTTTGGTCGTAAAAATTCCTTTTTGTTCTACAACCAATCCAAACACAACCTGAAGACCTAAAGGATTGTGGAAGCAATCTCACTTGAACCCAAACAAACATTCTGGACACGATCATACGGCGACCGTGACTCCACCAACAGTTTGGCGTCCGTTGGACAGCAACGGCCCTAGAGGTTCCTCAGCCACTCTAGTGATCAAGCCAAGCCCCCGCACTCCTCAAGTGTTCAAAACAAAGTCACCCCCCAAAAAAACACAACAACAACAACAAAATTCACCACCCACACAACAACACCAAAGTTCTTACACAGAATCAGGAGAAGGACGAGACTAGAGACAGTAGTTCATGGCGCCCCCAAATGACCAACTGGGACTGGATGGGATTTAAAAAGCCAACTACAGAGAAGGGCTAACAACTACAATCATGAAGTGGAATAAAGTTCATACTCTAAGCCTAATCAATTTCGTCACATTCAATGAAGGAGCAAGCACTCCAAACAAAAGTGAATTCAAACTAAGGGAGCATAGCCCTAAAAAAACATACCAAAAATACATCGACAAAGGCTTCTTTTCTAACAGATACTGTAAAATAGTGTTACAGTTCATTTCACCAAGGTATACCTGAAGGCCTTCCTTTTTCCTGATGCCGAACCTTACCATCACTGTCCGCGTCTTGCAGACCAGCGTGTCCGTCATGGCTACACCGCTGACGTCAACAAAGATTTTGCGACAACGGTTTCTGTGTGACGTCACAGCTGCTGTTCCTGAACAATGCAACGCAATGGGCTGTATACCAGAGCAAATTCGGTTTGGGCGAGAACAAAGTCATCCAATCATCCTGCCAGATGGAAAATTACCCCCCCTCCCCCTCTGCCTCTACTTCCTCCTCCTTCCGCGTGCGTCCCCGTCCCCACACCTTCCCACACACGAAGAGAGAGAGAGAGAGAGAGAGAGAGAGAGAGAGAGAGAGAGAGAGAGAGAGAGAGAGAGAGAGAGTATTGTGAATACCCTAAAAAAAAAATGCGTCTAAATGCTGAAACGCTTCATCATCACAATATGTCCACTTGCTTTTGTTAGTGTTCACCCATGGAAGTGGATTATTCTACTGAAATCAGCCAGGACTTTCAGCCATGGGTTCTTCTGTCAACCTCCACATTTTAGCATCATGCACACGGGATCTCAGTTTATTATTTCTTCCGCAAGACTGAAAATACCCAGATCACTTGAGGACTATTGGATTCGAGGGGAACAAAATTACATCCCCGTCGAGGCCTCAAACATCACCTGAGAATGTCGCCTACTGGTGGGTTTTCCACCCGGCCATCTTCTTTCTCACGTAACAATGAACAAGATCTACCGACCCCCATTCTTCCCACGTAAAAATGAACATGATCTGCCAACGCGAATTCTTCCATGTGAAAATGAACATGACACATCAACCCGAATTCTTCCTACGTATAAATGAATATAACCTACCAACCCGAATTGTTCTCACGTAACAATAAATATGATCTACCGACCCCAATTCTTCCTACGCAAAAATGAACATTATCTGCCGACCCGAATTCTTCCTACGCAAAAATGAACATGACCTACCAACCCGAATTTTTCCCACGTAAAAAATGAACATGATCTACCGAAGAATTCTTCCCACGCAAAAATGTACATGATCTACCGACCCGAATTCTTCCCACGTACAAATGAACATGATCTCACAGCTCAAATTCAAAGGTTAATTCAGTAAAGGACCGAGTAAAAGGATGAGCATACAGAAGCGTACAGAGATGTCTAGTATGAACAAGATGAGAGAAACAAGAAAAGACGAAGAGATCTGTTAAACAGTTTGCCCCGTTCCTGTTCTTTTTGGCTTTGATTATGAACAGCAAAGAAAAGATACACGTAATTAGTTTGTTGTTGTTGTTGTTGTTGCTCCAAAACGCCATTTCTCGTTTGTTTAATTGCTTCAGCCGATCAACATCCAGTCGGAAGACCCGACATATATGCGGCCAGAAATGACAACACATGTTTAAAAACATACAAGATATGTTATGTTTCCCTCAAGTAACCGCCAACGTTTTGTCCCAGACTAGACTCCCACTAACATGTTGTGCCCAGTAGCATATGCAGTTTCTTGTTGCTCTCTCTCTCCTCTCTCTCTCTCTCTCTCTCTCCTCTCTCTCTCTCTCTCTCTCTCTCTCTCTCTCTCTCTCTCCCTCCCTCCCTCTCTCTCACACACACACACACACACACACACACACACACACACACACACACACACACACACACACCACACATGTCACATCACACCATGTCACATCACACCATGTCACATCACACCATGTCATATCACACCATGTCACATCACACCGTGTCACATTACACCATGACAACATTCCACCATGCCATATCACACCATGTTACATTACACCATGTCACATTACACCATGTCACATCACACCATGTCATATCACACCATGTCACATTACACCATGTCACATCACACCGTGTCACATTACACCATGACACATTCCACCATGTCATATCACACCATGTCACATTACACATGTCATATCACACCATGTCACATCACACCATGTCACATCACACCATGTCACATTACACCATATTACACCATGACACATTCCACCATGTCATAATCACACCATGTCACATCACACCATGTCACATTACACCATGTCATATCACACCATGTCACATCACACCATGTCACATCACACCATGTCACATTACACCATGACACATTCCACCATGTCATATTACACCGTATCACATCACACCATGTCACATTACACCATGTCATATCACACCATGTCATATCACACCATGTAAATATCACACCATGTCACATCACACCATGTCACATCACACCATGTCACATTACACCATGTCATATCACACCGTGTCACATACACCATGACACATTCCACCATGTCATATTACACCGTATCACATCACACCATGTCACATTACACCATGTCATATCACACCATGTCATATCACACCATGTCACATAAACACCATGTCATATCACACCATGTCACATCACACCATGTCACATCACAACATGTCACATCACACCATGTCACATCACACCATGTCACATTACAGTATGTCACATTACACCATGTCACATCACACCATGTCACATCACACCATGTCACATCACACCATGTCATATCACACCATGTCATATTACACCATGTCATATCACACCATGTCACATTACACCATGTCACATTACACCATGTCATATTACACCATGTCATATTACACCATGTCACATTACACTATGTCATATCACACCATGTCATATCACACCATGTCATATCACACCATGTCACATTACACCATGTCACATTACACCATGTCACATCACACCATGTCATATTACACCATGTCATATTACACCATGTCACATTACACTATGTCATATCACACCATGTCATATTACACTATGTCATATCACACCATGTCATATTACACCATGTCACATCACACCATGTCATATCACACCATGTCACATGACACCATGTCACATTACACCATGTCACATCACACCGTGTCATATGACACCATGTCATATTACACCATGACACATTACCCCATGTCACATCACACCATGTCATATCACACCATGACACATTACACCATGTCACATTACACCATGTCATATTACACCATGTCACATCACACCATGTCACATCACACCATGTCACATCACACCATGTCACATCACACCATGCCATATTACACCATGTCACATCACACCATGTCATATTACACCATGCCATATTACACCTTGTCACATTACACCATGCCATATTGCACCATGTCACATCACACCATGTCACATCACACCATGTCACATCACACCATGTCACATCACACCATGTCACATCACACCATGCCATATTACACCATGTCACATTACACCATGTCACATTACACCATGTCACATCACACCATTTCACATCACACCATGCCATATTGCACCATGTCACATCACACCATGTCACATCACACCATGTCACATCACACCATGCCATATTACACCTTGTCATATTACACCATGTCACATCACACCATGTCACATTACACCATGCCACATCACACCATGTCACATTACACCATGCCACATCACACCATGTCACATTACACCATGTCACATCACACCATGCCACATTACACCATCCCATATTACACCATGCCATATTACACCATGTCACATTACACCATGCCACATCACACCATGTCACATAACAGTAAACCAATAAATCATATATTGTACTGCATCACATGATTCGTTACGGATTGTCACATTACACATTACTTTATTTCACATCATACATGCCAGTATGCGTTGCACAAAACCATGTTATGGATTACATTACACCGACTAAACGTTGCATCACATTTCAGTGTATTAAAATACATTCTGAACGTGAAGTCATTTACACTGATGAATAGATTACCAATGAAGAAATCACCAACCAGTTTTACATTACTTGATATTGTGTGTTCTCTACAGATCAAATCAAACACGGTATATATTAGATCACAAGATAACTACATATCACACACACACACACACACACACACACACACACCACACATATATATATATATATATATATATATATATATATTTTTTTTTTTTTTTTTTTCTTTTTTTTCTTCAATCTAAGACATAAGAGCAAGCTTTGTTTATAATTGATTATTTCTTGCAGTCATTGCAACACCAAGCTGCTCTGTAAGTTGCTGGAGTGGTGCTCGTCCTTGGAATTTATTAGTTTGTTGTATATATATATATATATATATATATATATATATATATATATATATATATAATGCTGAACAATTAAGTAGTGGGGGTAACAAGTGCAGGTTAACAATTCTTCAGTCGTTATAGTAATGACTTGGCAAAGATCTGAACTTTAAAAAAAAATTAATAATAATAAATCTGAAATAAATGTTAGCGAACCGCCCAGAGAACGTGGACAAACGAGTTACAAGACAAAACACGACGCGTTTCGACCTCTTAGGTCTTCGTCTGGTGATAAATAAACGAATAAAACAACGAAAATTCACTTAGCTTTGAAGATGAAGAAAATGGGGGTAATATATTATAAATATGAAAACCCTTCACTAGCTGCCTGGAGGAACCATCGTAATCCCTCTCAAAGGCACATTTCTTTGTATTGCCTGCTCCTAGGCCTTTCGTCCGTTGGATCGGACTCATCAGGGAGACACGGCTGATCGTGTCTGTTCTCTTGGTGTCAAATAGTGACACACCACAGTCCATAATTCTGTCGTGTTCTCACCACCAAGGGTTCAAAAAAGAATCCAACAGCACCCTCAAAGCAGCCAGCGAAGGGTAGTAAAATGGAACGAAACAAAGGTGTGGAGAGGAAAATAGTTTCTGAAAAACTAAAAACATTATTCACACAGAATAAAATGTAGGGGACAATCTTTGAGCCTATGCTTGAGGATCCATTCAAGGATGCAAGGGAGATAAAAAAAAAATGGAACAGTCTGAGTGGTCAGCTCTGCTGTTCAATAACCCAAGCATTGTGAGTGGCTAAGAATTGTACAGAACAGCCTTTACTTGGATCTCCTATACACACACACACACGCACACCACACACACACGCACACACACACC
Organism: Conus ventricosus; assembly: GCA_018398815.1. Taxonomy (NCBI): domain Eukaryota; kingdom Metazoa; phylum Mollusca; class Gastropoda; order Neogastropoda; family Conidae; genus Conus; species Conus ventricosus. The sequence continues at coordinate 62,060,938 of CM031613.1, forward strand.
ACACACACACATGTATAATATATATATATACTGAGAGGCAAAGAAAACGCAATTCCATTGTCAACTGACAATTTTATTGAAATGAAACAAACACACATCAAAGCAAATACGTGTGACAAAAGTGCGACCACTGTACATTAGTTTGCCTATAACAGGTGCACATTCGCCTGAAGTGAAGCCCATTTAGGCGCGACAGAAGGAATACACTGTCAATATCTGGTGTGTCCCCCTTGAGCACGAACACAAGCTTGCAAACGTCGGGGCATTGAAGCGCACAAACGACGGATGATACGGATCGGTATCACGTTCCAGTGATGCTGCAATGCTTGGGTGAGCTCAGCAACGGTAGTTGGGGGATTCTGCTGACCTTGCACACGTCGTCCAAGTTCGTCCCACAAATGTTCAATGGGATTCATGTCTGGGGACACGGAGGGCCACTGCATGACATCCACATTGCTGTCCCGAAGGAAATTTCGTGTGAGAACGGCTGTGTGGGGTCGAGCATTGTCCTGCTGAAACACTAGTCTGTTTGCCACCATGCTGTCTCCAGAGAGGAAGAAGAACTGGCTCAAGAACAGTGTCAATATAACGCCTTGCCGTCAAGTTGCCTGGCACAAACACAAGCTCCGATCGAAATTGAGCATTTATGGCACCCCAGACCATTACCCCTCCACCCCCATAACGATCTCGTTCAATGACACAGGGTTGCGCAAAACGTTCACCCTGACGTCGATACACACGATCACGGCCATCCGGGAAAGAGACATTGAACCGGGATTCATCCGAAAAAACAACATTCCCCCAAACCCTGTTCCCCAGAAAGCCACCTGCGGCAGCCCATCGCTGGCGTGCTAGTCGATGGCGATGGGTTAAGATCTGACCTTGGTATGGTCGACGTGCCCGTAGCCCTGCTTCTGCCAGACGCCGACGCACGGTACGGCTGCTGATTGGTCCTTCTCTAGTCCCAATAGTGTTGCGGGCTGTTTGTGCAGCTGGCTGGAAACGATTCCGGAGGTGCTGCGTGACAATGTAGCGGTCCTGTCGTGCCGTCGTCACACGTTGGACGCCTGGGCGTGGACGGTCGTTTACACTTCCAGTGTTTTGGTGCCGAGTCGCAAGACGGGTTATGGTTGATGGGTGTACATTGAAATGTTGTGCGGCCCTGATGTGAGCAGTGCCTGCCCTCAGCATGCCAATGGCTTGATTTCTCTGGTCTGTAGTTAACCGCGGCATGGTGCGTACGAGTGTCAGTAAAACGCCAATGTGTGTTTTTATAGGGGACAGTCATGGGCTGTTTGCATGCAATCACAGTATGCCTGTGTTGCACGTGTTTTGCAGTTATCAGTAAAAGATGTGTTGGAGTGGTTTACTCATGACGTCATGAACCCAACTGTGCCTGTCAATACAGATCGTCGCAATACAACATACGCGTGCTGGGTTGCATGCCTCGTCCATAATTCACATTATTTTGGCTGAGGTGACATTTTTCGGGGACGAAATGGGGATTGCGTTTTCATTGCCTCTCAGTATATATATATATATATATATATATATATATATATATATATATATATATATATATATATATATATATATATATATATAAAATATACTTCACATCACATTTCTTGAACATGTTCATTTTTTCTCACATTAAATTATAACACATCATATCAAATATAGCTAAAGGCCACCATGTTGTTATAGCCATAACAGGCAAAACCAATCAACAAACGACAACGATGAAGAAGCAGACAGACAGACAGATGAAGAAGCAGACAGACAGACAGATGAAGAAGCAGACAGACAGGCAGATGAAGAAGCAGACAGACAGACAGACAGATGAAGAAGCAGACAGACAGACAGATGAAGAAGCAGACAGACAGACAGACAGATGAAGAAGCAGACAGACAGACAGACAGATGAAGAAGCAGACAGACAGACAGACAGATGAAGAAGCAGACAGACAGACAGATGAAGAAGCAGACAGACAGACAGACAGATGAAGAAGCAGACAGACAGACAGACAGATGAAGAAGCAGACAGACAGACATGGAGAAGCAGACAGACAGACAGACTTGGAGAAGCAGACAGACAGGCAGATGAAGAAGCAGACAGACAGACATGGAGAAGCAGACAGACAGACAGACAGACAGACAGACAGACACACACACACACACACACACACACACACACACACACACACACACACACACACACACACACACACACACACACACACATAGATGTTATAAAGAAACAAATATATTACCACTAAATGAGAAGCGAATATTGGATGTATCCAAATATATTGTCAGAAGTCTTTCTGTTGAAAATTCAGTTACTGAAGAAATACTGATGGATTCCAGTAAAGATTTTCCTAAGAGGTCTAAAAACATGTCACATATTCAACCAATTAGAAACTACACATCTGACTTTATGTCACATTGTAATATTGATATTACTGACATACCAGAATTTCCTGCGGTACCTACAATGCCTCCTTGGGAGCACCTAAATGCTTCTTTTGATTACAAATACACTTCGATAAAGAAAAGTGATAATGTAAATATTTTAACAACTGAAGTTCGTGAACATTTAGAAAACAGCTATCCAAATCATTTAAAAGTGTTTACAGATGGGTCTGTAATGGAATCCTCTGACTGTGGTTCTGGCTTTATTATACCAACTTTAAATGTCAGGAAATCATATTATTTAGGAAAGGAGTTTTCAATCTATACATCAGAATTATATGCAACACTGAAGGCTTTGACTTACATATGTGATACACCAATTGCTTTCTATAAAATTTTACTTTGTGTTGATTCCAAATCTGTTTTACAATCACCAGAGCGTTGGGACTGCAAAGCTAGAAAAAGATTTGCTTTTTGAAATAAAACATCTACTGCATTGTGTCATAACTCTAGGCATAAGAACTGATTTTTGTGGGTCCCATCTCACTGTGGTTTAAAGTGGAATGAAATAGCAGACAGTCTTGCAAAAGACGGAGCAAATAGAAATTCTGAAAATTTATTAAACAGTCCCTTAGATTTATCCGCTTGTGAATTAATCCAAATCATGGGAAAATATATACATAAGAAGAATTTAAGTGAAAAAATGTCTAGTTTACCATCGTGTCCCAGGCACATTGTCAGATTAATTCATAAGTTAAGGCTGAATACTTGGAACACTAAATATTCTCATGGTATTACTTGTGTCTGCAGAGAAAACATTTCTGTACATCATCTTATATTTGAATGCTCAGTGTTGACCACGCTCTATCAGGAGAAAGGTATTGAGACGACAAACTTTGGTAATGTTAGTACTGTCTTATATGGTTCCCATGTTGCTGAAATTGCCATGGTTATTTCGCAGTCACCGGTTGCAAATTTTTTTATAAAGATCAATACTAGAGTATTTCACTTATGTAAGCATGCACATATCAGATGTGGGTTGAAAGTACTCACGTGGATGATAAATTAAGTGTGGAGTTTTTTGACGGTTTTTTTTTTTTTTTTTAAAATAAGTGTCTAATATTATCTGTTGATGAAAAGACATTAAACCACTGAACTGAACTGAACACACACACACACACATGTCACATCACACCATGTCACATCACACCATGTCATATTACACCATGTCACATCACACCATGTCACATCACACCATGTCATATCACACCATGTTACATCACACCATGTCACATCACACCATGTCACATCACACCATGTCACATTACACCATGTCATATCACACCATGTCACATCACACCATGTCACATCACACCATGTCACATCACACCATGTCACATCACACATCACACCATGTCACATCACACCATGTCACATCACACCATGTCACATCACACCATGTCACATTACAGTATGTCACATTACACCATGTCACATCACACAATGTCACATCACACCATGTCACATCACACCATGTCACATCACACCATGTCATATCACACCATGTCATATTACACCATGTCATATCACACCATGTCACATTACACCATGTCACATTACACCATGACACATTACACCATGTCATATTACACCATGTCATATTACACCATGTCACATTACACTATGTCATATCACACCATGTCATATTACACCATGTCATATCACACCATGTCACATTACACCATGTCACATCACACTATGTCATATTACACCATGTCATATTACACCATGTAACATTACACAATGTCATATCACACCATGTCATATTACACTATGTCATATCACACCATGTCATATTACACCATGTCACATCACACCATGTCATATCACACCATGTCACATGACACCAGTCACAACACCACACATTAGCCAGTCACAACACCACACATTAGCCAGTCACAACACCACATATTAGCCAGTCACAATACCCAACATTAGCCAGTCAGATACCACACGTTAGCCAGCCACAATACCACACATTAGCCAATCACAACACCACACATTAGCCAGCCACAACACCCACATTAGCCAGTCAGATACCACACATTAGCCAGTCACAACGCCACACATTAGCCAGTCACAAAACAACACATTAGCCAGTCACAACACCACACATTAGCCAGTCACAATACCCCACATTAGCCAGTCAGATACTACACATTAGCCAACCACAATACCACACATTAGCCAGTCACAACACCACACATTAGCCAGC
>CM031613.1:62070626-62078126 GCA_018398815.1 Conus ventricosus
CTGATCGTAAAGTCTCAATCTTCATCAGCCTCCTGCTCCCTGATCGTAAAGTCTCAATCTTCATCAGCCTCCTGCTCCCTGATCGTAAAGTCTCAATCTTCATCAGCCTGCTGCTCCCTGATCGTAAAGTCTCAATCTTCATCAGCCTCCTGCTCCCTGATCGTAAAGTCTCAATCTTCATCAGCCTCCTGCTCCCTGATCGTAAAGTCTCAATCTTCATCAGCCTCCTGCTCCCTGATCGTAAAGTCTCAATCTTCATCATCCTCCTGCTCCCTGATCGTAAAGTCTCAATCTTCATCAGCCTCCTGCTCCCTGACGTAAAGTCTCAATCTTCACCAGCCTCCTGCTCCCTGATCGTAAAGTCTCAATCTTCATCAGCCTCCTGCTCCCTGATCGTAAAGTCTCAATCTTCATCAGCCCCCCTGCTCCCTGATCGTAAAGTCTCAATCTTCATCAGCCTCCTGCTCCCTGATCGTAAAGTCTCAAATTCTCTGGCTCTCTATGCCATATTTTTGTTGTGACGTCATTTGAACTTTGTCTCTTCGTCCATGCCTGTGTGAGAGCGTGTCGCCGGTATCAACCAATTCACGAAGACTGTTCAGATGTCGCGGTTCTCTGTGGAGGTGGGCGCTCACTCACGCTGGCTCCGCGAGGAAGCGATCGTTGTCGTCAGTAGGGGCATCACTAGGTGGTGACCTGTGTACGTTGGATCAGAACAGGCACCGCCGAACTTCACCGAAATGACTTGTCCACAGCGCAGTGTCTCCTCTGGTGTGTCGCCTCCCGACAACAATGTCGGCTGCCTCCTGGCACTGCCGATGCCCAGGCTACAACAGGGCGAACTGGGTGTGGCTGTTAGGTGCTGGGAGGAGCCGGAACTGGGCGTAGGAAGAGACTATAGGGAGAGCTTAACAGCAGAAGGTCTTCAAAGAAGACACCCCCCCTCACCCCCCCCCCCCCCCCCCCTGATAAGTGTTTCGACCCCTAACTCATTACACTCCAAGAAAGCCTCAACCAGGTCATGATTCCCGGATGCCCCTCTCCTGTCAGATTTCTTTCCCCCCCGGCGCTGCCAGGATTTAAATCCGAAACTTTTGGAGGGTGGGCGTCTCAAAACGTGCTTGAGAAATACAGTGTTCAGGTTTTGTGAAATATGTTTGCGAAAAAGTAAAGCGTTTTATATATCCTAATTTCAGAGATACCGCGACTTGTCATCTGTGGGTATGGTTTTGGAATGAAGTAGTTTATAAATCCTGTTTTGGGAAGAACAAGGTGTCGAGTCATGTAAAACATGGAACTTAGAAATTGGTTTCTTGCCTCTTTTAAGGGTGCTGCGGCCTGTAAAAATGTGCTCATAAGTCAAATAGTGCATCATCCCATTTTGAGAAATGCGTTTAGAAGTCCCTCACATATTCAAAAAACCAAATTATTATTGTCCCATTTTAATAAATCCTGTCAGCATGCACGGTGCCCCCCACCTCTGTCACTGCACGTGGAACTTGAGTCGCCACTGACACTGACTCCAACCTAGCGATACGGTCACCGACGCCACAACGGCCTGGTTGAACGCTGTCAACCTGTTCAGAAACCCCCATCCCCATCACAGCACGTGCAACATGGTCCCTGTTGACGGTGATGTACGCTCGCTTGTTTGCACTCGCAGAACAGAAGACAGGCTAGAAAACGGTGTAATGTTAACTTGAGCCTCCGAGTTTGACAGATGCACAGGGTTAATTTCGTGAACAATTGGACTGATATGATATATACATTTTCCAGAAGGCCGACCTGACCGCTATTTTAATTGAACCAGATTATCATGTTGGTCAAGACCGAACTTCTGACCATCAACAATCAAATGGTCAAAAACCATTGAAGCCCGACATCCCTGTTTCCTTTTGTCCATCAGATGAGGAGACAGTTTGCGTCGTATTTCACGCACTCGTGAAGTGAAGTCCCTCGCCCACAAAGATTCTTGTGCTTTTAATTTCATCTTGGCGCTCAGGATTTTAGCCTTGTCCTTGAAGACGGTGCACCTGGCGATCACAGGGGCGTTGGGTTTGGAGCTCAGCCTGTGGACTCTGTCGAATTCGATGTCGCGAGTCAACCCCAGCTTGTCTGTGATCAGGTCTTGCAGCACACCTTCACACTGCTCGCTTGTCTCCCCGTCCCTCTTCTCCAGACCGTAGAAAATGAGGTTATTACGCCTCGACCTGCCTTCTAGATCATCTACCTTCTTGGCGAGGTCATCTACAGTGTTCTTCAGAGAGTCGTTGTCCTGCTTTAACTTTTTATTTTCTTCTTTCAGCGTGTCTAACTCTTCTTTCAACTCATCCATCTTTACACTTAACCTGCCAAAGTCGTCCCGAACTTGCCTCATGTCATCTCTAATCAAGTCCATTTTACGGTTAAGGGAATCGTTCATTTCAGACATGGTTTTCATCATCTGAGACAGAGTTGGCTCTTTAAGACAAGTTGGAGTACTCACTTTGGGAGAGGTTGCGGAGGCAGAAGCGCTGTTAGGATCAGAAACGCTCCTCAGTCTTGACTGGCGCAAAGAGCTATCACTTTTCGTAGGTCCAGGGTTTAATTCCACATCCCCACACAACTGCAGAAAATCCATGTAGAAAAATTGAGTGAGGAGCAAACCTGCCAAGACACCGGCATGTTTCGTTCGAAGCCTCAATGTCGGAATCACAACAATGGCTTGAACCCGACGAAACATGAAGTTGATAAACATCCACAGAAAGGAACCACATTTCTGCCTAAAGCACAAAGGTTCGGCTGGCATTGTCCTTCAAGCTAACTAGCACTTGACACAGCACTTACAGCACTGTACAGACCATCAGCACTGTACAGACCATCAAACACGGCAAATTTCACCAATTTACAGGAGGAAAGCGCGGCACAACTTGTTCTCAGCAGACGCTAATCACAACCCCCCAGAGAGAGAGAGAGAGAGGAGAGAGAGAGAGAGAGGAGAGAGAGAGAGAGGAGCACACCATATCGGATACAACAGTAAGTTGATTTCTCCTGTATTGACCGTAGCTATCAGATTGTTCGATCATTTGTTTGAACGCCCTTTTTTCCCCAGATGTCAGTGCACGTTCGGGTCTTATTCGCCACCTGTCTCTCATTCTGTAATCAACTTTCCATTTTGATTTTTTTTTTTCACTATTTTTTCTTTTTTCTTTTTTTTCCCCTGTAATCTTCCTCCAGATCGGTCCCGATCACGTGACCCTGAACGAAAAGTGGGGTGCGGTGAATGTGACCTTGACCTCACCGTTCCCATCGTATGTCACCATGGCGACCCTTCCAAGGAGTGCTGCCTTCAACTGGAAATGGATTTGGAAGGGCCCCGAGGTGGGACTAACTGACTGATTAAATGACTGATTAATGGATTGACTGACTGCTTTAACTAAGCTCTCTCTCTCTTCTCTCTCTCTCTCTCTCTCCTCTCTCTCTCTCTCTCTCTCCCCTCTCTCTCTCAATAAGGGCGAGCAGAGTGAACATGTTATTTTACATAGTTTCAGTGAATTGATCATTTTGATCTTGATGTTCTTATTGTTGTTTACATCTCATAGATTTGACCACCTTCATAGGGGGCTTGGCTTTGTTGAATAAATCATTTATTCATTCATTCATTCATTCATTTCATTCATTCATTCATTCATTCTCTCTCTCTCTCCTCTCTCTCTCTCTCTCTCTCTCTCTCTCTCTCTCTCTCTCTCTCTCTCTCCTTGTTCTTTTTCTTCTTCTTTCTTCTTCTTCTTCTTCTTCTTCTTCCTCTTCTTCTTTCCTCTTCTTCTTCTTCCTTATCAGTTTATGAAACTCGACACTAGCCAATATGAATCTGCCACAGTTAACCATAACACGAACCCTTTGGCCCGTTTACACCAGTATGCACTTAAAGCAGCTCTCTGAATATCTCTCAGCTTTGCTGTCCCAGGCCATGGAATAGGAAGGAGCTGTACCATTAAGCAACGTTTCTCCCATCAGTATACGAACTCGTCGTAGTGGACTGTTCCAATCATTCTGTCTGTTCGCTTGTCTCCTCTTTCTGCTTATAACTATACTATTTTTCCTCTTCCTTTCCTTCATTCTGACATTCCACCTTCTAAATTTTTTTTTTTCTAGACCGTTTTTTTTCCTTCTTCCTATTTTTCAGTTTTCCTGCTTCCTTCAATTCTCCACTCCTTGTTTTCTTTTCACCCCGGCTTCAATTCATGTAGTTCATTTCACTCCATTTTATATCAGTTTGTATTCTAAAGGTAATTTGAAATAACTCCGCCTGTTAATAAGGACTAACAAATCACAAGACAAAACTCGACGCGTTTCGACCTCGTAGGCCTCCTTCAGGCAAGACAAACAAACATTCAGGACAATGAACCGGCGGAGTGACTTCAAATCACTCGACGCGTTTCGACCTCGTAGGCCTCCTTCAGGCAACAAACAAACATTAGGACAATGAACCGGCGGAGTGACTTCAAATCACTCGACGCGTTTCGACCTCTGGCCTCCTTCAGGCAAGACAAACAAACATTGAGGACAATGAACCGGCGGAGTGACTTCAAATTCACTCGACGCTTCGACCTCGTAGGCCTCCTTCAGGCAAGACAAACAAACATGAGGACAATGAACCGGCGGAGTGACTTCAAATCACTCGACGCGTTTCGACCTCGTAGGCCTCTTCAGGCAAGACAAACAAACATTGAGGACAATGAACCGGCGGAGTGACTTCAAATCACTCGACGCGTTTCGACCTCGTAGGCCTCCTTCAGGCAAGACAAACAAACATTCAGGACAATGAACGGCGGAGTGACTTCAAATCACTCGACGCGTTTCGACCTCGTAGGCCTCCTTCAGGCAAGACAGACAAACATTGAGGACAATGAACCGGCGGAGTGACTTCAAATCACTCGACGCGTTTCGACCTCGTAGGCCTCCTTCAGGCAAGACAGACAAACATTGAGGACAATGAACCGGCGGAGTGACTTCAAATCACTCGACGCGTTTCGACCTCGTAGGCCTCCTTCAGGCAATGACAGACAAACATTGAGGACAATGAACCGGCGGAGTGACTTCAAATCACTCGACGCGTTTCGACCTCGTAGGCCTCCTTCAGGCAAGACAGACAAACATTGAGGACAATGAACCGGCGGAGTGACTTCAAATCACTCGACGCGTTTCGACCTCGTAGGCCTCCTTCAGGCAAGACAGACAAACATTGAGGACAATGAACCGGCGGAGTGACTTCAAATCACTTTTCAAATTGGTTTCAGTTTTTGCCTGCAGTTACCTCACTTTGAAACTTATTTCATTTACTTCGTTTCATTATATCCTGTCTCTTTATTGTCGTCGTCGTTGTCGTTGTTGTTGTTGTTGTTGTGGTGGTGGTTTGCAGGCGACGTGGTGACCTCTCACGCCTGTGCGCACAAGCTGTGCTCATCCGACTGGAATACCACCACCCACTCCGCCTCCCTCTCCTCCCTCTCACCGCCGTCAGGGTAATGGGCTAATCCGAGTGATCAAAGAGCGACGGGGAAGGGAGGGGGTGGGGGTGGGGGGGGGGGGGGGGGGAGAATGGAAGAATTTTTTTTTTTATAATAAAGATTCTGCTGATATCTTTGATCTTCTCAAGGTCTTGTAAAGTCCTCATCTCACTTTGGAAAGTTTGGGTAAAGTTAACTTGCCGTCCTTGACATTGACCTTAATCTTCCAGGTCGCTGATAAAGCCTCGCTCGGATTCAGACACATTTACTGTGGTGCTGCGCATGTGTTCCAGGTTTTATTCAATCAACTAGCTTTACATTGTTTTCAAATCAGCTGATGTTGCTGTTTGTTTTTCATGTCAGCGCAAGTGTTAAATCGTTCATTCTTTCATTCTTTCCTTGATTTATAAATCAATTCGTGCATATATAGCCATTTCAACATTCTTTTGCCTTAATTTCTCCCCTTTTTATTTCAACTTATACGTTTCGGTGTTTGACCGAGAAAATGGTTTCGGTCTATTTGTATTGGGGTGATCACGAAGTTGCAAAGTTGACGGGAGAATGATAGATAGATAGAGAAGAGAGGAGAGGAGAAGAGAGAGAGAGAGAGGAGAGAGAGAGAGAGAGAGAGAGGAGAGAGAGGAGAGAGAGAGGACAGGAGAGAGGAGAGAGAGAGAGAGAGAGAGAGAGAGACAGACAACAGACAGACAGACAGAGACAGACAGAGAGAGAGAGAGAGAGAGAGGAGAGAGAGATGGAGAGAGAGAGAGAGAGACGAGAGGAGAGAGGAGACAGACAGACAGACAGAGACAGACAGAGAGAGAGAGAGAAGGAGAGAGAGAGGAGAGAAGAGAGAGAGAGAGAGAGAGAGAGACAGACAGACAGACAGACAGACAGAGACAGACAGACAGACAGAGACAGACAGACAGACAGAGACAACAGAGAGAGAGAGAGGAGAGAGAGAGAGAGAGAGAGAGAGAGACAGACAGACAGACAGACAGACAGACAGACAGACAGAAGAGAGAGACAGACAGACAGACAGACAGACAGACAGAGACAGACAGACAGACAGAGACAGACAGAGACAGACGACAGACAGAGACAGACAGACAAGAAGAGAGAGAGAGAGAGAGAGAGAGAGAGAGAGAGAGAGAGAGAGAGAGAGAAGAGAGAGAGAGAGAGAGACAGACAGACAGACAGAGAGAACAAACGAACGAAAGTTTGAATCATTATAGGCCAGGCCCCTTCTAATGGGGGTACAATCTGACAATAACAAAACGAACGAAAAGTTTGAATCAATTATAGGCCATGGCCCCTTCTAATGGGGGTACAATCTGACAATAACATAACGAACGAAAGTTTGAATCAATTACAGGCCATGGCCCCTTCTAATGGGGTACAATCTGACAATAACAATAACGAACAAAAGTTTGAATCAATTACAGGCCATGGCCCTTCTAATGGGGGTACAATCTGACAATAACAATAACGACGTTTCATACAGCAAGGTAGCATATTACAGTCTGACAATAGCAAACTGGCAGATAAGCATACACAATATACACAATAGATACTACAGCTGGATTCATTTAACTGACCATAGTTGTGCGCCTTTAAAGGCCTTATATAACTAATGCATATGCTCTTGAGTACGTCTTCATTTAGATTTGCCATGGGCAAAGCAGGTCGGTTTAAAGCGGTGCTTTTCAAACAATTTCCGAGGAATGTATTCATATCTTGAATCTTGCGGGACAGGACAACAAAGCAGAAAATGCACTTCGTCTTCATTTGCGTTTTTGCTTTGATGTCTGTAATTCTAATCTGAATCTTGTCAGATGACTTCTAACATGCCTGTCAGTATTAATTGAGAGATATTTTTTCACAACAAACAGATGTCTTAAAAGTGCTATAAAACGAATATTGCTCACTGTTCTGGATATTTTCATGCCAGTTTTGCCATCGATGGTTACGATTAGTCTTTCTTTGCTGAAACTTTTTTTGGTCAAAAAGC
>CM031613.1:62085626-62103126 GCA_018398815.1 Conus ventricosus
TTCTTCTTCTGTGGAGTAATGTGCTTATGAATCTGCGGTTCTTCTTCTGTGGAGTAATGTGCTTATGAATCTGCGGTTCTTCTTCTGTGGAGTAATGTGCTTATGAATCTGCGGTTCTTCTTCTACGGATCGCCGTGCTTTGTGAATCTGCGGTCCTTCTGCTATGGATTACTGTGCCTTGTGAATGTAAATCTGCGGTTCTTCTTCTGAAAGTTCTACGTGATTTATTGTGCTTGTTACGTGGAGATTCTGTTTCCTCTTCTTCATCGCTTGTGTTTGTGAACGGCTGTGTTTACCGTGTGGGGACCTTGGTTATCCGTCTTCGTCTTATTTTAATGCTGTAGACTGTGGCGTGGATACTGTGGAACTGAATGCGTTGATTGTGTATGTGAGATACTGTGGACGGCGCCGGCGAGATATGTGAATTATATTAAGATACGTAGTATGATACGCTGATATATGATGATTGAAGTGTCTTATGTATTGATGTCTTAATTGACGTGCATTGATCTGTATTCTATGTAATGGCATGTATTGATTTGGTAACGATTCATATTGATGGTTCAGGCAGCATAATTATAAAGAAAAGAAATCAAACTCGTGTGCTGCCTGGCTATCCATGTACGTATGGTGTGGGTGTGTGTAGGTAATAATTATTACACGCATCCAAACTTTTGAGAGCGAGAGTCAGACAACAAAATACGCACCGCACACCTCCTCCTCCTCCCCCTCCATCTCCTCCTCCTCCTCGTCGTCGTCGTCGTCTTCCTCCTCCTCCTCCTCCTTTTCCTCCTCCTCCTCCTCCTCTTCCTCCTCCTCCTCGTCTTTCTTATCTTCAACTCCATTACGTTATTTGCCGTCTTCGGCATCATCATCATCATCATCATCATCATCATCATCATCGTCGTCGTCGTCGTCGTCGTCATCATCATCAACATTGTCTTTTTCAGCGTTTTCCTCCTCATCCTCATCCTACTCCTCCTCCTCCTCATTATCATCAACATTGTCGTTTTCAGCTTCCTCCTCCTCCTCCTCCTCCTCCTCCTCCTCCTCCTCCTCCTCCTCCTCCTCGTCCTCCTCGTCCTCCTCCTCCTCAACGTTGTCATCGTCATAATCCGCCTCCGCCTCCCTCTCTCCATGATCATTGTCACTATGCTCATAAGTGTTGTATTGCTATCACGTCAGTATTAACATCATTATGACCAATGATCGGCCATTGCAATTACAATCATTGTCATAATCATCGTTAGATTCTTAGTGTCTCTTTCATGATTACATCCTCATCGTCATTGTCGCTGTCATCATAACGGCAAATGATCTCTTCTGTTGCAGATCATACCACCTGTTTAAAGTGGGTGACTACACCATGTATGAAAATGCTGGAAGACATCTCGAGGTCGGTAAACCGTTTTTCTCCCTGTTTAGAGAAAAAAACAAATACATAACATAAAATATCCTCAGCGAGAATGGTACTTCCTTCGGTTTGAAATCATGGTCCATTTGCTTGTTCATCATTTTCAAAATATTTTATGAGTGTGTATGAAAAAGATATCGTAAATTATCTTCTTTACTGTCTGAGCTACCTATCTGAATTGTGGAATTCGAACAATTCATGCCGTATGACATTCCATTCGGCGATTTCCTTTTCTTTTTGCTTACACTGACTTCGTTCATTTTTGTAAATTACGTGTTTATTATTATTTTTTTTTTCAAATGGAGGTGGATTTGCTTTTTATTTGCTAAATTTCTACAGATGTGCATATTTCCCTACCTATCTTTATTTGCATTAAAGTGCTCTTTTACTTTGTTTTGCTGTGTACGTATTTTCTTTCTTACTTTTTTTTAAACGTTCGTGATCTATCAAAGCTTCTCTTTTTCCTGCCAATGACTGGATTCGTAGCACCCTAATATTCAGTGAAGAGAAAGACATTAAAGGGGCGTCCAGTTCTTTAACTGTATAGGCTACACATGGCTGTTAATGGTTTTCTGCTTGTGTATAATTATGGTCCTTTTAGTCCTTGGCCCACCCGAAAACACGCCACCCTTTTCCCACACAACGAAAGAAAAATAATGTCCTGAAAAAGAAACAAAGAACGAACGGAGACATCTATCCTACTTGAGTAATTCATAACACAACAGCTGACTTGAAATAGTGATGTTCTCAGTGAGTTTACCTATGTAGCATTATGGATATCCTTAAAGCTGAGGCAGCCAGATTCTCCCCTTACTGTATTCTCCCCTGTTTATTAAGATCTGTAATAAAGAACAACGGAGGCAGATATACATACACACACGTACAAAAGAAAAGGCGAATGGACAAAGAGTGTCCTTCCGGACAGTGTGTTCATTCTCACCATCTAGTCGCCAGATCAAAACAAAAAAGGTGCGATGCTATTGATTGTAACAAAAAAGGAAGCGTAGAAATTCGCTACAGGCGAAATAACCACTACAGCAGAAAAAAACCCCAAGTGGACGGCAATAACAGTAGGAGAGAAAAAAAACCCCTCACAAACTCATAGTCAAAGAGGGTGACAAAAGAGACCCCAAAAGAAAGGACTAACCTGGAATTTTCCGAAGGCAAAGGTAAAAAGACTATTTGGGGACATCTGCAAGGAAGGTAAGCGGTGTTCCAGCTTGAATTCATCGACAGCCACCCCATCGTTTTCATGACAGATGTCGCTAGTGGGTTCGTCCAAAGCCATTTTGCCCCATCAGTCAGCTAAACCAGAGGGAGGAAATGCTGTGTGTGTGTGTGTGTGTGTGTGTGTGTGTGTGTGTGTGTGTGTGTGTGTGTGTACGTGTTGAAGGACGGTGGAGGTGGAAGGAAGCAGGGGCAGGGGTTGGTTAGGGAATCGGCGCCGAAAAAGGGCCAGAAAAAGGGCCAGAAAAGGGGTCAGAAAAAGGGCCAGAAAAAGGGTCAGAAAAGGGGTCAGAAAAGGGGTCAGAAAAGGGTCAGAAAAGGGGCAGAAAAGGGGCCAGAAAAAGGGGTCAGAAAAGGGGTCAGAAAAGGGTCAGAATAAGGGTAAAAAAAAAGCAAGAAAGGGGTCAGAAAAGGGTCAGAAAAAGGGGTCAGAAAAGGGGTCAGAAAAGGGTCAGAATAAGGGTAAAAAAAAGGGCAAGAAAGGGGTAAGAAAAGGGTCAGAAAAAGGGGTCAGAAAAGGGTCAGAAAAGGGGTCAGAAAAGGGTCAGAAAAAGGGGTCAGAAAAAGGGGTAAGAAAAAGGTGTCAGAAAAGGGGGCCAGAAAAGGGTCAGAAAAGGGTCAGAAAAAGGGATCAGAAAAAGGGGTCAGAAAAGGGTCAGAAAAAGGGGTCAGAAAAGGGTCAGAAAAAGGGGTCAGAAAAGGGCCAGAAAAAGGGTCAGAAAAGGGTCAGAAAAACGGGTCAGAAAAACGGGTCAGAAAAGGGGCCAGAAAAACGGGTCAGAAAAGGGTAAGAAAAAGGGGTCAGAAAAAGGGGTCAGAAAAGGGGCCAGAAAACGGGTCAGAAAAGGGTCAGAAAAAGGGGTCGAAAAAGGGTCAGAAAAAGGGGTCAGAAAAGGGTCAGAAAAGGGGCCAGAAAAGGGGTCAGAAAAGGGGTAGGGGTGGAGGACTCCGTGGACAAGTGTGTCGAGTGTTCCAGACATGGATGCAAATGTACTGATGTGTGCTTTGTCACTGACATAAGTTCAAAGTTGTCAGAGAGCGCTACATGAATATGCTGCCACTGTCATCGCCAAGAAGGCTAGGTTTTCTGTCACTGTCACCGCCAAGAAGGCTAGATTTTCTCGTGCGTCCCTTAGTTTGCTTGTTGCTGGTTTGTGTGCAAGCAAAAAAAAACAAAAAACACATATGCAGAAACAGTTACCGATGTTAAGCAAAGCAGATGGAAACATGACGTGCGGCCCAAGAACGAAGTCGGTCAGGTGCGTATAGGCTGGCGTAGATCCAGATCGATCAGCGGATCCAGGATCCGTTTGACACACCTACGACCAATTCTCCACAGAACACGAACACTGTCAGGTGACTGTTCACAACATGATCACTATTTATGAGGTGATATATCTCCATGAAATAGGAGAACTTTGTTGGAACGTTGACTTCCTTTTTTTCAATATCCTGTTTAAAAAATGTACACAGAAACTCTTTCAGTCCGTACCTACTATTATTTCTACTAACAGAAAATGGTTTAGTTCTCACTCCTCAGCTGACGTGAAGGACTGACCCGACATCCATTGCGGAAATCTGCATTCTTTATAGTGTCCTTCTCTTAATAATTCATATCAATATTATTGTTATTGTCATCATCATTATTAGTATAATTATCATTATCAGTATTGTCAGTGTTGTTATTTTTTATCCTCCTCCTCCTCCTCCTCATCTTATTATTATCATTATCATATTATTATTATCATCATTATCATTATTATTATCATCATCTTATAATAATAATTATTATTATCACTATCATCATCATTATTATTATCATCATTATTACCATTACTGCTATCGTTATTATCATTGTTGTTGTTGTTATTATTGCTAGTAGTAGTAGTAGTAGTAGTAGTAGTAGTAGTAGTAGTAGTAGTAGTAGTAGTGGCAGCAGCAGCAGCGGAAGCAGCGGCAGTAGTAGTAGTAATAGTAGCAGCGGCAGCGGCAGTAGTAGTACTAGTAGTAGTGATAGTGGTAGTGGTAGTCTAAATGTCATAGCAGCAGCAGCAGCAGCGGTAGCAACAGCAGCAGGAGGGGGAATAACGGCAGCAGTAGAAGTAGCAATAGTAGCAGCGGCAGCAGCAGTTGTAGTAGCAGCAGCGGTATGAGCAGTAGGAGCAGCTGCAGCAACTGCGACAGCATTAGTAGCCTGTAACAGTGATAACAGTAGCAGCAGCAGTAGTAGCAGTAGCATCAGCAGGAGCAGTAACAGCAGTAGCAGTTATCTAGCAGCAACAGCAGTAACAGTCGTAGGTTTAGAAGTAAAAACAACAGCAGCACTAGCAGTAGAAACAGTAACAATAGTAACAGCAGTACAAGCAGCAGCAGCAGCAGAAGAAGCAGCAACAGTACCAGTATGAGAAGTTCTAGTTACATTTATGGGGTTGTTGTTTTTTCACTTCTGTTCGTCCATGTCGTTTAAGAGATCCAAGTAGTAGTAGTAGTAGTAGTAGTAGTAGTAGTAGTAGTAGAAGTAGTAGTAGTAGTAGTAGTAGTAGTAGTAGTAGTAGAAGATAAGATAAGATAATGTTGCTTATAGCCCAGCCGACCGCAGAGGGCCACATCAGGGCTGTCACCACGTTAAAATCAACTCACCAGTCATTTAAAAAAAAAAAAAAAAAAAAAAAAAAAAAAAAAAAAAAAAAAAAAAAACTTTCACACACCTCGTTAAATGACATCGTCTACAAACGAACCAGAAACTTGTTAAAAATCCTTCCTCCGTAAAATCTCAAATCAGATGAAAAATGTTAATTTCTCTCAAAAACCCAAGGATCACGTCAGGCGGGACATCCCTGAACAGGATCTTCATGGACTCCGCTGTAAAATGTTTGTGTCTCACATCGTGCAAGTCCCAACACTCCAAAAGAACATGTTTCATTGTGAGTGGCGCATGACATGGAATGCACCACGGAGCTTCTTCATTCTTTAAAAGGTAAGAATGGGTAAAATACGAATGGCCGGTGTGCAGCCGGCACAGAACCGTTTCCTCTTTACGACCACCCGACGTAGATGGGAGGAAGTCTTTAAGGTTTGGACGGATCTGAAAGAGTTTGTTATTCGTCTGTGTGTTCCAATCCTCCTGCCAGAGGTCTCTCACATAATCGTTAATTTTGGGTTTCACATCTGAGCAGGGGATATAAGTGTTGGACAGTTTCTCTCTTGTGGCGTTCTTGGCTAAACGATCAACCATTTCGTTCCCGCCGATGCCAACATGGCCAGGAACCCAAGCAAGAGTGATGTTGTAACCGTCCGCCTTCAACTTGCTAAAAAGTTCAAAAAAAAGTAAAAGTTCTGGATGCTGAAGGTTGCGGCCAGCTATGGCCTCCAAAGCTGACAGCGAATCCGACAGAACCAGAAAGTCCCTCCTCGAAGAATGGGAGATTATCTTCAAAGCCAGTACTAGAGCAGTAAGTTCAGCAGAATAGACAGAAGCATCTGAATGTATATGTTCCAACAATATCTGAGAAGGAACCCCAGGGCAGTAGGCTGCACAGGCCACTCCATCCTCAGACTTGGAACCGTCAGTGAAAACTTTTTGATAGGATGGGAATTTGGAACAGAGCTCGGCATACAAAGCCTTGTACGCCAGAGAGCTGGTAGACTCCTTACGGAAAGCTGCGAGATCAAAATGAATCTCTGGTGTGAAAAAGGTCCATGGAGGTTGATCCGGAAAACTTGGAAAAATCGAAACTACTCCCAGGTCTATACTGCATTCCGCACGTGAGGCTGCATACGAAGCCCAAACGGCGGAATACATTTCGGGTTTGTTTCAAACTTACTTTGGAACAGAGGGTCAAAAACACAGTCATAGGCAGGATTCTGCGGTTTGAGAACAGTCGGATGTAATAATTCAAAGACAGTTTCAGCCTGCAATTGGACAGTGAAGGTTCACCTGCCTCTGCGTACAGGCTGTACACAGGGGTGGTGCGGAACGCTCCAAGACAGAGCGAAGCCCTTGATGGTGATAGGGTCCAGAGTTTGGGTAAGATGATCTTGCGGAGCCGTACACAGCACAACCGTAGTCCAGTTTAGAACGGACCAGGGCTCTGTAGAGGTGCAACAAAGTTTTCTTATCAGCGCCCCAGTCGGTGTGTGCTACGACCCGCAGAATATTCAGTGCCTTTTGGCAAGCAGTTTTGAGATTTTTAATATGGCTGAGAAAGTTAAGTTTTTGGTCAAAATGACTCCCAGAAATTTGGCCTCTTAACAGCTGGAATGGGAGATTTCCCGACGTGAAGTTCAGGATCTGGAAAAAACTGACGGAAATTATGGAAGTGAATACACTGGGTTTTTGTAGCAGAAAAGGTGAAACCGTTTTCATCCGCCCACTGATGGATTTTATCTACGCAAAGCTGGAGCCTGCGCTGGACACTCGGGTACAGGCTTCCAGTTGCGTAGACAGCAAAATCATCCACAAACAATGAGCAGTCTGAACCCTGCTGAACTGATTTCACAATGTTGTTGATTTTAATACTAAAGAGGGCAGGAGACAGTATGCTCCCCTGGGGAACACCCAACTCCTGCTCGTGGACATCAGAGAGAGTGGTGCCAACCCGGACCTGAAACTGTCGTTCTGCCAAAAAATTTGAATAAAAAGAGGAAGATGACCTCGAAAACCCAGATCGTGGAGATCATGAAGTATCCCCGACTTCCAGGTGGTATCGTAGGCCTTCTCCAAGTCAAAGAAAATTGCCACTGCATGCTGTCTGTTTAAAAAAGCGCTCCTAAGTGTAGATCCAGACGAATCAAATGGTCAACTGTACTACGATGTTTGCGGAAACCACACTGTTCTTTCGCCAAAAGGCCATCGGTTTCGAGTTTCCACATGAGCCTAGCATTGACCATTTTCTCCATCAGTTTACAGACACAGCTGGTCAAAGCTATTGGACGGTAGTTAGATGGATTAGAAAGATCTTTTCCAGGTTTGGGGATGGGAATAATGAGGGCTGTCCGCCAAGAGGGTGGAAAGCAACCTGTAGTCCACACGTGGTTGTATACCTGTAACAGGATGTTCAGACCTTCTTGCGGAAGATGTTTCAATAGTTGATAATGTATGTCATCTATACCTGGAGAGGAATCGCTGCAAGAGAGTAAGGCAGATTTCAGCTCGTTTAATTGTAAAAGGAAGATTGTAGTCTTCCATGTTGTCGGATGAAAAGTTGCAGGGAGTTTTTCTTTTAGGGCTTTGTGTTTGACAAAAGTGACTGATTTATTAGAAGAGGAGGAATTCTTTTCAATGGTTGAAGCAAGCAGATTAGCAACTGCTTTCTTCTCTGTTATTAAGAATCTGAAAACTTGAGATGGTTCACAGTGGGACAGGTGTTCTTCCCTTTGATTTTCTTAATGATGTTCCACACTTTTTTCTTAGAAGTTTTTGATGTCAGCCTGGAGCAGAAGCTTCTCCAGGACCGACGTTTACTGAATTTAAAAGTGTGTCTTGATTTAGCACGAGTTTCTGATGGGCTCGAGCGTTGGGACCCGAAGGTCGTTGTGTATACCTGACGCTGAGCCCATTTTCTAACTTTGGAAATTTGTTGCATTCTGAATCGAACCAGGGTGTTTTGGGCATTTGAAGTTTATCGGAAGACACTGGAATACAGGCTTTAGCACATTTGATCATAGTGTTAGTCAGAGATTCTGCTGGGTCTGGACTCTGAAAAAAATCAGTGTCCTGGAATTCTTTTGAATAGTGGCTGCAAATAGATCCCAGTTTGCTTTTTTATAATTGAGATGTTGAGAGACAGAGACGTGTTCAGTTAATACAGGTTGTAGAAGGACAGGGAAATGGTCACTTCCGTGCAGATCATCATGGACAGACCACTCATAGTCCAGGACCAGCGAGGGGTCACAAACCGACAAATCTAACACGAAAGTGAACCAGTGGAAGAGTGGAGGTAAGTTGCAGATCCGTCATTCAGACAACACAAATCCAAGTCTGAAAGGACATCTTCAATCAGCAGACCTCTGGGTGACGTACCGGCACTACCCCAAAGAGGATTGTGACCGTTAAAGTCACCCAAACAGCAAAAAAGGTCGAGGAAGTTCTTCTATCAGACTGACAAGGTCCTGACGACAAACCGGGACAGAAGGTGAGAGATAAAGGGAACAGATTGTACCAGTCTTGTGGAGAGTGACTCTCGCAGCTACAGCTTGAAGAGAGGTAGACAGAGCGACAGGACTATACAACAAGTTTTATGTATGAGAAGGGCAACACCTCCGACTGTCCCAACGTGGATGGTTGTGCAGGGTTTGAAAGAATATTAAAGCCAGAAAGAGTAAAGGTCTTCTGGCTTTGAATTTGAGTTTCCTGAAGAGCCACGACGGAAGGTTTTATGGAATGACACAAAAGCTGCAGCTCCTCGAAGTTGGAATTTAGACCACGGATATTCCAATGGAATATTGTACTATCCATGGTGCAGAGGGCGAAAAGGAGAGAGATCAGGTCATCTCCTCCTCAACATCTGCTTCCAATGGAGTGAACTTGTTAGTTAGTTTCACAGGAGAGTGTTGGTCTACAGACCTGCTGGCAGGCTTGCCAACAGGCGAAGAAGGTCTGGATTTGGGAGATGGTGGAGGTTTCTTCTTCATCTCCACCATCTCCACACTGGGTTGTTGAACTCCCTTGCCCGCACGGGCACTGGACATGGGAGTTCGAGGTGCGGGTGCTGGTTTTTCATCTGCCCAGCAGCAGATGTTGTAGACTGCTGGGCAGTCTGAGGGGTGGCGGATTTTTTGCCTCCACCAGGGGCAGTCTTTTTGGGTTGGAAGTGGTGGACTTGCTACCACCAGAACTGACAGATCTTACTTGCAATGTCTTCGAGAACATGAATTCATCAGTCTGGCAGCAGACTGACCGAGTAGGAACTATGGGAGCTTTCTTGACAGCCGAAGCATAGGAAGAAGCTGTCGCGTCTGACTGCCCACAACCTGTTTCCGGGCTTCAAAAAATGAGATCTTCTTTTCCGTTTTACTCGTTGTATAGCAGACTCTTGAATCCAAAGGGGACAGTTTCGTGAAGAGGAGGGATGGTCGCCACCGCAGTTAGCACAATGTGCGGATCATGACACGGCCCATCATGGGTTGCCTTGCAGCAAATACCACATACCTCCTGCCCAGAACAGCGGTCGCTGACATGGCCAAACCTCTGGCACCTGAAGCACCTCAATGGGGACGGCACATATAGCTGAACATGAACATTTAGGTAACCAACTTTGATGACCGAGGCAGCACAGGGCTGCAGAAGGTCAGAAAGAGGGTGTTGGTGGCCACTCTCTCTGAACCCTCCTGACCGTCACCCTGCGCACCTCCGTCACACCCTGGGACGCCAGCTCCGTTTTTATTTCTGCCTCTGAAACACCCGTTAGATCTCTGCATCGAATCACACCTTTGGATGAATTTAATTGTTTTGTGGGGAGTTACCCTGATCTCCCTGTCCACAAGTTTTGTTGCTTTTTGCAGCTGTTCAGATTGTTTTTGTGATTTGCTTTGAATGAGAAATGAGCCATTCCTCAACCTCTTGATGGACCGAGGGTCGCCTGCTATTCCTTGAAAACCCTTTTGAATGGCAAACGGGCTCAGAGCTGAAAGGGGTCTTTCCTGCTCCGTCCCCTCCATCACGAGCCAGGAAGCCCAAAAACCTGCTTCTGTCGAACTTCGGTATCGGAGTCACTATACTGTTTGACAATCCCCTGAATAGGGATGCTGCTTTCCTCTTTCTTTTGGGGGGAATGTTTTTTAAAGAAGTCATATTTAGTTTATTGTGATTCATCTCTCCCTTACCCACCCACCTTGGAGTCCAACTAAGGGCCAGGGCCAAGAAACCAATGTCTTGACCCCTTCCAGGCTTCGGGAGAGACATACGACACACAGACACCACCAACCCTATCCCCCTGATCATGCTCAACTCCGGGAACAGAGAGCTGAGCACTGCAGGGGTTTACTTGGCCAGCAAGGGGACTGTCTGTCTTGGCCCAGCCCCAAGAAGGGGAGCCGATTAGTACACCCGGGCCAAAGTGTACTCCCTGTCTAGGAGAGGTCCGAGCCAAAGTGATGTTGTTGAGAGCGCTGGCCCTCTCAATCACCAGGATCTCATTCCCCTCCGACACAGGTCGCACCGCACGGCAAACGCGGCGGATCTTAAGAGACCACAGAGAGAAAAGGAGTGTGGAAAAGAAGACTTGAAGGGGAGACGAAGATAGAAAAGGGCCAAATAAGGGAGCAGAAAACAAGAAAAGGAGAAAGGCGGGTTACTCTTAGTCAGGATCCTCACCCTTAGCCTATCTGACATGGGAAGCCCTACCAGGGGCATCAACTCCTTACCACGTTACGCTTAGGCCAAACAGCATCTGCACCTCTCAGGCCTAGAAGCAGTATGAAAAAAACAGCCTATCTCCAAGTATTGATGCCCCCGCCAGCAGAGCCTAAGGATCACTGGACCACGCAAACCCTCCGACCACGACAAGGTCGTAACCCCCCCGGAGGGAGTAGTAGAAGAAGTAGTAGTAGTAGTAGTAGTAGTCATCGCAGTAGTAGCAATATTTATATCTACCGTTGTTTTTCCGTTGGTCTTCCTCTGTCGTTTGACAGATCCAAGCCCGAACGTGGCAATGCGGGAAAGCCACCTGTGTGTGTGGAGTGGCCATTCGAGAGAAGAATGACGTCATCCGCATCAGCCAGCGCGAGCAGCCTTATGTGGGAGCGCACACATCGCCCATTGTAGAGGTCGCCTTCCCATCCTCTCCGTGCCGGCACTTCCGTCCAGAGGTCTTCTGATGGCAAACACATTGCCGTGAGTTGTGACCTTGCTGAGACTTTTCCTTCCGTCCTTAGAAAAAAATTATACTATCACTGCTGACGTCATCGTCATCGTCATTATCCTGATAAGGATGACCATCGTCATGATCATGATCGTAATCATCATGATCATGACCATCATCATGATCAGCATCTTGTTGTTGTTGTTGTGTTGTTGTTGTTGTTCTTCTTCTTCTTCTTCTTTCTTCTTCTTCTTCTTCTTCTTCTTCTTAATCATCATCATCATCATCATCATCATCATCATCATCATCATCATCATCATCATCATCATCATCATCATCATCGAGCGTCTAGGCGAAGCACTACCGAAGAGACTCATGTCTTTCGGATCTTCCTGCTCATTTGTTTTGTCTGTGTTTTCATCAGTCTATCGAATGAATGTCAGCCTGTTTGTCCGCCTGCCTTTTTATTTATTTATTATTATTTTTTTTTTATAAATATGTCTGCCCTTCCTTAGAATCACACAAAGACAATGTTGTGGATTCACTCTCTGTTTTTGAACAGGGTCGTTCGCATTGTTACCATTTCCATGTGACAGTCACTTCAGTGTGTTTAAGATGCCAAACGGATCATACTGAAACAAAACCAGTTGGACGCTGTAGTTTTGTTTCTGCATGTGGGTAGCCACTGGCCTTAGAACACATGGGGTCTGCACCCGGGAAGTTGCTTTCGTGTGCCTTATCTGTCTGTCTATCAGTTGGTCGGTCGGTCGGTCCGGATTGGGTCGGTCCGGGTCGGGTCGGGTCGGGTCGGTCCGGGTCGGGTCGGTCTGTGTTGGGTTGGGTCGGGTAGGGAAGGTCCTGGTCGGTCCTGATCGGGTCGGATCGGTCGGTTGGTCGGTCGGTTGGTCGGTTTATCTGTCTGTCTGTCTATCTGTCCGTCTGCCTGCCTGCCTGCCTGCCTGCCTGCCTTCCTGTCTGTCTGTCTGTCTATGCTCCCACGCCGCTCCTTTCCCACTGCCGCTGCACAGCCGCACGCGGATATTTGGCACATTTCAGAGCTGTTCACACACCTGAAGCCTGCTGTCACATTTCAGAGCTGTTCACACACCTGAAGTCTGCTGTCACATGTCACAGCTGTTCACACACCTGAAGTCTGCTGTCACATGTCACAGCTGTTCACACACCTGAAGCCTGCTGTCACATGTCACAGATGTTCACACACCTGAAGCCTGCTGTCACATGTCACAGCTGTTCACACACCTGAAGTCTGCTGTCACATGTCACAGCTGTTCACACACCTGAAGCCTGCTGTCACATGTCACAGCTGTTCACACACCTGAAGTCTGCTGTCACATGTCACAGCTGTTCACACACCCTGAAGCCTGCTGTCACATGTCACAGCTGTTCACACACCTGAAGCCTGCTGTCACATGTCACAGCTGTTCACACACCTGAAGCCTGCTGTCACATGTCACAGCTGTTCACACACCTGAAGTCTGCTGTCACATGTCACAGCTGTTCGCACACCTGCTGGCACGTTTCACAGCTGTTCACACACCTGCAGTCACATGTCACAGCTGTTCACACACCTGAAGTCTGCTGTCACATGTCAAGGCAACTGACTCATCAGAAGGGATTGTATAGTGTGTGTGTGTGTGTGTGTGTGTGTGTGTGTGTGTGTGTGTGTGTGTGTGTGTGTGTGTGTGTTCTGCGCGCTTGCTTTTTGTGTGTGTGTGTGTGTGTGTGTGTGTGTGTGTGTGTGTGTGTGGTGTGTGTGTGTGTGTAAGTACGTGCGCGTGCGTGCGTGCGTGCGTGCGCGCGCGCTCGTTTGTGCGTGTGTGTGTGCGCGTGCGTGCGTGCGTGCGTGCGTGTGCGTGTGTGTGTGTGTTTTCACACGTGCGTGCATGCTCAGCGTGGGTGTGTATGTGTGCAGAAGCACGTGCAAATCTCGTGCTTGAGTAATTTTCACATCTCTCGTTTCCTCTTTGCCAATCAGGAAGTCGATGATGACACAGGGACTGGCCACACACAAAAATAACGAAAACACTCAAAGATTGAAAAGGAAAGAAAGGAAGAGAGAGAGAGAGAGAGAGAGAGAGAGAGAGAGAGAGAGAGAGAGAGAGAAATAAAAACAGAAAGAAAGACAGAAAGAAAAGCAAAGAAAATCAGAAAAAGGCATGGCTCCTATTTTCTGGACAGGTAGGCTGGTAGTCTGCTGCAGGAATGCCGTGACGCTCTAGCTCCGGTCTACTATGAGTTCTTCCAGAGGTCCATTGACGAGGGCTCCATCCCAGCCATCTGGAAATCATCAACCATTGTGCCTGTTGCCAAGAAACGTTCTCCAGTCACCATGAACGACTACAGGCCAGTAGCGCTCACCTCTGTCCCCTTTAAGTGCGCTGAGAAGATCATCCTTCGCCTGCTGAGGTTGGAGACAGAGGAGCATCAGGATCCTCTTCAGTTTGCTTATTCCCGCAACCGGAGTACTGAAGATGCCATCCTCATCCTCCTCCACAGTGTCTAAATGCACATCGAGAAGCCTACCTCATACGCAAGGGTCCTCTTCATCGACTTCAGTAGTGCCTTTAACACGATCCAACCACATCTACTTGTCACCAAGCTTCTCCGCTACAATGTCAGTCCGGTCCTCATCAGCTGGATCTTCAGTTTTCTGGCTCAGAGAACGCAACGAGTCCGAGTTGGGCACGCTCTCTCCGACCCCGTGACCACCAACATTGGCGCCCCCAAGGCTGCGTGCTGTCTCCGGCTCTCTTCACCCTGTACACTGCGGACTCTCACAGCAAGGACGATTCTACTCTGATGATCAAGATTGCAGACGACACCTCGCTGACTGGCCTCATCCTCAAGAAGGACGAAACAGTGTAAGGGCACGCTGTGGATGAACTAGTTGATTGGTGCAGCGCGAATCATCTGGAGCTGAATGTGTCCAAGACCAAGGAGATTGTCGTGGACTTAGGAAGAGCAAGCCCAGACCGAGCCCCTCGTCATCAATGGTGAGCCAGTCGAGATCGTCGAGTACTACAAGTACTTAGGTACTGTCATCGACAACCAACTAGACTGGACTCCCAATGCAGATGCGGTGTGCAAGAAGGCAAACCAGAGACCTTTCTTCCTGAGAAAGCTGCGACAGTCCATCGTCAGCCTACAGATCCTCTGTTTGTACGACCAGTCGACCATTCAGAGTGTATTGGCCTTCAACCAACTGTGTTACCACAGCAGTGCCAAGACGACAGACATGGACCGGCTGGAGAAGCTGGAGAAGGTAGTCAGCAAGGCAGCCTCCATCGTGGGTGAAGAGCTGGTACCCCTGAGCACGTGGTTCCCAGGTGTGGCCACTAAGAAGCTTGGCAAGATCCGAGCAGACAACCACCACCCACCCCACGAGGTGTTGACATCCCAAGAGCCCAGCAGAGAATCTTCCCGGGTCCTGAGGAGCTTCAGTGCTCAGACCAGCCGACTGAGGGACTCCTTCCTGCCATCTGCTATACGCCTCTTTAATGAGAGAGTCAACCAAAGAAGCGAGAATGCGCGTGACAAATCCTTGAGATACTGAAGTATGAATGATGAGTGAATGAGGAGAAGGGAGAATGATGGACATGTGGGCAAAGTGTGAGAGAATTATGGTTGGATGAAGGCAGTGTGGACTAATGAAGGATGGTGGATGAGACTGAACAGCCATACATGGAGTAATTTGATCTCAAATTTATATTGTAGTGATATATATATATATATATATATATATATATATATATATATATATATATATATATATATATATATATATATATATATATATATATATGTTTATAATTTGTTGTAATATGTGAATTGTGATGATGGCACCACAAACAAATTTCATTGTATTCTTTGAGCACAAATAAAAATCGTATATCGCGTATCGTGTAGGTTTACCTCCCTTCTGGCACCGAAGTGAAGGTAGACGTCAACTCGCACTACTTCAATGTCTTCCTGGCGATTCCCGGCAGAGACCAGGGCAAGGGCGGGGCATCTGTGGCACCTTCGACAACAACGGCGACAACGAGCTCACCAACAGGAATGGAACGGTCCACAGGAAGTGCTCCCCCCATCATCACTGCATTCCAAAGCTTTTCACCGAATCTTGGAGGTAGGCTGGTACAGCCATGGCTGAAAGGAACAGAGCGAATACTTTCGTGTCATTTAAATGATACGCCTAATGTGTGAGATGACCCATGATCGCAGGAACGTGAAGAGCGAGGGAAAAAAAGAGGAAGAATACAGAAAAGAAAACAAAAGAAAGAAAGAAAGAAAGAAAAGAAAGAAAGAAAGAAAGAGAGAGAGAGAAAAATAAACAACCCTTCACAACGAATAGATAACAATTTATACAAATTGCCCAGATAAAAATGCGAGCAAGAGTCGACAAGCCCTTTAAAGGTTTTGCTGTTTTGCACGCAGTTACTCTTCTCCCCCCCCCCCCCACCCCCCCCCCTCTCCCTTCCTCACCCCTCATCCCCAACTTCCTTCTCACAGGTCCATCGTCACGTCACCTGTATCTCCGTATCTCGCAGATCTTCTCCTGTGTTATCTGCCCTTCCCTGCTCCTTCCTGCTCTATGAACATTCGTTGTGATATGGGCTGCCGTTAAGGTGGAGTCAAGACTGAATATGTGAAGCTCTTGCTGGCAGCAAAGAGGTCGGACTTGTTACCAGGATCGACCTTGGTTCTGCCTGTATATAGATAGTTCAGTGACAGATTAGAACCAGTTCTTGTCAGTCTTTTTCAATCGGAGTTCTGTATCCACAGAATTTGTTTTTCTTAGTGACACAAACACCAGATTACCAACATGGTATATGGCAATAAGTACGCTACAATATAATGGTATACATGTTGCAGAAGAAATCAATGCAATATTGTATTACACAACAGAATATCTTTTTCCTGTCATGGCAACTACTCCACAGAATCAGAAGCAGATTATGTCTGATAGATGCCATGGGTCCAGTTCGCTTTTGATTCGTGTTGTTACAGCCCAGCCGACCACGTCAGGCAATTTAAGCTGCCGGATAACATGGGTGGATCAGAACAACTATGGGTGGATCAGAACAACTATGGGTGGATCAGAACAACTATGGGTGGATCAGAACAACTATGGGTGGATGACCACAACTATGGATAGATCAGAACAACTATGGGTGGATCAGAACAAGTATGGGTGGATGACCACAAGTATGGGTGGATCAGAACAAGTATGGGTGGATGACCACAAGTATGGGAGGATGTCCACAAGTATGGTGGATGACCACAAGTATGGGTGGATGACCACAAGTATGGGTGGATGACCACAAGTATGGGTGGATCACCACAACTATGGGTGGATTACCACAACTATGGGTGGATCAGAAAAACTATGGGTAGATTATCACAACCATGGGTGGATCAGAAAAAACTATGGGTAGATTATCACAACCATGGGTGGATCACCACAACTATGGGTGGATCACCACAGCTATAGGTGGGTCATCACAATCAGAGCTGGGTCTACTGATCAGTCTCGGCCAGGGTACGAAAGTCGCCTTGAGAGAGACGTAACAGATAGCTCTGTTCGCAAGAGAATATTCGATACCCTACGTCCTCCCTCCGCCCCCTCCCCCCCCCCCGCCACACATGCACACGCACACACACACACACACACACACACACACACACACACACACACACACACACACACGCACGCACGCACACACACACACACACACACACACACACACACACGCACGCACGCACGCACGCACGCACACACACACACACACACACACACACACACACACACACACACACACACACACACACACACTTCTTGCTATGCTGGTGAAAGATTGTATTAATACAGCTCCACGCTGTCTCCTTCATCCCCCATACCCCCTCCCCAACCCTCCACCCTCCACCCACTTCTTTTCTCTTTTTTGTTTGTTCTTGTTTCTTTCTTCTTTTTTCTTTTTCTTTTTTTTTTGAAACAAGTTTTCGCTAACTCATCACCATTGTTGCCCTGTGCTTTTTC
>CM031613.1:62108126-62144752 GCA_018398815.1 Conus ventricosus
GTCGCTCCTCGTTGTACGTGGATGTGGACCAGCCCGACGTTGTCCTCCATCGGAATGGCGGCCAGCAGCACGGTGAGTACCGCTGTTACATGTTGTGGGAACACTGGTGGACGTTGTGTTTCCCCGAATGGCGGCCAACAGGACGTTGTGTTCCCCCGAATGGCGGCCAGCAGCACGGTGAGTACCGCTGTTACATGTTGTGGGAACACTGGTGGACGTTGTGTTCCCCCGAATGGCGGCCAGCAGCACGGCGAGTACCGCTGTTACATGTTGTGGGAACACTGGTGGACGTTGTGTTCCACCCGAATGTCGGCCAGCAGCACGGCGAGTACCGCTGTTACATGTTGTGGGAACACTGGTGGACGTTGTGTTCCACCCGAATGGCGGCCAGCAGCACGGCGAGTACCGCTGTTACATGTTGTGGGAACACTGGTTGACGTTGTGTTCCACCCGAATGGCGGCCAGCAGCACGGTGAGTATCGCTGTTACATGTTGTGGGAACACTGGTACGGTGGACGTTGTGTTCCACCCGAATGCCGGCCAGCAGCACGGTGAGTATCGCTGTTGTGGGAACACTGGTGGATCTGCACCCGTGTACACATGTTTTGTTCAGCTTCGTTTGTTTGTTTCTAACGTCTCACAGAATAGTGATTGGCGCCATTAACTTCGCATCAGCCTAGGCACTTGAACACAGTTTCTTTTGTATTGTTGTGAGCCCTTGATTCTTATATTTTCCCCACACTTTCTCTTCTTTTTCTCTGTCGCTCAGGAAAAAAAGTATGTGCCCATCTTTTGTTGTCTGTCTGTACTTTGCTGTTCTGTTTGTGGAGACGATTTTGTTGTATTATTTAACATTATAGTACTTACAGATCTCTGGGTTTTGTTTGACACATTATTTATGGACTTAGTCTAGTAACTAGGAACAGCAGCCAGATTCAAATTACTGCATTCGATGCTGTGTTCTGCATTCAACATGCTATGCCCTTCTGCTGTGCCCTGCAGTCTAAATTCTAAACACTGTATTCTGGACAGTTGTGCCCTGTAGCTAAAGCTCTAGCGTGCGTTTGCAATATTGTGCCGTGCAACCAACATTTCAACATGTGAGTTATAGTTAATGTCTTCTGACAAAAATCTGGTAAATATGTTCAATATTATTGTGTCCTGCAGCCAAATTTTTAATGAGTATATTATTGTTGAGGACTGGTGGCAACATTCAGATAAAACATACTAAAATATTGTCTCTAGCAACCAAACCTTTTTATGAGCATAGTTATTAGACTTTGTTTGTGGCCCGCAAACAAAATTCTAGCGATCGTATTTAACTTTGTTGTACCCTTCAGCAAATGTTCTAACGAGTTTTCAGTATTGTTGTGTCCTGCGAACAAAATTTCAGCGATCGTATTTAACTTTGTTGTACCCTTCAGCAAATTTGTGAACGGGTTTTCAGTATCGTTATGTCCTGCAGATGACTATCTTTAAAGTAGGTGTGGGCTGCAGTAACATTCTAATGAGTGTACACAAAATTGTTGTACTCAGCAACCAACATTGTAACGAGTATAAAATATTGTTGCGTCTTCCAACTAATTTAAAAAAAATCCTAATTAATGTATTGATTATTGTTATGTTCTACAGCCAACATTCTTACGAGTGTATTTCAGACTGTCACATCCTGACGCCCGAATTACAAATAGAATATTTTGCGTTCCGCAGCCAAAATCGAATGAGTGCTTTGAATGCTTTTGTAACTGTTATAGCATGAAAACAAATTTCTCTGCGTGAAATTGAGGCTTCTGTCCCACACATTTTTTTTTTAAAATAGGAAAGTCATTTTGACAGGTGAAGAAACCTGTGCACATGAATTGGTTTTTTTTTCTTTTTAAACCCACAAGGAAGGCTATTTGCCTTTCATGAATCACATGTGATGAATATACACCGCAAGAGTATGAAAGCAAAGAAATGGGGAGGGAGACGGACATGCAGAATGTCTGTTTGTGATAAAATCTGGTGGATCCAAACAGCTGTAAAGCTCAGTCGTTTAAAAGAAAAAGAAGGCCACGCACGGAGTCAGCGCACGTGATACGTAAATCACGGGTCTGTTCGTGGAATGTTTGGTTTTGGCGTAGGGATGTCGAATGAAAAAGAGTGGGCCAGGAATGGAAAGAGGGGAAAGGGGTGTGCAATACACCCCATTGTGTGTCAGCCCAGAGAATGTATATTAGAGCAAAGACACTTTCCGACTCCGGGTTGTTCATGTTTCTATGTGTTCTGACTCAAGAGTCTAATGAAGATTTTACCTTAGGGACATTTTCAGCTAGCTACTGCTGGTCTTCATCAGCCCCGACTGACTGGTAGTTGTGGTGAGTCAGAACACACAGAAACACAAACACAGGTTGTATGTTGTCGGTGGACTAACATCGACAGACACTCACTTGTCGAATAGTTCCTCTTGCGAGTCATCATAAGGCTTATATAACCACTTTGACGTAGACTTTAACGTAATACATATGATGTCTTATTTCATTTGATGCGCAAGTTAATGATTTTCCCGGGATTAGACAGTATTTCCTGTTATTTTGGTTATATCGTAAGAAAATACATGTTTCTATAATGTTTGTTTTTGAAGAGATGGTTTTTGTTTAAACATGTAAACAGCATGCACCTTCCCCGATGTTGGAGTATGGCTGTGTCTGGTGCCAAGGAGGATATAATCATATAGTTAATGTGGGCTGGGAACTGTTGGCCAGTCGCACACGGGCAAGCATCCACGATGTTGATTTGCTGGCTTGGACCGATCGGTGGATCTTCTTCTCCCTCTATCATGATCACGATCATCGTCATCGTTATTATCATCATCATCGTCGTCATCACCAACATCATCGTCATCATCAATATCTTCTTCTTCTTCTTCTTCTCTTCTTCATTCTTCTTCTTCTTCTTCTTCTTCTTCTTCTTCTTCTTCTTCTTCTTTTCCTTCTTCTCTTCCTCCTCCTCCTCCTCCTCCTCCTCTTCTTCCTCTCTTCTTCTTCTTCTTCTTCTTCTTCTTCTTCTTCATCTTCTTCTTGTTCTTCTTCTTTTTCATCATCATCATCATCATCATCATCATCATCATCATCATCATCATCATCATTCTTCTTCTTCTTCTTCTTCTTCTTCTTCGTCGTCGTCGTCGTCGTCGTCGTTATCTTCTTCTTCTGCTTTTCTTCTTCTTCATCTTCTTCTTCATCATCGCCTTCTTCTCTTCTTTTCCTCTTTCTCTTCTTTAACTTCATGAAGAGTCACTGGGACGCCGTACTGAAGAAATGCTCACCAAGCAGGTTCCTCCAGCTCTGTCCATTGTGTGCCAAGGCCAAAGTGTATGCAACTGTTTTCCCTGCACACTCTGCGATAATGCCAGTCTACTGGCTCTTCCCCCTCTGTCTTCTCCTTCGTCCACCCTCTCTAAAGATCCATGGATGGGAACGGGTATATAATAATCATCTTTAACCTCATCTTGAATGCGTTTCCTCCAAGTTTTCTTCTGAAGCTTTCATCCGTACAATTCTTTTTTCGGCTGGTCTGGTGATCTCCATTGTCCAGGATGTGATGAGATGTTGAGGTGAACAAGCTGGTCTGGTGATCTACATTGTCCAGATGTATCAGATGTTGAGGTGAACAGGCTGGTCTGGTGATCTACATTGTCTAGGATGTGATCAGATGTTGATGTGAACAAGTGGTCTGGTGATCTACATTGTCCAGATGTGATGAGATGTTGAGGTGAACAAGCTGGTCTGGTGATCTCCATTGTCCAGGATGTGATGAGATGTTGAGGTGAACAAGCTGCTCTGGTGATCTACATTGTCCAGATGTGATCAGATGTTCAGGTGACCAAGCTGGTCTGGCCCACCCCTAGCGGCATCACGGTGACCCAGGCCAGGTCCCGGTGCCAGCGAGCTCTGAATTCCAGTCAGCTGTGGTCCGCCTGCCATACCTTGCCTCACCTGTCCAATCTCAACCTGCAAGACTGTGTGCTGGATGTCCAGGTGTGTCCAGCTGTGTAGTGTGTGTGTGCGTGCGCGCGCGCGCGCGCGCGCGCGCGCGGTGTGTGTGTGTGTGTGTGTGTGTGTGTGTGTGTGTGTGTACAGGTGTGTCCAGCTGTGGTGTGTGTGTGTGTGTGTGTGTGTGTGTGTGTGTGTGTGTGTGTGTGTGTGTGGTGCGTGCGTGCGTGCGTGCGTGCGTGCGTGCGTGCGTGGGTGTGTGGTGTGTGTGTGTGTGTGTGTGTGTGTGTGTGTGTGTGTGTGTGTGTGTGTGTGCGCGTGCGGTGTGGTGTGGTGTGTGTAAACATGTGTCAGTGTGTGTGTGTGTGTGTGTGTGTGTGTGTGTGTGTGTGTGTGTGTGTGTGTGTGTATGCGCGCGCGTGTGCGCACTCGCCCGTGTGGGTAAATGCAGATTTTGTTCTCAGGTTATTGGACACATTAGATTGAGAAGCGTCAGGCCTCACGGATAGCCTGCTCGTAGCAGATGTGAAGCACGCTCTTCTTCAGTGATCGAGCTCTTTAAGTCTGGCTTCTTAAATAATATGCCAAGAGCCAGGTCAGAATCGTTGCATGCCTGTCTTGAATCCCCTTTTTTCATTTTTTCCCCCGAAAATTTCCTCTCGGGAGCCGATTTCCTTGTAATGGCCTCTCTCTCTCTCTCTCTCTCTCTCTCTCTCTCTCTCTCTCTCTCTCTCTCTCTCTCTCTCTCTCGCTCTCTCTCTGGCGGGTGGTCACGGACAAGATGATGCATGAAAAGTGAACAGCGTTCGCAAAAGCTTAGGCGTTGATTTATTGAACGCAGAATCAAACGTGTATATTAAATGATTTGCATACGACTCTGTTTTGAAATGTCATACAATGTGGTAGAGTTGATTCAACGGAGACCCCCGAACTGGACTTTTTGTGCTTCAGTGAAAGCCATGGAAATATTGGTCATGTTCGTCTTCAAACTGGAAGGTCAAGGCCTGCACGTTGGATGCGAAGGTGTGCGAGACTATCCGCTTGGATCCCGCTGTGTTTTGTGACGGCCACACCCAAACATTTCCGGGTGTCCCCGCCTTTCCTGCTATCCGTAGTTTCAGTATAGTGTTGTGTGCCACTCGCCTCCTCTCCAGCAGAGATGCTGAGAAGAACCCAAGACCTGATCGTCGTGGGCAGAGGAGATGCTGAGAAGAACCCAAGACCTGATCGTCGTGGGCAGAGGAGATGCTGAGAAGAACCCAAGACCTGATCGTCGTGGGCAGAGGAGATGCTGAGAAGAACCAAGACCTGATCGTCGTGGGGCAGAGGAGATGTTGAGAAGAACCCAAGACCTGATCGTCGTGGGCAGAGGAGATGTTGAGAAGAACCCAAGACCTGATCGTCGTGGGCAGAGGAGATGTTGAGAAGAACCCAAGACCTGATCGTCGTGGGCAGAAGAGATCGTTGAGAAGAACCCAGGACCTAATCGTCGTGGGCTAAATCAGGACACTATGCACGGGGTTGTCGGTGAAGGTGAGTCCAGTTTTCTGTCTGACGCCGTCGAAGAAATTCTCGATGCAATAAGGCAACAGAGTGAACAGTAGACAGAACACAATGCTGCTGTCAGAAAGACCTTGGTGACTTCAAGACTGAACCTAGCACTGTAAAACAGCAGTGTACAGAGATCAGTCAGAGGTGTGATAGTCTGGAACGAGAAAATAGCAGACTGTCGTCAGCAGTGCCAGAACTAATGGCAGAATCATGTGAACTGAACAAGGTAGCAAAGCCTGTCGTCAGCAGTGCCAGAACTAACGGTAGAATCATGTGAACTGAACAAGTAGCAAAGCCTGCTCAGGAAAGAAAGACACTGTCCAATAATGTGCAAACTGTCAGACCGACATAAAAGCTACAGAAACGGAGAGGAACGGAAAGAGGAGGACTGAAGGCTTTCCCAAGCGTGATCACCAACGAATGTTTAGCATACCTGAATTTCACGAAAAGGAGGCTTTTAATACCTGTGTCGCTTCAATGCTGTCAATTTTGATTGGTATGGATGGCGACAAGGCATGGACAGAGGAGAATATCATTCAGGCACATCGTGTGGGTCAGGCCAGAGCGAACGAATCTAGACCAATGATAGTGAAGTTCAGAAGCTGGAAGGACAAAATGTATATTCTTATAAACAAAGACTACAGGGGGTGGGGATGGAAGTGGGGTGGGGGTATGTAAGAAGGGGTACATGTCGTGTGCCATCGTGTACCGGTGGAAATGGAGGACACGTATGAACATCGCATGCATCCTATGTGAGAAACTGGAGGAATAATGAGATAAATGAAAATGAGTGACTGATATTTGAATGGTACGGGAAACGACTGAATGAGCGCCAGTAGGCTGCTCTTCGGCCGGCTCTACCTGAGTAGGCAGCCCGTTGAGTGAGTGAGGTAGTGTGTTTATTGTAAAGCGCTTAGAGCTTGGTCTGTGACCGAGGATAGGCGCTATATAAATACCCAACACATGTGGCGAATGACCTGACACGAAGGAAGGCCAGCAGGGGGCGGCAAGTCAGTTTCTTCTGTTCGGGGACAGCTGACCACTGGACCACAGAATCAGATTACCTAGAGCAGCAGGGACGACGACGAGCATGACCGCGTCAGTCCTTTCTGCGCAAGGGGGCATCCCGACGACCACGTGCGACATGTCACCAACACGGGGTCAGCCTGGCAAGCGCGGCTGCGACGGGGATTCCCCTGGTGGCAAGTCACGTGACAGACTCACCCAATCAGCAATAAGTATCACATCGCAACGGACATAGTGGTAATACGGGGTCACGGTCAACTCCTCGTCCCAGTGATTCGTTGTGGGAGACAGTGGCAGCCAGCATCGTGGTGCACGTGGTGTAAAGGTGGGCCGGACAGAGTACAACAAGCCGGCTGCACGGTCATCTATCCCGTATGCTAGCGACAGCAGACACAGTTCTGTGACAGAAATCTTCACTCGTCCAATAAATGATATGAAACAGACATCTGGCTTTGCTAAGTATAAAGCTGAAAACTTGTTCGATATATTAAATGTTTACTTTCTTGAAATACGTTAATTCGTTTGATTTTGTGTGCCGATGGACAGGTTTATTGATTTCTTTTAATGTTAACAATATCTTTCATGATTTCATCAAACTTAATGCCTCAGCCAAGAAACATTCAGTACACGGTTAAAACTCAGGGTTGCGTTCTTTTCCTTGTGAAGAAATACATGACGTGTCAGATGTTGTAGAAGAAATCAAACTGCAATGCGATAATGCTGCTGCTGTTAGGATGAAAGAAGAGTTGATGGATATTGATAAACACATAATTGTTATTTCCGGCTATATTGCTCCTGAAGGAAGCCCTGCATTACACTTACTTGAAAAAAGGCTTTCATATCGTTGAAGAAAATGTCATTTAATATATGAATACAGATGATGTAATATGATGGGGTATGGTGGTATGAATGCGCGGACAGGGTGTGAGCAAATGAGAGTGGAGGATCTGTGGAGTTGTGTGCCAGGTGATGACTGTGTGGATGAAGAGAGAGAATGTGTGATACATTTCTGCAAAGATAATGTCATTTACAATTTTGGTAATTCACTACTAGAATGTTGTTATTTGGTTGTTGTTTTTTCATAGTCAATGGGTTTTGTGGGAAGAGATGCAGACAGCGAGTTCACCTTTGTGTCAACTGAGGGTTGCAGAGTTAGTGATCACTTTATTGTATTGGATGAGTTCTACAAATTTTCAAAATGTACATGTTGATGGTAGTTTATATCCTTGGCATCTTCTAGTTAAATTGTTTTGGAACAAAAGTTCACCTCTAGACACAATGTACCGTACGCCAGATTTGACACATCAAGGGGAAAAATTGTATGGTCACACGATCTCGTCGAAACTTACAAAGCTGAATTAGAATCTAGATTAAGGAATTTTGAAGCCTATTGGAACCTCAATATGAAAGTCAACAGTGCCGTGGAGATCTTTACTAACGCTATATATGGAGCTGCAGCATTTATGGTGAGATTGGTGAGATTTTTTTTTCCATATACAAAGCGTATGACGATATCCGCAAAAAAAAACAACAAAAAAAACCCGTTGTAAATAGTCATGGAGCATTCGAATTCTTATAGCTTGATAATGAAAAAGTCTAGAATTTCTAGCTAAGTTTATTATTGAACCAGTCGAAATTAGACAATCAAAACATTCAACCACAAAAAGTAATGTTTTTACATGTGTATTGTCTACGGCTTGACGGATCCCTGATGGACGTTGAGTGACGATTGGTCTGCTTCTTTCCGCTCAACAATTCTGATTTCATCTTGAGGACAGTGAACATGCCTACTGTTTCATTTGTGTGTTTGTTTGCTTTTCGGTAGATGAATGCAGAGTGTTCGCCATGTTTATTTCCTGAAAAAAAAAAAAACTTTTTTCAGAGTTTGTATGAGACAGTTTACCGACCCCATGACGTAAGGGCTAATGAGCTGTTGCCACTAAAGACTGTTGTCATTGTCATTCTCTCTGTTTGTCTGTCTCTCTCTGTACACAGAGAGAAGAGAGAGAGAGAGAGAGAGAGAGAGAGAGAGAGAGAGGAGAGAGAGAGAGAGAGAGAGAGAGAAGCCACCTTCATTTAACTGTTGTACAATTGTTTTCATTTCCTTTTTTCAGATGTACACAAGCATGAATGCCTGCGGAGTAAATTAAACAATGTAAAACATTTCAAAACACAGTCACGACAGAAACAGAACCCAACCAACAACAAGAAAAACACAACAACAACAAACAAACAAAACTAAAAAAACACACCCAAAAATTGAAAACATCCAGTCACGAGACTTACGAAAGTTCACCTGCATGGTCAAAGTGCACCCTACTAACCTTCTGCGTGACCCTTTTCTTCAGGTCAGCGACAGCTACGACTTCCTGGACTCCGCACTCTCCGCTTTTCAGACAGAGTGCCAGACGACGCTCGCCCAGAACCCCGATAATTACGTCACGGATGCCAGTGGGAGGAACGTCCTGAAGGCGGAGATCTCCACTGACGTGTGCAGCGTCTTCTGTTCCCAACATGGCCGCTGCGTCAGAGGGATGTGCGTCTGCCAGCGGAGTTACACGGGAGATAACTGCGACCTGCT
Source organism: Conus ventricosus (assembly GCA_018398815.1). Taxonomy (NCBI): domain Eukaryota; kingdom Metazoa; phylum Mollusca; class Gastropoda; order Neogastropoda; family Conidae; genus Conus; species Conus ventricosus. The sequence goes on from CM031613.1 coordinate 62,117,259, forward strand.
GGCGGGGAAAGGTCCGCAACTCATCCGAGTTCGAGGGTAGAGAATTTTCGTTACTTTTTGTCAAAGTGCATTTCTTTAATTTCGCTACACAGTATTATTTAATCAGTGATACATTTGTTGAATCACCGTTATTTCACTTTCTGCCGTAGACTTGTTTGGCATTCAGTCATTCTTGCAAGACAACAGTGGCAAAATTATATCTGAGTTTTTCGTATTCTTCTGACATGAACTTTTTTCCCTACATTTTGGCAATGTTAATGTCTTAACGAGCAGACAAGGACACCTACACACGTATGAGGGGAATCGGAGAGGTGAAAGACTACATTTTATCTTTCAAAGCTTTTAGAGTAATCCGCAAAGGCTTGCTCCATCCAGGTTCTACAGAATCGTGACAATGGGCTATAACACCACACCAGTTTGAACTCAGTCTGTCTGTTTCTTACCTTCCCCTCATCTCTGTCTGTCTGTCTATCTGTCTCCTTCTCTGTCTCTGTCTCTGTCTCTCTCTCTGTCTGTCTATGTCTGTCTCTTATCCTTCCCTCATCTCTGTCTGTCTATCTATCTGTCTGTCTCTTTCTCTGTCTCTGTCTCTCTCTCTGTCTGTCTCTGTCTGTCTGTCTGTCTCTTATCCTTCCCTCATCTCTGTCTGTCTATTTGTTGTATCTTACTCTCTCCCCTATCTCTGTGTGTGTGCCTGTCTCTGTCTCAGTATCTGTGTCTCTGTCTGTCTGTCCGTCTGTCTGTCAGTCTGTCTCTCTCTATCGCCGTCTTTGTCTGTCTGTCTGTCTGTCTGTCTGCCTGTCTCTCTCTCTCTCTCTCTGTCTGTCTCTCCCTCCGTCTGGCCCACCAAGGCCGTTCAGGGCTCTGCACTGATAAACACTGACCAACCACACACTATGAATCGTCTGGCTTTCACACTGCAGGGGTGCATGGCTCTTGTGCGGCTGTCATCGCTGTAACAACAAAAACAAAACGTCTTCTCCTAGCAAGCGGTTCTATTTGCTGATTGCATGTGCCTTTTGGTATTTAAAAAAAAAAAATTAAAAACCATCACGGAAATCTAACTTTATATCGCTTTTCATTGGAAAACAAAGGTAAACGTCTCCTGGTTCTACCAGTTGCAAACAAGGTGTTTATTCGAAGACGTTAACCACTGTGCCACTATTCCACATGAAACACAGAACGTGGACATGATGTTCTATGGCAGCATAGCAGTGACTGAAGGCGGTGAGAGCAGTTTTCTGCACGAAAACAGTTATTCTTCTCGAGGACAAATAGCGAAAAACTGGAAAACAGATGATATCGCTGTTATCCGTGAGGGTCACAACAATCTTCCTTAGGATCACAACTGTCTTCCTTTGAATCACAATTACCTTCCTTTGGATCACAACTAATCTTCCTTTGGTTCACAGCTATTTTCCTTAGGATCACAACCATCTTCCTTAGAATCACAACTATCTTCCTTTGGTTCACAACTATCTTCCTTAGGATCACAACTGTCTTCCTTTGGTTCACAGCTATCTTCCTTAGGATCACAATTATCTCCTTAGGATCACAACTATCTTCCTTAGGATCACAACTATTTTCCTTAGGATACAACTATCTTCCTTAGGATCACAAATTCTTTGGATCACAACTATGTCCTTAGGATCACAACAATCTTCCTTAGGATCACAACTATCTTCCTTAGGATCACAACTATCTTCCTTAGGATCACAACTATCTTCCTTGGTCCAGATCTATTTTCCTTAGGATCACAATTATCTTCCTTGGTTCACAACTATTTCCTTGGATCACAACTATTTCCTTAGGATCACAGCTGTCTTCCTTGGATCGCAACTATTTCCTTTTGTTCACAGCAACTTTCCTTAGGATCACAACTATCTTCCTTTGGTTCACAACTATCTTTCTTTGGTTCACAGCTATCTCCTTAGGATCACAACTGTCTCCTTAGGATCACAACTATCTCCCTTAGGATCACAACTATCTCCATAGGATCACAACTATCTTCCTTAGGATCACAACTATTTCTTAGGATAAAACTTCCTAGGATCACAACTATCTTCCTTTGGTTCACAACTATCTTTCTTTGGTTCACAGCTATCTCCCTTAGGATCACAACTGTCTCCCTTAGGATCACAACTATCTCCCTTAGGATCAAACTATCTCCATAGGATCACAACTATCTTCCTTAGGATCACAACTATTTCCCTTAGGATCACAACTATCTTCCTAAGGATCACAACTATCTTCCTTTGGTTCACAGCTATTTTCATTAGGATCACAACTATCTTCCTTTTGTCACAGCTATTTTCCTTAGGACCACAGCTATCTTCCTTAGGACCACAGCTATCTTCCTTAGGACCACAGCTATCTTCCTTTGGTCCACAGCTATTTTCATTAGGATCACAACTATCTTCCTTTTGTTCACAGCTATTTTCCTTAGGACCACAGCTATCTTCCTTAGGACCACAGCTATCTTCCTTAGGATCCACAGCTATCTTCCTTAGGACCACAGCTATTTTCCTTAGGATCACAGCTATCTTCCTTAGGACCACAGCTATTTTCCTTAGGATCACAACTATCTTCCTTTGGTCCACAGCTATTTCCTTAGGACCACAGCTATCTTCCTTTGGTCCAGCTATCTTCCTTTGGTCCACAGCTATCTTCCTTTGGTCAGCTATCTTCCTTTGGTCCACAGCTATCTTCCTTTGGTCCACAGCTATCTTCCTTTGGTCCACAGCTATCTTCTCTTTGGTCCACAGCTATCTTCCTTTGGTCCACAGCTATTTTCCTTTGGTCCACAGCTATCTTCCTTTGGTCCACAGCTATTTTCATTAGGATCACACTATCTTCCTTTGGTCCACAGCTATCTTCCTTTGGTCCACAGCTATCTTCTTTGGTCCACAGCTATCTTCCTTTGGTCCACAGCTATTTTCATTAGGATCACAGCTATCTTCCTTGGAATTGGAAACTGTTGTCCTCGAGATCACGACAGTGTTCCCAGTTTTCCCGAGCATAATAACTGTTTTCCCTCTTTCCCCTCAGGATCACAAAAATTGGTTTCCCTGTTTTCCTCATGATAATCACATTTATGGCTAATTTCCTGACGAGAATGGGTATTACCTAGGCTAGGGGGGAACGACGATAACGGCTATGATTTCCTGACCAGCAAATAGCTCACTGATATCATTGGCATTAGTACACAGACTGCTGGCTTGAATAGGGAAAACAATTGTGATCCGCATTTTCCGAATTTTCCCGTTTTTTGTTGTTGCGAGTATTGAAAAAAAAACAACCGGTTAATAGTCCCTTTCTCTGATATTCAGGGATAACAGCGGAAATTGTTTTCCGTATGTTCCCGTAGGATATTGGTTGTTTTCTGGCGGAAAAAAGCTTTGTTGCCTTCGGACACTACCATCCTGAAGAATAACTGCATGTGCTCCCCCCCCCCCCCCCCCCGTCGCCGTCCCCCCCCCCCTCCCTAAAGGCATACTTTTTCCCCACTTTCGCTGTTTTCCTGAAGGATATGAAGCGTTTTCTTGAGGGAAATCGCATATACTTTCATTTTTTGTTGGAGAAACAGCAATTACTGACTTTAGACGCTATAATAATCTCAGGAATTAAGCCACTGTGGTATCCTGACAGTTGATAGCTAAATGATTCCCTGGGGCGTAGACTGTTCACAGACGTTAACCAAACACATTTCAGCTTGTGGGCTTTGGTTGGAACAGAGAGAATCAATAGATAAATGATGAAAAAAAGAACAACCTTCAGTCAGCGGTCGGCTAGGTGGTGGACCCTCAGACTGTCAGCATTGTCGACCGTCAATTTACAATCCATTGGCTCCATCTGTGTTGCTCAACCCGCAACATGGGGTCTCCACACCTTCCTGCTTTGTATCACAGACGCTTTTTCTGGAGCTATGGGGGCTGATAGATTTAAAGATGTAAAATGGTTGAATGATGGAGCATGAATCTTGCGAAGAAAGCCCCTTTCCCTCTTCTATCCATAAGCTCCCAGCTCTCCCAGGGGGGGGGGGGGGAGGGAGAGGGGGGGGGGGGGGGGGCGAGGAGGAGGAGCGGAGGAGGAGGAGGAGGAGGAGTGGGTTATCCATGTGATTCGTAACGCAGACCAACATCAAGCTTACTGTGAGACATCTGCAAAAAAGCTACTGTGCTCAGTGATTACAGAGTGGAGAGAGAGAGAGAGAGAGAGAGAGAGAGAGAGTGAGAGAGAGTGAGAGAGAGAGAGTGGGGGGGGGGGGAGAAGAAAGTAGGGAATGGATGTGAGTGGGGTTGGCGTGAGTGAGAGGGGGTTGAGTGGGAGAGGTATTAGAGAGTAGTAGGAGGAGAGGGATAGTGTAAATCAAAACACAGATCTAAAGGAAGACGAGAACATTGGCTTGCTGTCAACGTCAAACGGACGCACGTATGTGTTGTAGTTGTATGACCAGTGTGTGTGTGTGTGTGTGTGTGTGTGTGTGTGTGTGTGTGTGTGTGTGTGTGTTGTGTGTGTGTGTGTGTGTGTGTGTGTGTGTGTGTGTGTGTGTGTTTAGTTGTATGCCAGTGTGTGTGTTGTGTTGTAGTTGTATGACCAGTGTGTTGTGTGTGTTACGTGTGGTGTGTGTGTGTGTGTATGTGTGTGTGTGTGTGTGTGTGTGTGTGTGTGTGCTTGTGTGTGTGTGTGTTGTGTATGTGTGTTGTGTGTGGTGTGTGATGTGGTGTTGTGTGTGTTGTGTGTGTGTGTGTGTGTGTGTGTGTGTGTGTGTGTGTGTGTGTTGTGTGTGTGTGTGTGTGTGTGTGTGTGTGTGTGTGTGTGTGTGTGTGTGGTTTTTATCGATCAGCGCACATTTTCCGAATATGGCGATCCATCACTAAGTAACTCTATGCTCTCATGCTAACCAGGGTCCCAGTCGCCAGGCGCTCGTTTCATGCTCTCATGCATTAGTGGCGCCATGCAATCACAAATGCGACGGAAATTGTCATGAATGTTTCCTAGATATTGTATCTGTGGTGTATGTTTTCGTGGTGAAGTTCAGTCGAACCATAAACAATGATATAATGTAGAATTGTACACATGACCTGACACTCTTTGATGTGAAGCAGACTTCAGGGCAATCCATTCCCACCCGCTGAGCTGTCAGATTGGTTTGTCATGTCCATGTCCACCGCCTGGGTCAGAGGCACACGGTTAGAGTCCTGGAGGGCGGAATCCTGAGATGGGTTTTGCTGTCGCGTGCGAAATAAGTCATCTTCACTCGGATTTAATGTTCCTGAGTGAATGGCGCCTTTTGCTCTTGTTTGACCTATTGTTGACTAGACAAAAGAGAAGGGTTAATCTTTCTACCGGAGGAGGCAGACTTGAACTGGCCGGGATGGGGGGGGGGGGGGGGGGGGGGGGGGGGGGGGGGGACGCGAACGTCTGTATGAAACTGAAGACCAGGCTCCTGCCTACACTGGTACAGTCAATCTTCCCTGTGTTTGTGAGATGAACACTCACCGTGGATCTGGAAAGAAAAAATGCAATCAATGGAAACGCAGTGTTACTGCAAGATACGGGACCTCAGATATACTGATCAATTAACATGTGAAAAAGTGCGTCAAATTATCAAGCAGCTACTTGAAGATCTGTTGTTATCCGTGAAGAAAGCCGTTGCTATGGCCATCCAGCAGCATGGCTTTAAACAATCCTCCAAGCTAACTGTTAAGCGAGGGAGCTGGAGTGAACAAAAAAGCCCACGATAGACAACCTCGGTTAACGGAAAGGGGAAACCATTTGCTGAGAACCGGGCGTTGGCACACAACAGACGGAGCGGGTGAACCTGGTGAAGAGGTCTTCTTAGTGTGGCGCTCCGGTGACAATTCGTGGTAGTGAAGAGAGAAGAACAAGAAGAAAAGGATATAAAATTGAGAAGTGGGGACTATGAGATGCCAATACCGACATGGCATCCTAAGCAGCTTAGAGGTTGTTCACCACACCTTTTGGGGGTCAGGTGTAAAATGTAATTGTGTATCAGTAATTTGTGACTTTCCGTGAGTAGGAAGGGAAAGATTTTGTCGCCCCCCCTTCCCCTCCCCCACCTCCCCCCAAATGAAATAAATAAATAAATAAAATAAAATAAAATAAAAACAGAGGCAAAATTTCAAATTATTCGGAGCTCAGCCGACGGCAAAGCTATCTGTGAGCTTCACTCCCCCTCCTTCTCCACGTCATCATCATAACTTTTACCACAGTCACCACCACCTCATAATCAACATCATAATCGTTCTCATTACCACCGCTATCGTCATCATCATCATTGGTATTCGTAACGTTGTGCCTGGAACTGACTAAAGTTAGCGTTCTTGATGGTGCCGTATTGGTCATCCACGCAGCCAAACGGACGACTGCCTGAGCAACTAATACTAAGCGCGATCACTCGACAGGAACAGTACCTGTGACGTCACTCAGAGGCCTTGCAGGAAAATCTTTCTTGACGTCACCAACATCGCGATGACGGACGATCTCTCTTGCAGGGTGGTGACACAGCTGGTGAGACAAACTAATTCTCTGCTGTTGTTCATGTGACATGTAAGTGATAGTGTTTTATCGATCGTTTTTGTATCTGTATTTTTTTTTAACAAACACACAGTTACGTTACAAAAACGATCGATAAAACACTATTACTGTGTTTTGCGTTCTTTTTTTTTTTCTTTTGTTGTTTGTTTCCTACATATTTTTTTCTTCTTATTTTCCACTTTGATAATTTTCAGTTCATTATTTGCTTGCTATAGTCCAACTTGTTTATTTACCACGGTGTAAGTTTCCCTAAATTTACTAGCTACAATTCACTTTTCAAGTTTGCTGTCTACTTTTTACATTGTTACTTTCCAGTTCATAATTTACTCATTGATTTGTTGCTTTCCAGTTCGCTGTTTACTTTCTCCATTGTTATTGCAACATTGTTATTTTCCAGTTCCCTGTTTACTTCTTCCACGATTAGTTTCACTATAATGTTTCCATGGTACATTGTTCCTTTCCAATGTTTAATTTGCCACATTTCTAATTTACGGTTTCCTCTATGACATTGCAACGATTTGCATTTCAATGATTTTCACTTGCTGCATTGGTTCATAGTTTACTGTGTATTTGCTGTTTTACTTTTAGTGTGCTACTTCCGTGCTACATTGTTCTTTCTAGTTTAATTTCAATACATGGTGCATTTTCAGTTTCCTGATTACTATTTATACACACTATAACTTTCCAATCAATCATTTACACTTCTTAGATCGTTATTTTCTAATCGAAGTCCACTGTTGATTTCTATGCTTTTACTTAGAGTTCAATCATTGTTTTGCATTTCTATTTTTTGTATTTGTTCAATACAGTATATTGTTTACGTACTGTTTACCAGTTATGCTGTTTGTTTCCCTGTAACATTTTTTTGGAATTCCCTTGGGTATTTTTAAATTGCAGTACAGATCATTTGCTACTCCAGTGTCATTCTGTTTGGTTACGTTTACTCTATATTTGATATTCTGCTTTTTTTATTGTTAGCTCATCTATATTCCGTTGAATATATTTTTACCACTACACATTTACATTGTTTCTTTTCGATACGGTTTGTTCATTTACACAGAACACACACACGCGCGCGCAAACACACACACACACCACCACACCCCACACACACAACACTCACACACACACACACACACCACACATGCATACATACATAACATGCACATTACATATTCTGGTTTGTCTGTTTGAATGCATTGTACGCATGTCTCTGTCTTTCTGTCCCTGTCTGTCTGTCTGCCTCTCTCATTCCCCCTCCCTACTCCATCTCTTTTTCCCTTTTTCTCTTTATATGCGGGGGTATGCATAGGCGCACATGCTTTTGCGTTCTCGCGCGCGCGCGTGTGTGTGTGTTTGTGTGTTTTGTGTGTGTGTTGTGTTTTGTGGTGTGTGTGTGTGTGTGTGTGTGTGTGTGTGTGTATGCGCGCGCGCGCGTGCGTTCGCGCTGTCTGTCTCTTTTTCTCCCAGTTTGTCTGTCTCTCTGTCTGTCTCTGTCTCTCCCCCCCCCCTTCTCTCTGTCTTGTCAATATACACTTCATGTCAGTCGTGTGTTTATTGAAGAGAGAATGCAAAACAAATCCGGGAGAGAAAAGAAGAGGAGAGAGAGAGAGAGAGGGTGGAGAAAAGAGAGAGTGGGGAGAGAGAGAGGGAGAGAGAGAGAAGGGAGAGGAACGAACGAACAAATTTTTTTTTTCCAGGGTAATGAGATAAGCAATACAAATGCTTTTATCCACCCAGCCTGGGGCAAGGAAAGAAAACAAATTAAAGATCAAATTAATGCAAATACATATAAAAAGAACAAAGTAAAAAAAGATCTTGTACGTTCAATACAATTAGCTATTGTCCCACCATTGACAAACGAAGCAATAGAAAAACGCGTGAAATAGTAATCCTGTACCCGGCTAAAGTCCCGTGTACATTATGGTGTTAGGGAATTTCTCACTTGATTTGAGTTTAAGGGGCACCCCAGACATGAAAAATCACGGAGGTGATCGGGCACCACCCTGGTTCATTTTGCGTAATGGGCGATTCAAATATGGCCCGCCACCCGCCGCCGTTAAAATCCTATCTTTTGTGTTTTTGACAATATATACACTTGTAACACTTCTAATCCAACTGATTGTGGTGTGCTGAGTTCATTTCTGGTATCATTTTGTCCATTTGGGGTCATCTTGACCTTCAAATGCCATGGTCAAGGTAATTTTCTTGTACCAACGGTCTTGACCGTAACCTGGCGATATTCTCGCAGTAACAACAGTGCTCCTATACATAATGCTACTAATTCTGACATGCATTTTCACTGTATGATTCACTATTAAAGATATAAGTCATTCTGATCTTGAATTCACAAGTGAACGCCGTTTTCACCTATTCAACTAAAACTGTCTTTGCTGCTTTTTCACTTTTTCTGTATTGTGTGGTCAATGACACATCCCACCAGAAACAGAAAAAGTTCTCAAGTATGCAACAAACATGCTCAATGTGACTGTAATGGTCTCTTTCCATCACTGATTGGAACATGGAGAATTATCTGCTTTTCCATGGCAGAATGTGACGCAGCAAACTCCAGTAGAACAGCACCCACACTGTCGAGTGTCACATTTGCCTGCGCACTTGCATATTGTGAGCAAAGTGGGTGGCAAGGGCTTCATGCATTTAGTTGGCAACTGGGTGTCAAAATGTTGCTCCCACCCATGTTCTAGTGTTCTAGGTAGCCCTCACGTTGTTGACTGGCCGCCCCAAGCAGATGGCATGCTTTGTGCTCCAGAAAGGCTTCTCTGTGGATGTGGCCTCTGATGACACTGCTTGTGGGTGGGAGAGAGTCAATTCCAGCTGTAGCACTGCTGTAGTTCTCCACTCTGAGCTGGTTGAACGTTTCAGCAGTTGTTGTTGATCTGACACCCACCCAGACATGTACACGGTACATTTCCGCCAGAGCTCATCTTGCTCTGACAAGCTGTCCGTCGCTCAAAAGTTCGTCAGATGCTGTACAGGGTCAGCTGCCATAGCCGCGTTCTTCGTCCCTACCTTAGTCACACAGTCATCTCCAGTCAGTATGTGTGCTTTGATCACTGACTTGGCCAGCAGTGCTCCAAGCCTAGAAACTGCTTGGTGCAGTGGAAGCATCCGCCGCTTCTCACGTGTGCCAAACTGCTGCCAGATTTCCTTCAACCCCAGCGTTTGGAACTGAGGGGTGTAGTGAAGCAGTAGTGCGAAAGTGTCCGTGTCGTTGGAAATACTATAACTCTCTTGCACTGTTTGACACGAACAGCCCACTCCACAGCTACTACCAGTCTTGCGTCTGCCTCTTCAATCCAGCTGTGCAGGTCCGGGATTTCTTCACCGCCAGCTCAAATCAACACAAAGAAAACAGAAACCATGAGAGTCAACAACCAACAACGAGACCCATTTACGACTGCAACAGCAAGACATCACTGAAGTTGACAAGTTTGTCTACCTCGGCAGTGTGGTCAGCAAAGATGGAGGTACAGATGAGGGTATCAAGAGCCGCATCAATAAAGCCAGGCACATCTTTATTACGCTACGGCCTATCTGGAATTCCTCTGCCCTCTCACTCCACAACAAGATCAGAATCTTCATTCAAATGTAAAATCTGTCCTTCTATATGGTTCTAAAACGTGGCGAACAACAAAGACAAACACTCACAAACTCCAAAGATTTATCAACAGATGTCTGCGAAACATTGTGAACATCAGATGGACAGATATTATTGCCAATACAGAACTGTGGAACAAGACCAAGCAAGTCCCAACAAAATCAGAAATCAGAAAACGGAAGTGGGGATGGATTGGCCACACCCTCAGAAAGTCTCCATCCAACATCACAAGACAAGCCCTTGAATGGAACCCCCAGGGCAAAAGAAAAGTGGGAAGTCCAAGACAGACATGGCGAAGGAGGTACCGACGCGGAAGTGAAGGTCGCCGGAATGACGTGGGCCGAACTGAAGAGGATCTCCCGAAACCGTGTCCGCTGGAAGAATGTGGTTGGGGCCCTATGTTCACCAGGGAATTCAGAGGACTAAGTCAAGTACGTCAAGTCACCTTATCATCAGAGACGACAGAGCTGGCGATGATGACAAGTTTTCCTTCAGCTCGATTGCTCACCATATCTTGAACCAGCAGCTGAAGATTCTGTTTGTTCTTCTCAGACGCCCAGAACTTGTCAAGCTGTCGAGGGATGGGTGTGTCTGCGTTCATGCCAATATTGTCAATGGCGTCACACCAGCTCGCCTCATGGGCTGTCCTTCTTTCAGGGAAAGTTCAACGTATGAATCTAACAGCAGGTGAACGTAGTCCGACTCATGGCAGAGGCTTGTGGCTGATGTGATGACTGCAGTGAATAAAGCACCGAGGGTAGAGAATTCTGCTAGCGGCATCTGTCGCATCTTTGACATGAAGTCTACCACAACATGAGTGGGAAGAAGAGACGTCTGATTCCGTTGTGTGAGGTCCAGTTCAGATTCAATTTCACCAACAAGTATTGAGTTGTTGACGTGAGCGGAAAGATCACCATCAAACAGTGGAGTCACTGGCAGCAGATCGTGTGCAAGTATCTGCTTGATGTCCATGCCATGCTCCTTTGCAATGTCCATGGTTCTCTGTGCCTCCACAACGTCCTTGAAGGCTACGTCCAAACACGCCACATTCAACCAGTGCGTCGTCTAAGCCAGAACCTCGAAGCAGTTTTGCCCTGGCACCCGAGCAGAATGCGAGTCCAGTGGAAGGGTCCCAAGCAGATGAGCAGATCCTTGAACTGTTCTGTCTCATGCAGGTAAACATCTGCCGCCACAGCAAACACGCCTCCATCGCACCAAACTGCTATTGATGCTTGGTTCAGCTATCTGCGACAACTTTGAAAGTTTGTGAGGCCTCTGACCCTGTACAGCATCTGACGAACTTTGGATAGACAGACAGCTTGTCAGAGCAAGATGAATCTCTGGCAGAAATGTACCGTGTACATGTCTGGGCGGGTGTCAGACCAACAACAACTGCTGAAATGTTCAACCAGCTCAGAGTGGAGAACTACAGCAGTGCTACAGCTGGAATTGACTCTCTCCCACCCACAAGCAGTGTCATCAGAGGCCACATCCCAGAGAAGCTTTTCTGGTGCACAAAGCATGCCATCTGCTTGGGGCTGCCAGTCAACGTGAGGACTACCTAGAACCACTAGAACATGTGTGGGAGCAACATTTTGACACCCAGTTGCCAACTAAATGCATGAAGCCCTTGCCACCCACTTTGCTCACAATATGCAAGTGCGCAGGCAAGTGTGACACTCGACAGTGTGGGTGCTGTTCTACTGGAGTTTGCTGCGTCACATTCTGCCATGGAAAAGCAGATAATTCTCCATGTTCCAATCAGTGATGGAAAGATACCATTACAGTCACATTGAGCATGTTTGTTGCATACTTGAGAACTTTTTCTGTTTCTGGTGGGATGTGTCATTGACCACACAATACAGAAAAAGTGAAAAAGCAGCAAAGACAGTTTTAGTTGAATGGGTGAAAACTGCGTTCACTTGTGAATTCAAGATCAGAATGACTTATGTCTTTAATAGTGAATCATACAGTGAAAATGCATGTCAGAATTAGTAGCATTATGTATAGGAGCACTGTTGTTACTGCGAGAATATCGCCAGGTTACGGTCAAGACCGTCAGTATAAGAAAATTACCTTGACCATGGCATTTGAAGGTCAAGATGACCCCAAATGGACAAAATGATACCAGAAATGAACTCAGCACACCACAATCAGTTGGATTAGAAGTGTTACAAGTGTATATATTGTCAAAAACACAAAAGATAGGATTTTAACGGCGGCGGATGGCGGCCATATTTGAATCGGCCATTACGCAAAATGTACCAGGGTGGTGCCCGATCACCTCCGTGATTTTTTCATGTCTAGGTGCCCCTTGACTCAAATCAAGTGAGAAATTCTCCTAACACCATAATGTACACGGGACTTATAGCCAGGTACAGGATTATAGCGAACAAGGGGAAGGAAACGGGGAAGGAAAAGGCCAAGGGTGTAGGTTTGGGGTAAATGGAGAGAGAGAGAGAGAGAGAGAGAAGAGAGGAGGAGAGGGGAGAGAAGAGAGAGAGAGAGAGGGAAAAGAGAGAGAGAGGAGAGAGAGAGAGAGGGGAATGTTTCCCTATTTTACTGATTTTGCAGACAGAAGAAAGTGACTCAGAGAATATAACGATCTTCAGGGGAGAGTTTCTGAGCAGTGCCAGATTGGCCTGTCCTCTGCCAGACACAGAAGGTGAGATCAGTAACCAACAACAGCGACGACGACGACGACGACAACAACAACTTGGATAGTAACGCCAAAAATCAGATGTAAAATTAAAAAAATCGAAAGTCGCATTCACACGCACAGACAAACAAACAGGCAAGTGCACGCAGCCGGACGCACACTTGCAGGCAGGCGCGCGCACCTACTCAGACACACACACACACACACACACACACACACACACACACACACACACACACACACACACACATACACACACACACGCGCGCGCGCACGCACGCACGCGCGCACACACACACACTCACATACACAAACACACACACACACACGCGCGCGCGCGCGCATACACACACACATGTACACACAAGTACACACACAAACATGCACACTCACACTTACGCGCACACATACATATACAAACACATGCACACTTACACATACACACACGTGCGCGTGCGCACGTACACATACACATACGCAAGCGCGCAAGAAGACATGCAAGCACATAAATGGACACTCGCACACAGACTCACAGAAACACACACACACACACACACACCACAACACACACACACACACACACACATATATATATATAATATATATATATATATATATATATATATATATATATATATATATATATATATATATATATATGTATAGCCTATATGTATACACACACACACACACACACACACACACACACACACACACACACACACACACACATGCATGAGCGCAAGCGCGCACGTACATACACACCACTGACATACACACGCATGCACGAGCGCGCTCGCGCGCACACACACACGCACATGCACAGAGAGAGAGAGAGACAGAGAGAGAGAGAGAGACAGAGAGAGAGAGAGAGAGAGAGAGGGGAGAAGAGAGAGAGGAGAGAGAGAGAGAGAGAGAGAGAGAGAGAGAGAGAGAGAGAGAGAGAGAGAGAGAGAGAGGAGAGAGAGAGAGAGAGAAGAGAGAGAGAGGAGAGAGAGAGAAGAGAGAGAGAGAGAGAGAGAGAGAGAGCAGAGAGAGAGAGAAGAGAGAGAGGAGAGAGAGAGAGAGAGAGAGAGAGAGAGAAAACACGCCTATGTTTTACCAACAGTGACCTGTAAGATATCTCTATTACTATGGCAACATATTCAATAATCTATTACCTCCTGATTTAATCCAAAGGAACTGCTTAGCATGATTCAGATACGCCTCACAACCAATGACGTCATTATAGGTGCAGCGATGGACGTCATTCAAGCTGAGGGTCAGCAGTGACGGAGAGTTATTCAGCAACTGGTTGGCGGTGACGGTGTTCGACTCTGCCTGTTACACCTGTGACCAACACGGCGTTTGTACACAGATGGTAAATAACAGCGTTCCCAACAACAACAACAACACTCATAAACACACACACACACGCACGCACACACACACACACACACACACACACACACACACACACACACACACACACACACACACACACGCGCGCGCGCGCACGCGCGCACATGCACACACACACACACACACATACACACTGAAACTGAAACCAATTTATTGTCAGATTAACCCATGGTTGTACTCGCACACACAGACACACACAGACACACAGACACAGACACAGACACACACACACACACACACCACACACACACACACACACACACACACACACACACCACACACACTAATCATACTAGACTCGTCATACCAAAGTTAGACCAGAAGACTTGACATAAAAGTGTCAGAAATAGTAGCACTGGCCCTCCTGAATTCAACACTTCGTCTAAAACTACGACAGTCGACACCTTCTTTCATGGTTTTCGGTGAAACGGGAAAATTCCCCTTACCGGTCATTGTTAAATCCAGAATGTTATCATTTTGGTTTAACCTTGTATCTAACCATCATAGTTATAAATTATCATTTCTTGTGTATAAATGTCTTCTCAGAATGTATGAATTAAATGTACATGAAAATAAATATATCAAATACATCCATACATTATTAAATGAATTGGTTTGAGTAATTTTTGGCCAAATCAGAACACACTTGGTGTACATCCATTATGGTTTAAAGAGAAAGTAAAAAGATGCCTTAAAGATAGTTTCATACATACCTGGTACACGCATGTTGACAATGATGAATTATATATCAACGATAGAATGTTAAAACATCCATACTATCTAGTTTTACCACAGAATTACATGGTTACTCTACTCAAATTTAGAACAACAAATAATAATCTGCCTGTAAATAAGCTACGCTATGCTGGCACACCTAGATGTGAAAGAATTTGTGACAAATGTGCTATGCATGATATTGCAGATGAATTTCATTATTTGTTCGTGTGTCCTTTTTTCGATGCAGAAAGAAAAAAGTACCTCCCGCGATACTTCTTTGTACGGCCGAATGTTGTTAAATTCAACATTTTTGTTTGCATCAAAAAACAAGAAACTCTTAATCAAACTAAAGAATTATATTACAGTTATAAATAGATTTTTCCAATAATTCATATAACTAAATTACAACATTACACAAAGTTTGCACTATGTGTAGGAAAAACTGTCTATGAAATTTTCATTTATGCTTAATATTGTTTGCGTCGTTTGCTCGTTTATTTTGCTTACTTGGTTATGGATATCACTCTGTTCTGATGTGCGATTATTCATTTTGTGTGAGTATTGTCTTATATTTCTGTGCCCCATGTGGGTATGAAATAAAATAATTGCCTTGCCTTGCCTTGCCTTGCCTTGCCTTGCCTTGTCTTACCTCTAAAGCTGTACAGGATTCGTTATGCTGAAAAATCAACATGTGAATGGAAAAATCTTCTATTGCCTAACTTTCCCAGGATCGAAATTAGTTTTAGATTTCACTGGATATAATGAGTTAGGAGCAGAAGTCCTTGAAACATATAAAATGTTCCACTGCATCTACATTAGGAAAAATCGGCCTGAACATCTTGCTGGACCTTGATATTAAAACGAGTGTTTTTAAACAGGCAAGAAATGTCTCTCAAATATGAAGTAACAAACACAAACGTGGTGTCACGTGGTTGTTGAACATATACATTATAGTCCGAGTTTTTGCAATACAGCCTACATATATTTCAAACATGTAGACTCTCCTTATTAGTTGAATGTAAGTGGGAATCAGTTTGGACAACATTAACAACCGTTACGGCCATTTGAAGGGAGTTACTGTGATGACTATAATTTTGAGAGAACGGCTTCTGAAGTTTTTGCAGCCGTTCCTGCACGTTTTCTCTGGTATATTCTTAGCGAACGTTTTACAGAATACACACACACACACACACACACACACACACACACACACACACACACACACACACACACACACACACGCGCGCGCGCGCGCACGCACGCACGCACGCACGCACGCACGCACGCTTGCCCTCCCCCCTGCCCCCCCCCCCCCCCCCACACACACACTGTCACATGAATATGGAGGGTGTTGTGAACACACTTTTGTAAGAAGTCCAGACGTCTCAGATTGACCCTACTGCCTGTATTTTGGCCTTTAATTAACAGCGAAATAGCCTGCGCGAGTGACGATCAGTTTTATACTGAGGGTCACAACATACTGTTTTGCACGTTTCTTTGATGATAAAGGACAGCCCCTCTTGTTCACACATTTTATGCGAAAACGTTATGTTGACAGCAGTGTTCTTATGTTGACAGCAGTGTTCTTACTCTCGCTTGTCAGAAGCACCTGTTGTAACTGACGACATAAAAAATCTGGCGTTAATGTCAACAATGATAGTAACTGAAACTTATCATGTTTTAGATAATTTTGCTGTTGATAAAGGTTGTAGGCTGCGTTGTGATATACTGATGGCAGATGATATAAGACCAAACGCTGCAACAAATCGGACTGTACGCTTTCAAGGTTTCATGAATGGAAATCAAGCTTTCTATGAACGCACAGTAGAAATGATGTAAAACGGCAATGGTCTCAACTGAAAATATCATATACACGCTTCTGTACAAACACTAGTTTAAGAAGATCGACAACGCAAATAATAATTGTCTTTTTTTGTGGCGAATATAAGAATAGTATCAATATTATATGATCTGGAAATACCAGTGTACACTTGTTCTGGAACTATTACACTGGTTGAATGAAGAGTGGTGTATGGAAGTAAAGAATGTGCGGTTAACAGAGTCGTTGGAACCACTCGGCGATGATATCATAACTTAATGATGTCTTTTATTTTACAATACTCTTCGCAAAGTATTACTCATAAATGTTTTTAAAAAGCATCCCACAAACAGGTGTAATCTCAAATAAATAATCCATCGGTAGAGAAGTGAAGAACACATTACGCTTTGAAAATTGAGACATGCAAGTTTATCTGACGTATATTTAACATGTAAACTATTGTTTGTTATTGACAACAAGGTAAGACATGCAGGTTTGTTTATCTGACATCTTTTTAATATATAAACTATTCTTTGTTATTGACTACATTTTTTTTCAAATGGTCTTCCTTATTTTTTTTTCCATATTAATATATGTACATCCAATTACATATGCACAATTCCATAACTTAATATACCTAGCGGTTTGAATATACAGTCAGCTCTCTGTGAAAATGCAAGTGCTTGTTTCTGTTATCAATTGGACGCCAGTTCGAACTACTTTCTGTAATGAAAACATGTGTAGAAGGTTTATCAGCATGTGATTTTAATAAGATCCAAACTCTGTCTCACTGTCTCTGTCTCTGTCTGTCTGTCTGTCTGTCTGTCTGTCTGTCTGTCTCTCTCTCTCTCTCTCTCTCTCTCTCTCTCTCTCTCCTCTCTCTCTCTCTCACCAGCTCCTTTCACCTCTCTCTCTCTCTCTCTGTCTCTCCATTCCCCCTTCTGTTCCCCCCTTCTATATATTACATACTTTTGCTCAGATGTCGTAAGAAATTTTGATTTCTTTTATGCTCTTTTTCCCTTTATTTATTCTTCTGCTTCTACTTCTTTGCTTTATGATTCATAAAAAAATGAAATAAAAAAGTAAAAAAAAAACCCCCAACTTATCAAACCACTGGCAAAGCTTGAGTTTACCCCCCCCCCCCTTCTATTCCACCCCCCCTCCATTCCCCCCCCACCCCCCTCCCTAACATCAGATCCCCTCCCCATCCCTCCGCACGATCCCTTTCCATTCAAGATTCGGTAGATACTGTCACCTTTAGGTGAACTAAAACAAAAAAGTTTTTGCTGTCAAATATCAAAGACATTTTTTGTGCAAATCTAACGATTTCCATGTCACAGTTGCATGTTTAATAAGACATTACCGATATTTAAGAGAGAGAGAGAGGAGCGAGAGAGAGAGAGAGAGAGAGAGGAGAGAGAGAGAGAGAGAGAAAGAGAGAGAGACAGAGAGAGACAGAGACAGAGAGAGAGAGAGAGGAGAGAGGAGAGAGAGAGAGAGAGAGAGAGAACTCGGAACTCGGAACTCGGAAACTTTAATTGTAAGGCCACCGGCCTGTATACAATGGATACACGTTATCATGAGTGAATCAATCCAGCGTATATCTAGTCTTAAATGCATAAAATATATACATTGCTAAATTTCTTAAGAGCATGACGTCTTCAGATTGTAACATTCGAGCTAAGCATTCTCCATTAATGAATGTATGTTGGTAATACTTTGACAAATATTTTTCTCTTAGAAATGTATATGTTTGACATTCTAACAAAAAATGAAGTTCACTTTCTATCCTATTACAAAACGGGCATTTCTTTGATTTTTCATTATATCTGTTATTTACATTCAGATCACACATTCCAAGTCTTAATCTAGTTAAAGCATAACGAAATTTACTAATAGTGATGGCTGACAAGTAATTTTCTGATTGGAAGGATGATTTGAAAGACATATATGTGCTAAACCGTTCACTTTGAGAAAGGTTTGAATGCCAGTCCTGCATGTAACAATCGATCATTCTCTGCTTTAATTCTTTAAGAAAAATAGTTTCATTCCCAACCCCTCCATTGATCCAAACATCTGAAAAACCAAAAGTATCAAGACATGTTTTAACAGATATTGACCTGTTATGACAATTAGAGTGACCATGTGTAAATTCGGGGATCTTATTCAAGATCATGAGATGTGCCTGTTTAGGAAATCTATGGATAGACATACTTTGGAGTTTAAACCAATACTTTATTGACTTTAGAGCAGTATCAATATACAAAGGGTATCGGCCTGTTTCTCCATATATCATTGTATTTGGACTTTTGCGACTAACACCTAACAAGCGCTACATGCAAACAGATGAACTGATTCAATCGACTGAAATTTAGTTAATCCCCAGAGCTCCCCTGCGTACAGTAACACTGGCTTTATTTGTGAATCAAACAGTTTGAAAAATATTGACAAATCCATGTTTCCTAAAGCCCACATTGTTTTGAAGATTTCTGCGACTTTACGTTTTGCTCGTCTAACGTATTCATCTAATGCAATATCAAAACCCATTCTAGTGCTAAGAGTAAAACCAAGATATTTGTAGCTATTAACTACTTCCACTTCTCTCCCTTTGTAGTACCAACATTCAGTTTTAGACAAATGACCCCCTTTTCTGAAAACAATAATTTTAGTTTGATCTAGATTCTCTGTTAGATTTAAAGTGTCAGATGCTTTCTGTAGAATGTTTAACTGATTTGGAGCCCACTGGGTGTAGAAGAAAATAAAACAATGTCATCAGCGAATAATAAAAGGAATATTTCTTGTAATCCGGGTAAAAACTGAAATCCATGCTTACCGTTCTTTGTTACATTTTCAGCTACCTCAGTAATTAATAAAGAAAACAATAAAGGTGACATTAAACAGCCTTGTTTCAGTCCCGAGGGACACACAAAGAAATCTGACACTTCTGGGCCCCAACGAACACAACTCTGGACAGAACTATACATGCCTTTTAACATTCTGATCATTTTTGAAGAAGCTTGAACCTTTTGGAGTATTTTCCAAAACGAACACAACTCTGGACAGAACTATACATGCCTTTTAACATTCAGATCATTTTTGAAGAAGCTTGAACCTTTTGGAGTATTTTCCAAAACGAACACAACTCTGGACAGAACTATACATGCCTTTTAACATTCTGATCATTTTTGAAGAAGCTTGAACCTTTTGGAGTATTTTCCAAAGCATGTCTCTATCTACTGTGTCAAAGGCTTTTTGGTAGTCTATAAAAGCTACGTAACATTTTCTACTTTTATGTCCATACAAATAAGATTTTATCATTGAAACGAGTGTAAATATATGGTCTACAGTAGAGTATTCTTTGCGAAAGCCAGCCTGTTCTTCACTTATTTTGCCTTCTTTTTCTGCTCATTTATACAATCTCTCGTTTAATACTGATGTAAAGACCTTACTAACTAACTAAGTAAAGAAATGCCTCTATAATTTTCAGGATTAAGAGCATCGCCTTTCTTAAGTAGAGGAATAATAACTGATTTGGTCCATGATACAGGGAAATAACCATTCTTGTATATTTGGTTAAATACTTTTGTCAGAAAGGGTGTTATAATGGGCTCGGCCGTTTTCAAATATTCAGCGCAGATATCATCTAATCCCGAGCTTTATTTAATTTCAGTTTCTTTATTGCCTGGTGCACCTCACTGTCTGTTATCTCAACATCTAAACGGGAATATATCGTTTTCTTCGTGCTGGCTTCCGTCCTGCTCTATATCGGAGTCGGCACGTGTCAACTCGCGATCTCCGGGTGAACAAATCGTTTCAAAGTGTGCCAATTGAGATAGAGGGCCGATCCATTTTTTTTCTTTTAATGCTACGTACAGTTGACCAAAACTTATTAGAATCGTCTTTATTTTGGATTAAAGTTTCAAATACTTCTTTTCTGTAACTTATTCGCTTCTGCCTTAGAGTGTCTTGATAATCCGACCTTTTCCGTAAGTATGCACACTGGTCCGTTGCGCGCTGAGTGCGTGTGCACTGAGCAAGCACTCTACCGGCCACTCTTTTCTTCTGTAAACAAACCGAGTCGAACCATTTCTTAGTTTGCCGTGCGCGCGCTGAAGGCCAGATCGTCTGTTGCATACATTGCCCAGCTTTTAAGAGAAGGCCCGTGAATTTTTCAACCGCCGAGTCAATATCACATTCAACAACATTCATACTGTCATTTAGAACCATCGCAGCTTCTTCTGATCTTAGGAAATCCAAAAAGACATTAGCTTTGTTTCCATCCCACTTTGGTTTTTGAAAAGGCTCTCGATTAATTTCTACATTCGGTTTCTCATTATATTTAGTATTTAGATATAAACAACAGGCATATGCGGGATTCCACCGTATTTTCGACGTTAATTCGAATAACTTCTGACAGTAAATCCATAGAGCACAGAACAAAATCAATCACGCTATTTCCGCGTTCAGATAAAAAAGTAAAATGACCTTTTTTGTCTCCTTCACACAAACCATTTAAAGGCGTCAACCTAAACATAGAACATAAATCAATCAGGGCTTTTCCAAAACAATTAACAACAATATCCATAGTATTTCTCACATAACATTCCCCGCTCTCACGCACACTCTCCTCATCCATTTCAGTGGCCTCTAAACTCCAATCACCAATCCTGGCATTAAAATCACCAGCGACTACAAGATAATCGTCTGCTCTTCTTTCATACTCTCTAATATAAATTGCTCTAAATTTTCAAGATTGTTTTAAATTCCTTTTGTTTGTAGTATTCACTATTTACTGGATGATTGTAAATGCCAACAAACAGTACATCTTTGTCAAAAGTGAAGAGTTTTTTTACACACTTTGACACAGACAATGTTATCCAGCCCAGTTTCTACAATCTGAATGCAGTGTTCTAGTGATTTCTTTATTAGTAACACAGTACCTCCCGATCTTCGGCCCATTTTTGACAACTTGACACCAGGACTATGTACAACAATAAAGTCTTTGAAGTGAATAGAAAAATCAAAATCCGGAAATGTATAAGTTTCAAGAAGACACACAATATCAAAAGATGTAATGTAACCAACAAAGTCTGGATCTGTTAATTTAGAAATAAGCCCATCAACATTCCACGAAATGCAAGAAAGAGAATCACGTTTTATTTTACCATCGTTACGTGTGTTACGTGTATGCGTGTCAGCGTGTGTGTTTGCATTGTCAATGAAAGAATGTGGACCCGGGCCTCGGCCTAATCTTCATTTCTTTCTGGAGCCGGAATAGCTCAGTTGGTAGAGCGCCTGACTCGCAATCTTGGTGATCCTGGGGTTGCGGGTTCGAACCTCCGCCGGGGCGTTTCGGTACAGGGGGATTTTTCCCTCGGAGTTAACATTGGTTCTGACTCCATTTCCCATACAGTCCTTCGAATGAGACTATAAACCGAGGTTCCGTGTGTGAACGCATGCATAACATCTTGCACACACGTAAAATCCCATCACCAACTTTCGGAAGAGTAGGCCAGTTTGGCCGTTGGTATGGATGACAACACATAGCATGCACCCTGCGTGAGAAATGGAAAGAATGAAGGAAGTAAGGAAAATGAGTGATCGATATTGAACGATACTGAATGGATGACACGGGAAACGACTGAATGAAGCGCCAGCTGGCAGCTCTTCAGTCGGCACTACCCAGGTAGGCAGCCCGTTGTGTAAACGAGTGTCGCTTGTAAAGCGCTTAGAGCTTGGCCTCTAGCCGAGAATAGGCGCTATATAAGTATTCATTATTATTATTATTATTATTATTTCGCGAGGAGGAAGAACGAGATGCACGTGTTTCACTGCCCCATGCGTCCCGCAGGTTGGATTGCCGTTCACCCCGTTTCGTCCTTTATCTCTGGTAGGGGGTGGAGGGAGTGGGGAGGGGGTGGGGAGATCGGGAGCGCGATGTGACATTGGGGAATCCCCTTTGTCAGTCAAAGAGAGAGAGAAGAGAGAGAGGAAAAAAAGAGAGAGAGAGAGAGAGAAAGAGAGAGAGCGAGAGGCGAGAGGAGAGAGGAACAGACAGAGAGAGAGAAGGTGAAGAGAGAGAGAAGAGAGGAATTATCTTTTCATTTTTTCCTGCTTTCACACCTTGTCGCGCTGTCTGGTGGCATCAGCTCAACCCGCTTATTGCAGCCCCCCATTTGAGCAGCCACAACCCCTGTGTCTGTCACAGTTCTGTCGCCAGTAGTCCACAAGAAAGTGTCACAATCACGTCAGCAAGCGGTAAATGATCATCAGAGACACGACACTGCCGCTCAGCCAGTGGGGTGGTGTTGGGACCCAACGGACGAGTGCCAACATACGCTAAGCCCCCAATGACTATCACTAGTCACCGCTAATTGTGGAGTCGGTGTTAGTCAGCGTCTTTCTCCCTCCCCGAAGGAAATTATCCTTATTATAACAACAACAACAACTACTACTACTACTCCTACTACTACTACTACTAGTATCAGTGGTAGTAGTAGTAGCAGTAGTAATGGTGTACTAGTAGTAGTAGTAGCAGTAGCAACAGCAGAAGCAACAGCAACAGTATTAGTAGTAGTAGTAGCCAAAGTCGTAGCCGTAGTAGTAGCGGCAGCACCAGCAGTAGTAGTTGTTGCAGTACTTCTATAGCAGCAGCAGTAGTTTTTGTAGTACTTATATCGCAGCAGCGGTGGTACTTGTTGTAGTACTTCTTTTGCTGCAGTAGTAGTAGCTGTTGTAGTACTTATATAGCAGCAGCAGTAGTGGTTATTATAGTACTTATATAGCAGCAGCAGTAGTAGTTATTGTAGTACTTATATGGCAGCAGCAGTAGTAGTTGTTGCAGTCCTTATATAGCGGCAGCAATAGTAGTTGTTGTAGCACATACATAGTAGCAGCAGTAGTAGTTGTATTAGTATTTATACATCAGCATCAGTAGTAGTTGTTGTAGTGCGTATATAGCAGCAGCAGTAGTAGTTTTTGTAATACTTATTCAGCAGAAGTAGTTGTCGTAGTAGATATACAGGAGCAGCAGTAGTAGTTGTTGCAGTACTTATGTTGCATCAGCAGAAGTAGTTGTTGTAACACTTACATAACAGCATCAGTAGTAGTTGTTGCAGTACTTATATAGTAGCAGCAGTAGTAGTTGCTGTAGTACTTATTATAGCGCCTTCCCACAACCAAGCTCTACGTGCTTTAAGTCTATGCTCTCGTTTACACGATGGGCGATCTACATGGGTAGAGCCAACTGAAGAGCTGCCTGCTGGCCCCACACTCGATCATTCCCCGTGTCATTCGATCAAATATAATTCGCACAGATTTTTGTTCAACTGATTCTTACCTCTTTCAACAGACGGTGCATGCTACATGCAGATTTGTCATCCATACCAACGGCCAAACTGGCCATCTCTTCCAAAATTAGTAACAGGATGTCACGTGTGTTCAAGATACTAGACGTCCATTCTCACTCGGAATTTCTTTTAAGGCTTTCCTTTAGAAGGATATTTCAGGAAATGGAGTCAGAACCCATATAAACTCCGAGGTAAAACTCTCCCTCCACCAAAACAGCCACGGCGGAGATTCGAACCTACTACCGTCAAGATCATCAAGATCACGAGTCCAGCACTCTACCACTGAGGTATTCCGGCCTCTGGCACTCCAGTTGTGCAGCAGCTGTCCCCATGAACTTGTCAGCCGACATTGGTGACACAGAAACGAACTCACCCACCACAAAGATAGACGTAGCGGGAAAGTCCAAACTGAGGTGACCATGGCATCAAGGTCATGAAACCAACTTTACAATTATGTTTGAGGGAAAAGGAGATGGTCAGTTATTACATTCATTCGCTGTCACCACTCCCGCTCTTACCGTGCTAATTCTATTTCCACCTCTTTTTTTTTTCTCTTTTTACTTAAATGTCATATATTTGTAATACGACATCGCCCAGATGTGAAAGCTGAAAATGAATGTAAACTTTCCATTCACATGGATGCCAAACGCACATGTATTCATGAGGAGTTCAGAAACGTTCAATCTCAATTTTCTCATTGACAAAGTTTTGTTCCTCCCCTGTTCACTTCTGAAATGATCTGCGTCCAATATCTAACAGCTGCGGCTTGGTGGACTTTTATGAACGTGTCAGTTAAATGGACACAAAGAGAGAAGGAAAGAAAAGGATCAAAACAACAAAATCAATTAGAAAGAGAGGAAAGTAAAGGATTACAAAGAAACGCGAAGAAAAAGAAAGAACGAAAGTAAGAAAGAGATGAAAAAGCCCATGAAACTTGTCTCTATACTTTTGTATCCCCCCCCCCCCCCCCCCAGCATTACACGCATTAGGCTACTCTGCGCCCTCCCTCTCCCCTTCGGTCTAAATCATCTCAGGAACAGTTTAGTTCTTTTCTGTTAACACATGGATCGATTCCGTCCAATATCTCACAGCTGTGGCTCCTCAGACCTTTGTGAACGTATGAGGAAAAGAGAGACAACGAAAGAAAGAAAAAGAGAGGAAAATGATTAAAACAGTGGAAAGAAAGAAAAGGGGATAAACAAAAAGAAGAGGCAAGACAGAGAGAAAGAAAGAAAGAAGGCAGAAGGAAAGAAAGAAAGAAATGGTGGAAAAGGTCTTGAAACTTGTCTCCTCAACCCTGCAAAACTTCCCCCTGAGATAAAAATAAGATTAATCGAGTAGGGCTATCCCCACATTCACCCTTTCCTCGATTTGTATTCAATATCCTGCAGCCATGGCTTGACGTATCAATAAAAAAAAAGAGTGAGCGAATGAAAGAAAGAAAGGGAAAAGAAATTGAGAACAGCAGATAGAATAGAGAAGGAGGAAAAACAAAAGGAAAGAAAAAAGACAGAGGAGGAAGGAATGTTGATAGGTATCAACGCTCTTGAAACTTGTCTAGAACCTCGCAAAATCTTCCCCTGAGATCAGAGATCCCAGTGACCCCCCCTCCCCCCTCCCCCCCCCCCCCCCGCACTTAAAATCCAGTCTAGTCCTCCGCCATACCTCCTTCCCTCTCTCCCCCTACCTTCGCAGCGGGAGAAACAAATGTAAGTTTAAATGAAAATGCAGTTCAATTGTAAAAACCCAACGGAAAAGAATGTGTGGCAAAGAGATTCCGTCACAACGCTTATGACGGGGAATAGTAAACATTAAAACATCGAATGAAATAAAAGATTTTGGAATTGCTTACAGATGTTACTCAGCATCTCGGTGCAGGGCAAAGACATAGATATACCAACCGATCGAATCAGGCAAAGGAATCATCTTTTTCTTTTCTTTGGTTTGCGTTGCATGTCTCCTGTTTTTTTTTTTTCACTTCAAGGGGCACACATGTTTGATCGGAAAACAATTGCTACCAAGACGGTGACGTCAACCCTAGTGACGACACCAAGGTGTGTGACGTCAGCTATAGCTCCAAGCAATGGACGAACAAAAGTTCAACAGCTGAAGGTCAGTGACAGGTTGTGGTTATCACTGTGAATAGCATGAATGTACATGCTATATCTTAAGCCTCCACATACACACTGACAGGGACTGCACTCAAAATGCATCTCCTTGCGATAAACAGTCTCTGGAGGAGCAGTCACACAGAGGGAAGCGTTAGTGTAACACACCGTACTCCAACAGCGACACTATACAGACAAATGACAACAAACATTACCGTTCTAAATTCACATAAAGTGAAAGAAATCACTCTCCTTTCCCCGCGGCGACAAAACTCGAGAAATCTAATAGTCTTCTATAGTTTTAATACATAACTTTGCAAAGCTTTACTCCATTTTAAAGTTCACTAATCTTACCGATTCTACATAAAGCACATACACGTACACAATCTCGAACATAGATACTTGACTTGCAACAATTCTCTCCCCAACCCCCCCCCCCCCCCCCCATCCCCCAAGATATGTAGTTGCCTCATTCGAACCTGCTATGTACAGTTCTCACAAATCACGAAGCACAACGTCATCCACCAGGTCCTCATGGTGGATGTAGTTGGTGCTCATTTGTTCCGATGTCCAAAGCGCCGTGAACAAGAAGCAGAACTATCTCACGTACAAAACAGTTGTATTGAAATCAGAGCAGGCTTGCTTTGACTTGGGTCCAAATCATTGGTCATTATTGAATCACTTATTCACTAAATGATTCTTTTTATCCGATGTTTTTATGAAGTGAAACATCAATCTACTCTTTGCAAATATCGTAATTATCAGTGCCTCTTCTCTCCTCTCTCTATCTCTCCTCTCCTCTCTTCTCATCTCACTTCTCTTCTCTCGCTCTCTCTCTCTCTCTCTCTCTCTCTCTCTCTCTCTCTTCTCTCTCTCTCTCCTCCTCTCTTCTCTCTCTCTGTAACTGTTGTTCTGATGAGTTTCTTCAGAATTTGTATGAGAGTGTACCAACCCCATGACATGAGGGGCTACCAAGCTGTTGTCATTAAAGGTTCTCTCTTTGTCTCTGTCTCACTCTCTCTCTCTCTCTCTCTCTCTCCCCTCTCTCTCTCTCTCACACACCACACCCCACAACACACACACACACACACACACTCACAAAACTACACACACACACACACACACACACACACACACACACCCCACACACACACACACCATGCACAACACACACACCCCAACGCGCCGCGCGCCGCACCCAACGCACACACACGCACGCACGCGCGCACAGATCCTTTTTACTCTTGAAATCTATTACGTA
>CM031613.1:62144852-62169753 GCA_018398815.1 Conus ventricosus
CTAAATCGGCTGTTAAACTAAAGCAAAATGGTTTATAACTAATGCTGAATAAGCTGATAAACTAAAGTAAATAGCACGATAAAACAAAAGCAAAATTTGCATGATAAACTAAGTAAATAGCACGATAAACTAAAGCTAAATAGCATCATGGGCTAAATATCATGATAAACTAAAGCTAAATAGCACGATAAACTAAAGCTAATAGGATGATAAACTAAAGCTGAATAGGCTAGGCTGATAAACTAAAATAATAGGCTGATAAACTAAGCTCAGTCCAAACCCCAGAGACAGAGGAAGGGGAAAAAGAAAAATATATCAACATTCAAAAAAATCCCCATAGACGACCACGAAGACCCACCCCTGCTGAACTGAGGCTTTTTTTTTTTACAGTGACCTGTTTGAGGACTGTGTGTGCTGTACAAGTGATTTTGGCATGGAAAACTGGCAGGTAAGAAGCCATTCTAGCTACAACCTGTGAGTAGGAAGTACTGGTCTTTGCGTTCCAGTTATTTCCTTTTCTGTCCGTGCATTTTTTTTCTTATGTCTGTTAAAAGGTTGAATATTATTTTTCTTCTCGTCGTGTCAGAGAGGAGCAAATGCGTGACACTGTTTTCCCCAATGACAGTGGCACACACCACACAAACACACACACACACACACACACACACCGACACACCACACACACACACCACACACACCACACACACACATTTATATATATTTTATATATATAAAATTTTATTAATATATTTATATATTATATATATATTTTTATATATATATATATTATATTTATATATATATATATTCAATAAATAAAAAGCTTGCTCTTATGTCTTAGTTTGAAGAATAGGGGGAAACAAGCTTCACATCTGCAGTGGTAGATAATTTGCCTAAACTAACAGTATGTGCCTGAGTGGGTGTGAATGGGGAAAAATAAAATAAATGCTTCTCAAAATGAGCCCTCGCAAGCTTTTGTTCCCACTTGGGACTATAAGAATAGCATTCTTCTTAAAACCAAAAAGGCAGAGGAGTCAAATTACCACTTTCCGCGGTTTACTGAGGAGATACAATCAGGTTTCGAAATATCGGTATTGACCAGGAGTTATATGTTAGTGAGTTTCCTCCCCCTTGGAGATTGTTTTCCCACTTGGAGATTATAAACTTGCTGAAGACTATTTTGAGAAACATTTTATTTTATTTTTTTCCCCCTTCACCCACTAGCACATACTGTTAGTTAGGCAGAATTATCACCCCTGCAGATATGAATGCTTATCTCCCCTATTTCTTCAATCTAAGGAATTTAAAAGCAAGCTTTGTTTTAGTTTAATATTTCTCGCAGTCATTGCAACACCAAGCTGCTCTGTAAGTTGTGGAATGGTGTCGGTACTTATCCTTGGAATTTATTAGTTTATTGTTTATTTATATATATATATATATATATATTATATATATATATTTATATTTTTATATATTATATATAATTTATATTAATATAATACTTTGAGTAAAATTAAAAAAAAAAACAGAAGTAAAAAGCTTCATTTTAAATTGTTTTTCTCCAATAACATTTTCGCTTAAACGCTTCTCGGTAATGGCAAAATGTTTAGAGAACACACTGTATATATAAGGTACATTAAAGAGTTCAAGAAACCTTTTTCTGTACAAATCGGACAAGGGGGTTAAACCCTTTTTTCGTGCATTCATGTATCCACGTTTACACTCACTCACTTGCCCACATGTATCAAGATTTTCGTTTTCTTCATCTTCCACCTCACGTAAACACGGGTATGCCTTCTCTCCCTTCCACTCACCGCCCCCCCCTCCCTCCAACCCCATCATCTCCACAACGCATCAACCCGCTCACCACCTCACTTTCTCTCTCCCATATATCCAACAAACATCTCATGTTAACTTAAAAAATTGTGTACACCCGGAATCTCCCCCCACTCTCGCAACCCACCAAATGCAATCTCCAATGTCCTCAGAAGCACGCACAACAGAATCGAAATATATATTCAAAAACACAGGTTAACAATAATAGATAAACCTAACATGTATGGACGAATGCCTACGTGGGTATATTGGAAAAAGCAGGGGGGGGGGGGGGGGGGGGGTTGGTTAAGGGCGGAGGGTTTAAGCGGGGGAAAGGAGAAATCTGGAGGGCCGGGGGAGAGGGGGGAGGGTGGAAACAAAGGGAAGTGGGGGGGGGGGGTGTCTTAAAGGGAACAAATTGGTCTTCTGTACTTTTTTTGTTTGTAAGTTTCTATTCCTATTAATTATTTTTTTCTGGATTTGACTGTACATACTTGCTGTCTTGTATTGAGCTTTTTGAAATCGTGCCTATATTACATATCAAGAATGTTTCCCTTTGTGGGAAAAGAAGGGGGGGGGGGGGGGGGGGAGAAAAAGAGGGAGAAGGCAGGGGGAGGGGACTGTTGTGACAGGAGGAACAGAATGCCTACGTGGGAATTATTGGAAAAAGCAGAAGGGAGGAAGATGGGGGGGGGGGGGGGGGGGGGGGTAAGGGCGCAGGGTAAGCGGGGGAAAGGAGAAGTTGGGTGGCCGGGGGGGGGGGGGGGGGAGAGGAGGTTGGAAACAAAGGGGAAAAGGGGGGGGGGCTTTACAGGGGAAAAAAATTGGTCTTCTGTACTTTTTTTGCTTGTAATTTTCCCAGATATTTATTAATGATCTTTTTTGGATTTTTACTGTGCACACATCCTCTCTTTTGTTTTAGTCCTTTGAAAATCGTGCCTATATTACATATCCACAATGTTCCCTTTTGTAACAATTGTTTTTCTCTTCTTGCATTATCGATTTTATATCTGCAAAAAAAATTGGTTTTTAAATCGAATGGGGGTTATAGTATTTGTAATTTCCCTTAATAAAAATTTGGTTTGTTTTAATAATTAAAAAAAAAATAAAGCCCGCTCCAAAGGGGATAGGGACACGCACACACACACACACACACACACCACACACACACACACACACACACACACAACACAACACACCACCACACACACACACACACACACACTATTGCTATTATTTTTATATCATTATTATTATCATCATCATCATCATCATCACTCATCATTGTTATTATTATTTTTATTATTATTATTATGTATTATTATATAATTATACCGGCAAATCTATATGACAACGGTGCAGCAACCGATTCCTTTTTACACGGTACAAATTGCAATTTCCTTTTTCCCCGACGACGTGCTTACCACGCCGGATTCTCAGCTGGGACTGAGACATCTTTCTTCTTTTTGTGCGAACATCGAGGCATTTACCTATGCTGTTCTTTTGCCTAATACGCTCTAGAACTCTTTTCTCATTTTTTTTTTTTAGGCGTATCTTTTGTTCATTGTAATATGTCATGCAATGATTTCCCCTTCAGAAGTGGGCGTGGCCTATGTTGAATGAAACATTTTTCCATTTCATCATCTCCCTCCCTCCCCTCTCTCTCTCTCTCTCTCTCTTCTCTCTCTCTCTGTTATGTATGTATGTATGTATGTATTTTTTGTTTGTTATGTATGAATGCTTGTATAGTATGTATGTATGTATGTATGTATGTATGTATGTATGTATGTTTGTATGTATATAGTATGTACGTATGTTTTTATACGTTGCCCATCCTTCGCACCCACCTCGAGATCTCCAAACCCACTCTCGCCCGCATCTTCTCTCCCGCTGTACCTAGCGATCTACAATAGCATCCATACACTACTCGTAGCCCCGGCGAGGCACTGGAGCGATTGCCAGATGACTTGCTGTTTGGCATGGTATACAAGTCATTGTGGCACACAAGGCTGCTGGTGGGCATTCAGGAAATGGCACAAGTCCCGGTGCTTTTCACGTGTTTATTGCTGACAGAAATCATAGATCATTTTGTGCAAGCTTTACGAGAAAAAAAAAGGAAGAATTTCTATGATCTCCCTGTGCCTTTGCCACACGTACTGACGGAACGTGCGCTTTGTGTGCTGGCGTGTTTGAACAGATGTCACAGGGGTCTGGTTAATCTGCTGTGGGGAGGCGGGCAATGGAAGTAGAAGACATCCCGAAGTTGGAGTGTGGCTGCCTTAATGGAGGGTTGAAAAACGGTATACACACAAATATCCACTCCCTGGGCTGTTGGGTTTATTACTTGCCTGTCTTACAGGCAGTGTCCGCAGGTGTCGTAGAAGAGAAGAAGAAGTAGAGGACAGATGGTCGGCGACGTCAGAGAGCGAGGAGTTGGCGAGAGGACGTATGCCTCATACTTTTTATTCTTTTTAAAGGCAACGGGAGGTGTCTAAATTAAATGTAAAGGCCACGGGACCTGACCAGTGTCAGGCTCAGCAGATCTTTCTCGTGAGATGTTGTTAAAAGAAAGAGAGGAAAAATGAGAAGATTAATGTTCTTTGAATAAAGATAATTTCAAAAAATGTTTTAAAGAAATTGATTGTTTTTATTTTCTATCAGGAACTTTTCCCAGACGGAGCTAAAGGCAAGTAGTCTTTTGTTGCCAGGGGCGCAGGCAAAGTGTGTTGGTGTTTTGGAAGTTGACAAGACGTTGATGAGATTAACCCCCCCCATTTTTGTGGCTAGCTGAGGCTAGATGAAACTGGATAATGAAAATTGCCAATGCGGGTCTCTTGGAACAGGAAGACTTCGTGTGTAAAAATGGATTTTCTTTTTTTTTGGTGTGGCCCTGTTAACGCAAAAAACTGAACCAGCTAAAAAGATTTGGAATCTGGGAGGACCTATAAATGTGTTAAAATGAAAAAAATGTGAGTGTGTAATTTTAGAGGATTCACAATTTGTAGTGCCCTTGTGTTACTAAGATAGACGTTTAGTTGTTCTTGAAAGGGGAGTTCTCTTTGGTTTTGTCGACTGATAGTTGTCGATTAACTGCGTTAGCGAGAGCCTTGACAGTGGGAATAGGTGGGGGAAGTTGGGGGTGTGGTTGGGGACAGGGACTGGGCAGAGGTCAGAGGACCCTCCTTAACCTGGGAGGCAATTCAAGTCACCGTCACGCACATCAAAGTCTGATGTATTTACCACACTAGCTGATGTATTTACCACATTAGCGTGTCGGCAATGGGCAAAATGATGAGCAGTTACCATTTGTCGTTTTGTATCTGTTTCAAAACTGGGTGGGAGATCTTTAGTTTTATGATTATTATGGCGCTTTCATCATTCAGTGACCAACAGCATGGAGTTCTCTTCCTCTTCTTTGTTTCTGTTTGCCTAAGCAGAAATTCCAATGATTTGATGACATAAATATTCCGTCAGACTCATGTGCGACATCTGGGTATGAAATAGGGGTTTGTCTTTTTACCCGGACCTTTCGAGGCGGACGTTTGCGACAGTCGTTTCGGAGCCGGGACGTTTTGGCGACGGCTTTAGCCGAGGGACGTTTCGTCGATGAACTTTTCGGCGCGGGACCTTTAGCCGACGGACGTTTCGTCGACGAACATTTCGTCGGCGCGGGACCTTTAGCCGACGTCAAGTGTGCGACGCCCCTTTACAAAATCTTAGCTCACACAATTTCTCTCGCCATTGTATCAATGTTATCAGTGAACTCTCTCTCTCTTTCCCTCTCATTGACCGTTCAAACCGTGAAACCAGTTCTCACGTTAACCTTCCACTGGACAATATTTCTGTTTGTCATCTGTTCATTAATCAGCTATCAGTGAAACTTCCAAACCAAGGTTGCTTTTTTCACTTTGGCCAATGTTTTGGAGAAACCTCAGTCGATTGGGATACAAGAATTGGTACTTGGAGCCAGAGACCTCTCTGCTCGTCAAGACCATTCAGGACCTTGCTTTCGTGCCTCCTGACGACGTCATCGAGGCGTTTAACAGCTCAAGGATTCGCTGGTGGCGGAACTGACGAGGGACGCTTTCAGACTTCCTTTTTTTTTTTTTTCCCGCCTTTAAACTTGAAAGTACTTGGCTGGGCATTGTGCAGCGGAAGGACGCCGACGACGCACGAATTCGACGTCCGCCATGTGGAACGTCTACAATCGTTGTGGGATAGACACCTGCCCCAGACTAATAACTCGGTCGAAGGGGGCACCGTGCCTTTTGATCAGCGAATGTCTGTCAGCACCAAACAACTTGGCAGCTTGTCCCCCAGCAAGATCACGCAAGGCGCAGGCAAGCACAGAGCTTTATGATAGAACAGGCGTGCCATGGCGTCAGCAGGATGCGAAAAAAAACAAGCAGTGTACGAAGTAGTCAACACACGACTGCAAGCGCTTGTTGCAAGGTTACGCATAGGAGGATGTTTTAGTATTTCTCAATGCTGTTGCGCCTTAATCTTGTGACACATTCAAAGTGAACAGAAGGTGTTGTTATGTGTGGTATATACTTTTGCCCATGCATAATGCGTTCGAAAAAGGCTGTCTGCGAAACGTCCGGTCGACGAAACATCCGTCGGCGAAAAATCCGTTGGCTAAACGTCCGGTGCAAAACGTCCGACTCCGAAAAGTCCGGCGGCGGAAACGTCCATCGGCGGAACGTCCCGCATACGAAAAAAGGTTACCTTTTGTTTTGTAGAATGCATTTTCTTTATTTTGTATTAGAAGGAAAAACTGTTGGAAACAGTTGAAAGCTCATTTGCTGTAACAATGGGTATCTTTTCAAACTTGGTCCATCTTGAAGGCGGGTTTTCAGATCGACATAGGAGTTCATTCATTCAAGACTTTGAACACGGAATTTGTGAAAGTCGTTTTTGCAATGGGCGCTCTGTTTGTACATAGTAATCTTGGGCGTTCATTCTAACGTTGCACATCGATGATGTCTTTTAATATTTGTTTTCTTCATGAAAATTTCTGTAGCCTGGAACAGAAAACAGCTCAGTTAGTTGTGGCATGGAAGACAAAGAGTTGGGGCTATAAGGAAGCATGTAACTCTGAAAAACTGTTTGGTAATGACACGATTGTCTAAACATGAGGAACGTAGATTGTAAACGTTGGTCGATAAGGAACCACACGTTGCTTTAAAGTAATGGAAGGATATGAAAACACAGAGTTTTATACTATGGAAAGGACATGGAAAACACAGAGTTCTATATACTATGGGAAAGACATGTAAAAACACGGATTTATAGCAAACTGTAACGTAAAAGAATGCAAGGTTGGTATAGGTTCATACGAAAAACATGAGATATTGTATTTACATTAAAAGTAAGAAAACAGGAGTAGCTATGTCCGAATCAAATTCCATTTAATCCTTTTTTGGCAGCAGTGATCATGCTTCCTTCATGTAAGACGCCAGCAATGGCAAGAGTCCGTTTAACCAGCCGCTGCCTACAGTGGAAAGGGAAACTATGGGAATAGAAATACTGGATTCATTGTAGTTCTTGAGTCACACCATTCAAAACAGGCGCTAGCCACACATATTCCCATACTTACTGGGAGGGATATTACCAGAAGAAGGCGTGTAGCTGGGGCAGACAGGCGCTGGGCGGCATAGCTACCTTCCCCGCATTAGCAGTGACGTCGGGTCTCGCTCTGTCGCAGTGGGGGGGGGGGGGGGGGGGGGGGGGGGGGGGGTTGGCGAGGGGACTCTCAGACTTATGGAACAGTTAGCGAGAGGAGGATACTGCCATTCCGCGCTTCACCGTCGCCTACACGGGCCAGCAGGGTTTACCTTGGGGAGGGGGTGGTGGGAACGTTCATCAGGGCTCAGCGTGGGACATGGAATCATCGGCAGCGGCTCGTCATCGCTCAGCCGCTCGGTACCCTGACGGACAGCTTGGTGGGAAGGCAGCAAGGGAAGGCACTTCAGCAGGTCTGGTCATGGAAGAGGAAAACACGGCTACGTTAGGATGAACAAACGTGACCCACGTTCTGCCTGAAGGAATCGACTACCGGAGTGTTCCTCGTTCCAAGCGGGACACATTTTCAAACAGGCTGCCAGCTTACAAACGTCCGCCAGACAACTGCTCTACGTGTGCAGCTTGCTGCAGCACACAGAACTTGTCCCTGAAAGCATATGCTTGAGGACGTAACCCAAACTATCACTCGTGTCGTTGTGCCTCTACTATGCCTGGGTTCTTTACTTTTCAGTAAGACTGCCAATCAGTTTCTGGTTCAAGTTTTCTTGCCTGTTTTCGTTCTGAGATCTAGAGTCCCCATCTTTTGTTTAAAAAACAAAGGGCCGAAAATCATTATAGTTCAGAAAATTTACCTGAGCTTCCAAATATCCGTATTGGCATACAATATGCAGGGTTGATATCTTTCCCACGTTCACATGCGCTGGAAGTTGGTTAATGATTATTCGCACCAAATGATTGGAACATAACAGAGGCAAAGATGTGGATTTGACCCTTTTGTGGGGTTCGGATATTTTCGGTTTTAAAATCCTTCTCTTCCTTCCAGTGGTCTAAGGGTTACCTGATCAGTTCAGAGACGTTATTAAGCTGCAGAAGATGAAGGTTCAGCTCCGCGTTCCATGATGCCATGTCCCGGAAAGGTGAATGTCTGACAGTTCATTTCCTCGTGGGGCCATAGGCTACAAGGAACCTTTTCATTGATGGTTCAAAACTTTTCATGTATGATGAAATAATTAGACCGCCCATGAAAACTCAATTTGGGGAAGCAAAAACACGAAAACACAGTACAAACAAAAACAAAACAAAATGAGGACAACCACTTGAAAGACACTCGGATGGTACAGACCTCGGCCACCAACATCAAGGTCATTGATCGTCATTAGCATTCCGGGTTGCCTTCATTACGAATCATCCAAGCTCTAATGGCCGTTTCACTGGCCACAGTCGATCTTTCATTTACATGGTCTAATCGGTGCTATAGTGTTTGCCGCAGTCCATCTTTCCATTTCACAATGGTCAAATTCGGTGCTATAGTGTTTGCCACAGTCATCTTTCCATTTTCACATGGTCAAAGTCGGTGGCTATAGTGTT
This sequence comes from Conus ventricosus, assembly GCA_018398815.1. NCBI lineage: Eukaryota > Metazoa > Mollusca > Gastropoda > Neogastropoda > Conidae > Conus > Conus ventricosus. The sequence goes on from CM031613.1 coordinate 62,153,781, forward strand.
TGCCACAGTCCATTTTCATTTCACCATGGTTTCAAAGTCGGTGCTATAGTGTTTGCCAAGTCCATCATTTCCATTTCTATGGTCAAAGTCTGTGCTTTTAGTGTTTGCCACAGTCCATCTTTCCATTTCACATGGTCAAAATTCGGTGCTATAGTGTTTGCCACAGTCCATCTTTTCATTTCATATGGTCATGTCGGTGTATAGTGTTGGCCACAGTCCATTTTTCCATTTCACATGGTTAAATCGGTGCTATAGTGTTTGCCACAGTCCATCTTTCCATTTCACATGGTTCAAGTCGGTGTAGATATAGTGTTTGCCACAGTCTCTTTCTAGTTCTCATGGTCAAAGTCGGTGCTACGGTTGTTTGCCACAGTCCAATCTTTTATTTCACAATGGTCAATGTCAGTGCTAAGTGTTTGCCACAGTCCATTCTTTCCATTCACAGGGTCAAGTCGGTGCTATAGTGTTTGCGTTAATCTTGTTGACAGACAAAAAGATATGCCCCACCCCTACCCCCCGAGCTAGTCGTCTGTAAATAAAATCGTAAACCAATGGGCGGAAGCACAAACGTTTGGATCATCCAAAGCGACAAAGTATGGTCTGGAGTTTCTGAATTCTATACAGGGCCTTTAAAAACCTACAAAACAATAAAAATCAAAACAACAACCAACAACAAACCCCCCCCCCCCCACCGACAAAAAAGGAAAAACAATGAGAGAGTGATGGAGAGAGAGAGAGAGAGAGAGAGATGGAGTTGAGAGTGAGAGAGAGAGAGAGAAATCACCCCCTCCCTTATCTGTTGAGAGAGATGTTTCACAGCTAAAATGGGATCTGTCCCTGGCCTGTAGGACTTAATACATGTGAAGACGACTTTCCTGCCACGCTTTTTTTACATACAACCTTTTTTTTGTGTTGGATCATAAGTTGCGCCCACATGTGTGGCGACATTTTCGCTAAATGAAAAAAAGGTTGTTACCTGCCTGTGTGCTAAACGCTTTTTTTTTTTTAAATGGCTCGTGGAATGCCAGAGTTGTTATGCAGGCTTTTCTTGTTTTTTGAAATAAAGAGGAATGCAAAATGTATGCGATTTCTGAGGGTGAATAAATTCATTTCATGTCATTGAATGCCAGCCGGACACATGGGGAATATGTTCATTGCTGCGTCTCAGCTCTCTCTCTCTCCTCTCTCTCTCTCTCTCTCTCTCTCTCTTGCTCTCTCTATCTCTCTCTCTCTTCCAATTATGTATGAGTATAATTTGTTTGCCATGTGTGTGTGGTGTGTGCAGTGGGTGTGTGTGTGTGGGTGTAGTGGGTGCGGGCGTACGTGCGCGTGTGTGCGTGCGTGCGTGCGTGCGTGCGTGCGTCGCCGTGCACGTGCGCGCGCGCGCGCGCGCGTGTGTGTGTGTGTGTGTGTGTGTGTGTGTGTGTGTGTGTGTGTATGTGTGTGTGTGTGTGTGTTGAAGGGTTCAAAAACTCTCCTAGAAGGCTGAAGCGATTTAAATGACAACGATTTAGAGTGTGGTAGAGAAGTGGATAATGAGGTCTATTAGCACTGGGGCCGTCAACAGATCTTCAGCTGCTTGACGGAGGCCTCCCAAGTGACCATTTATCACTGGCAGACGACAGAATTCATCGAAGGCAGGGGGGGGGGGGGGGGGGGCGGGAGGGGGAGAATTCTGCAGTTCGAACCTTTAGCAATCAAGGGGTACAAATTACCCACCTCAGACTCGCAGAAGTGTGTGTGCTCAGGGCTTTAGTGAGATGAAGGCTTGTTCAGTAAAGGTGAACCGACCCAAGGTCCATAAACATTTCACTTGAAGGTTAGCATAGTTTTGCTCCTTCAACTGACATGGATGAAGGCACTGTGCTGGTACTGTTGTCATGCTTGTTGGAATTGCGTCGTGGACGGAAATGGTTGCAGCTATTTCTAGAGGAATGATGATGACGTGGAAAAAGCGAATAAAGAAAACTGTTATCGATGTGCATTTGGAGAGAGGGAATTGTTGGGCTTTTATGTTGACATGTGTGTGAAGCCTATGGAGCAGAAGGACGCACGCTAGTTGGAGAGATTCTTTGTGGATGAGAACACGGTGGTAAAAGAGGTCCAAATGTGGATGAGAACACGGTGGTGGTAAAGAGGTCCAATGTTGGATGAGACACGGTGGTAAAGAGGTCCATTTGGGTGAGGAACATGGTTCGAGGGAGATTCTTGGTTTAATCCCGATATATATGGACCATGGAGGAGGGAAGGGGAAAACGAAGGGGAAAAATAAACAACACGAGGGATGGTGAAGAGGAGGCAGGATAGACTGGAAATAAACGACACGGAGGGATAGTGGAAGAGGAGGCAGGATAGACTGACTAATCAACACGAGGGGATGGAGAAGAGGAGCAGGATAGACTGAAAACGGACACGAGGGGATAGAGAAGTGGAGGCAGGATAGACTGGAATAAACAACTCGAGGATAGAGAAGAGGAAGGCAGGATAGATGAATAATAAACGACACGAGGGATAGAGAAGAGGAGGCGGGATAGGACTGACTAAACACACGAGGGATGGAGAAGAGGAGGCAGGATAGACTGAATAAACGACACGAGGGGGATAGAGAAGAGGAGGCAGGGATAGACTGATAAACAACACGAGGGATAGAGAGGGAGGCGGGATAGAATGACTAAACAACACGAGGGGATAGAGAAGAGGAGGCGGGATAGTCTGACTAAACAACACGAGGGATGGGAGAAGGGTGGAGAGGAGGCAGGTAGACTGAATAAACGACACGAGGGATAGAGGAAGAGGAAGGCGGGTTAGACTGACTAAACAACACGAGGGAGTAGAGAGAGGAGGCGGGATAGGATGGACTATACAACCGAGGGATAGAGAGAGGAGGCGGGATTGACTGACTATACAACACGAGGGATAGAAAGAGGAGGCGGGATAGACTGACCTAAGACAACACGAGGGATTTGAAGAAGAGGAGGCGGGGATAGATGACTAATCAACACGAGGGTGAGAAGAGGATGCGGGATTGACTGACTAAACAACACGAGGGTAGAGAAGAGGAGGCGGGATAGATGACTAAACAAACGAGGGTTAGAGAAGAGGAGGCGGGTTAGACTGAGGTCGAGAGATCGTGGGTCCGAGCGAACATGAAGTTGAAGGCCAGATCTGCAATGACAGGGAAAGACTGAAATATAGGTATGATAAGCTAAAGCTAATAGGTGATTAGCTAAAGCTAAATAGGGACAAATAAACTAAACGCTTAATAGGCCTGATAAACTAAAGCTAAATAGATTGATAAAAATAGATGATAGGCTGATAAAAATAAAACTAAATAGGCTGATTAACTAAGCTAAATAGGTGATAAACGGAAGCTAAATCGGCTGATAAACCAAAGTGAATAGGCTGATAAAGTAACGCTTAAGAGGCTGATAAACTGAGATGAATTGGTTGATAAACTGACTAAATAGGCTGTAAATAAAGCTAAATAGGCTATAACTAATGCTGAATAAGCTGATAAACTAAAGTAAATAGCACGATAAACTATAGCTAAATTGCATGATAAAAACTACAGTAAATAGACACGATAAACTAAAGCTAAATAGCATCATGGGCTAAATATCATGATAAACTAAAGCTAAATAGCACCGATAAACTAAGCTAATTAGGATGATAAACTAATGCTGAATAGGCTAGGCTGATAAAACTAAAAATAAAAATAGGCTGATAAACTAAGTCTCAGTCCAAACCCCAGGAGACAGAGGAAGGGGAAAAAGAAAAATATATCAACATTCAAAAAATCCCCATAGAGACCACGAAGACCAGCCCTGCTGAACATGAGGCGCTTTTTTTTTTATACAGTGGACCTGTTTTTGAGGAATGTTGTGCTGAGACAAGTGAGTTTGCATGGAAAACTGGCAGGTAAGAAAGCCATTCTGCATACAACCTGTGTGTAGGAAGTACTGGTCTTGCGTTCCAGTTATTTCCTTTTCTGTCCGTGCATTATTTTTATAGTCTGTTTTGTAAAAGGTTGAATCTTATTTCTTCTTCTCGTCGTGTCAGAGAGGAGCAAATGCGTGACCTGTGTTCCAATGACAGTGGCACACACCACACACACACACACACACACACACACACACACTCGAACACTCTCACACACACACACACACACACACCACACACACACATTTATATATATATATATATAAACGTAATATAATATATTTTATATATTATATATATATTATATATATATATTTTATTTATATTTATATATTATATATTCAATGATAACAAAGCTTGCTCTTATGTCTTCGATGAAGAATTTAGGGGGAAAAGAAACAAGCATGCACATCTGCTGTGGTAGTATAATTTGCCTAAACTAAACAGTTTGTGCCTGAGTGGGTTGAATGGGGAATAATAAAATAAATGCTTCTCAAAAGGAGCCCTCGCATGCTTTATGGGTCTCCCACTTGGGACTATAAGGAATAGCATTCTTCTTAAAACCGAAATGGCAGAGGAGTCAAATTACCACTTTCCGCGGTTCACTGAGGAGATACAATCAGGTTTCGAAATAATCGGTATCTGACCAGGAGTATATGTTAGTAGTTTCCTCCCCATTGGAGAATTGTCTCCCACTTGGAGATTATAGCTTGTGAAGACTATTTTGAGAAACATTTATTTTATTTTTCCCATTTCACCACACAAGCACATACTGTTTGTTAAGCAGAATTATCACCACTGCAGATATGAATGCTTATCTCCCCCTATTTCTTTCAATCTAAGATTAAGAGAAGCTTTGTTTATAGTTGTAATATTTCTCGCAGTCATTGCAACACCAATGCTGATCTTAAGGTGCTGGAATGGTTGTCGGTATTAATCCTTGGAATTTATTAGTTTATTGTATTTATATATATATATATATATTATTTATATTATATATATATTAGTATATATATATCTATATTATTTATATATATATATAATACTTTGAGTAAAATTATGAAAAACACAGAGTAAACAGCTTCATTTTAAAATTGTTATATTCTCCAATAACATTTTTTCGCTCTTAACGCTTCTCGTTAATGGCAACTGTTTAGTGAACACTACTTTGTATATATAAGGTACATTAATGAGTTCAAGGGAAAAACCTTTTTCTGTACAAATCGGACAAGTGGTTAAAACCTTTTTTCGTGCATTCTTGTATCCACGTTCACATCACTCACTTGCCCACATGTATCAAGATTTTCGTCTTCTTCATCTTCCACCGCACGTAAACACCGGGTATGCTTCTCTCCCTTCCATCACCGCCCCCCCCCCCTCCCCTCCAAACCCCATCATCTCCACAACGCATCAACTGCTCACCACCCTCACTTTCTCTCTCCATATATCCAACAATCATACTCATGTTAACTTAAAAAAAATGTGTTGTACACCAGAATTCTCCTCCACTCTCGCAATCCCACCAAATGCAATCTACAATGTCCTCAGAAGCACAGCAAACGAATCGTAATATATATTCAAAATCCCCCACAGGTAAAACAATAATAGATAAACCTAACATGTATGGACGAATGCCTTCGTGGGATATTGGAAAAAGCAGGGGGGGGGGGGGGGGGGGGTTGGTTAAGGCGGAGGGTAAGCGGGGGGAAAGGGAGTCTGGAGGGCCGGGGGAAGGAGGGAGGGTGGAAACAAAGGAAGCGGGGGGGGGGGTGTCTAAGGGAACTCAAATTGGTCTCTGTTCTTTTTTTGTTTGTAAGGTTCATAATACCTATAATTATTCTTTTCTTCCGGATTTGACTGTACAGACTTGCTGTCTTGTATTGAGCTTTTGAAAAATCGTTGCTATATTAAATATCAAAGAATGTTTCCTTTCGTGGGAAAAGGAAGGGGGGGGGGGGGGGAGAGAGAAGAAGATGGGAGAAGCAGGGGGGAGGGGACTGTTGTGACAGGAGGAACAGAATGCCTACGTGGGAATTATTGGAAAAAAGCAGAAGGAGGAAGTGGGGGGGGGGGGGGGGGTGGGTAAAAGGGCGCAGGGTAAGCGGGGGAAAGGAGAAGTCTGGGTGGCCGGGGGAGGGGGGGGGGGGGGAGAGGAGGTTGGAAACAAAGGAAGAGGGGGTGTCTTTCAGGGAATAAAAGTGGTCTTCTGTTCTTTTTTTGCGTGTAATTTTCCTAGATATTTATTTAATGTCTTTCTGGATTTTTACTTTGCACACATCCTCTCTTGTGTTCAGTCTTAGAAAATGTGCCTATTTACATTTTCCACAAGGTTGCCTTCGTGTAACAATTGTTTTTCTATTTCTCTGACATTATCGATTGATATTATCTGCATATAAATCTGGTTATTCTAAATCAGAAGAATGGTGAGGGGGACATTTTATGTATTTGTACATCATCTAATTACAAAATATTGGGTTCAGTGGCACATAATTAACAAAAAATAAAGCCTGCTCCAAGGGGGAAAATTACTTGAATTCTGCTTGGTGTTGGCATTAATTCACTGGGGTGTTTATACTGGACAGCAATTCAAATGTAGGAATGCTCTCTCTTCTCTCTCATCTCTCTCTCTCTCTCTCTCTCTCTCTCTCTCTCTCTCTCTCTCGCTCTCCCTCCTCTCTCTCTCTCTCTCTCCTCTTGAGTGCTTCAGCAAGGTTGCGTAGGTGCACAATTATAATTAAGTTTGTATCCTCTACAATCTCATTTTAATTCTGCATTTAGCAGAGCAACGTGTGAGGAATGCGTTACATGTGTGTGTGTGTGTGTGTGTGTGTGTGTGTGTGTGTGTGTGTGTGTGTGTGTGTGTGTGTATGTGTGTGTGTGTGTGTGTGTGTGTGTGTGTTGTGTGTGTGTGTGGTGTGTGTGTGTGTGGGTGTGTGTGTGTGCGTGCTTGCAACCGTCTGTCTGTCTGTCTGTCTGTCTGTCTGTCTTCTCTCTCTCTCTCTCTCTCTCTCTCTTCTTCTCTCTCTCTCTTCTCTTTTCTCTCTTGCGATCGGTATCGCTTTCGCTCTCTCTTGAACAACGTAATACCCCCAATTAGGTAACATTGATAAATGGCATTCTAAAATTTCCTGGCAAGCAGCCTTGGGATTTTATTGCTGCTTGAGATGATTGGATCCAGTGATCTCTTTCTATGGGATGTGTACTTTACGATTCAGATGGTTTAGAAGACGAGGGTTACTTTTATTCGACGGCAGTGAGTATGAATGTTATACCCACCCAGAATTGGATTGCATGGAGTTTGTTGTTTTACCCCAAAATGATATAATGCAATAGGTATTAATTTCGCCAGCAAACAGGAATGTCTAAAACTCAGTGGCTAAGGTTCATCTCATGGCTGTCACGACAGGAAGAAGAAAGGGTGGCCAGGTCCTCTCATTACTGTCACGACAGGAAAGTAAGGAGTGGCAGGGTCCTTCCAAGGCTGTCTCGACAGGAAGTAAGGAGTGGCTAGGTTCCTCTCCATTACTGTCACGACAGGAAGTAAGGAGTGCAGGTATCTCTCCAAGGCTGTCACGACAGGAAGAAAAGGAGTGGCCAGGTTCCTCTCCAGGCTGTCACGACAGAGAGAAAGCAGTGGCCAGGTTTATCTCCATGGCTGTCACGACAGGAAGAAAGGAGTGGCTAGGTTCATCTCCAAGGCTGTCTCTACAGGAAGAAAGGAGTGGCTTAGGTTCATATCTGGCTGTCACGACAGAGAAGAAAGGGTCGGACCAGGTTTCATCTCCTAGGCTGTCACGACAGGAAGAAAGGAGTGGCCAGGTTTATTCTTCTTGGCTGTCACGACAGGAAGAAGGAGTGGGCGAGGTTCATCTCCATGGCTGTCACGACAGGAAGAATGAGTGGCCAGGTTATCTCATGGCTTGTCACGACAGGAAGAAAGGAGAGTGGGCTAGGTTTCATCTTCCAAGGCTGTCACGACAGGAGAAAGCAGTGGCCAGGTTCTTCTCCAATGGCTGTCACGGACAGAAGAAAAAGGGAGTGGGCTAGGTTCTTCTCAAGGCTTGTCACGACAGGAGAAGGAGTGGGCCAGGTCATCTCCATATGGCTGTCCAGACAGGAAGAAAAGGATGTGGCTAGGTTCCTCTCAAGGCTGTCACCGCAGGAAGAAGGAGTGCTAGGTTCTCTCCATTACTGTCACGAAGGAGGAAATGGAGTGTCAGGTTCAATTCCATTACTTTCACGACAGGGAAGAAGAGTGGCCTGTTTCATCTCCAATTCCTGTCACTACAGAAAAATGGAGTGGTAGGTGCTCTCCAAGGCTGTCACGACAGGAAGAAAGGAGTGGCTAGTTTCATCTCCAAGGGGCTGTCACGACAGGAAAAAAGAGTGGTAGGTTCCTATCCATGGCTGTCACGACAGGAAAAAAGGATGTGCTTGGGTTCCTCTCCAAGGCTGGCACGACAGGAAGAAAGGAGTGGCTAGGTTCATCTCCATGGCTGTCACGACAGGAAGAAAGGAGTGGCTAGGTTCATTCTCATGGCTGTCACGAAAGGATAAATCAGTGGGCTAGTTCATCGCCAAGGCTGTCACGACAGGAAGAAAGGGGTTGTCTAGGTTTCATCTCAAGGCTGTCACGACAGAAGAAGGAGTGGCCAGTTAATCTACATGGCTGATCACGACAGGAAAAAAGGGTTGTGCAGGTTCATCTCATTACTGTCACGACAGGAAGATAGGAAGTGGCCAGGTTATCTCCATAGGCTGCACGACAGCGAAGAAAGGAAGTGGCACAGGTTCCATCTCCATTTACTGTCACGAACAGAAGAAAGGAGTGGCCAGGTTCATTCTTCAAGGCTGTACGACAGGAAGAAAGGGAGTGCCAGAGTTATCTCCATTACTGTCACGGGACAGGAGAAAAGGGAGTGGCTGGTCTCTCCAAGCAGAAGAACGATGTCCTTGGGAATGAGCTCGCAGAATCAAAATACTAATGGGAATCAACGGTTTTGATGTTATAAACATTGTCTGTGCAATTATACCGACCAATTCGTGATTAATGACCCCATGATCCTAAGCGCATGATTCTGTATTTTAAGTATGATTGTCCCATATAAACGGTTGATTGTCGAATATAAACCATTACTTGAATGGAAGCAGAATGTTGATGCGACGGAACAGAGTCGCTCCCTTCAATTTCTCGCCCTCTCCCCTCCTTTCTTTTACTTGTTCCCTCTTAACATTTGATGTTCTTTTATAATGGTTTCTTGTTGAGTGGCTCTTGATAAACCATCCTTGGATTCAAATCCGATTAGCTTAACCATCCTTACACTCACACACACAAACCACACACACACACACACACACACACCTCTACACCACACACACACACACACACACTCCCTCCCTCCACCCTCTCTCTCTCTCTCTCTCTCTCTTTATCGGGAACGTGAGCGGGTTGTTTTTTGCATTAAGTAACGCGTCAAGTGCTCTGTTAGGTAATTGAAGCTTCGGGCTAATAAAGAGTCACTTTTGGTCTTCAGAGTGGTGCACAGACTTTACGTAGGAACAATGCATTCTAGACCTGTGGAGTTCCGAGCAGCATGTGGCGGACGGATCCTATCAGGTTTTCAAAAGTTTCATGTTGAAACGGGATGTAGAGATGAAAATCAGACAATGCGTGTCCGCCATGTTGTGACGAAGTGCGAGGTGTCGGTGCTGTGATGGGACTGCTCCTCTCCCTGTTTGTTTCTGGGGCGTTTATATCTTCGATGTGGTGACGTAGAAAGCAGTCCAGGTCCTAACCCCTCCCAGTCCAGAGACAGACCCGTGTGACCAGCGCCAGTGGGGAGCAGCCAGGCAGCAGGGCCAGTTTGGAGAAACTTTGGACATCCTCAAGACGGATAGGAACATTCGCTTCGTGACATCGTGAGCAATGCTGAACTCCATGGAGTGTAAATCGACGCGAAACTCGATGACGGGAAGCAGGATTGCACGGCCCCATCTTGAGTTATTCGCTGCCATGCAGGAGAGCTGAAGGGGCTACGGGAGGAAAGTCACAGTCTAGGCAGCAGAACCAAGACTTGTTGACCCAAGAAGATGGAGGAGCTTGTGATGGAATTACCGCTCGACCTTGAGGGGGAGATCCAAGCGGAAAACTTCATCATCAACGGACTGCCACGTGGGAAAACGAAGACCCTGTGGACTGCGAAACATGTTTTGTAGGGACGTCGTTACAATACATTGGTATTGGTCTCAAAGTTTTCAATATGATAGGGCACATCGATTAACAACATGCCGGACTCTCTCCCCGTGATCGCTCGATGTGTTTTTAACAAGCAGTAGCTGGACATTCTCTGAGCTAACGAAAAACTACAAGGATCAAGCATTTCATTGGAGAGGATTCGCGACTAATGGTTACGAGGCTAAGGAAGAAATGGACCAGCTTCGCCTCAAGAAAAGCCAAGAAGTGATGAGTAAACGGGCTACGTTAGTCTTTCATTGCTCCTTATCGATGGCAAGCTTTCACATAGTTGTGACAATATGGACTTCTTGAATTAAGGTAGGCATTCGGCCTGTCCAAAATGGTTTAAGTGATGTGTCTTCAACAACGGTGAGCGAGACACCAGACGTTTCAACCCTGCGTCTGTGCATTGCGGCAGTGACACGAACCGTATGGTCGTGTGCTTTTGAGGGACAGCTCAGTGACGTCCGTGCAGTTACAATGTTAGTGACACAGAGTCTATGGAAATGTTTATTGATGTCCTTGTCGTCTAGATACTGATGACTGTGTTGTGTGTGACACTTGTATGAAAATTGAAACTTTTTCCGTTTTCTCACTGGAATGTTATGGATTGCTTTCCAAAATGCAAATAATGATAATATGTCTTATGTGTTCTGCTTTTGATTTCATATTTTTTCGTCAAGGTAATTTGTGTATGTGTTTCAGTCGCCTATGTTTCTCGTTGCACGGTTTTTTTTGTACACGTGCTTAAAGTTTTCGCACGTGGAAGACGCTTCCAGTCGGACTGGTGTGTTCGTGAAATATGATCTGCCACCTTTTCTTACGCCTGTGGATGGTGATTCTGTTGTGTTTCTGTGCTTCCAGTGCTGAGAACTTGTGCTTGCACGTTGTACCTTGTTATGTCAACATCGTCGAAAGAAATCAGGGTGTAAAACATGCTAGGTAATTATTTCAATATATCGTTTCAAGAAGCGAAATTATGTATGGAACATAACGAATTCCATGATCAGTCTGCAACATGTTAATAATGTAATCCCATTTCTATGGTGGAGTTGGCCTTTCTCAAATTATAATTTGAGTCGTGAGTGTTGACATCTCTCTGTCTCTGTCTATCTCTGTCTATGTCTGTCTGCTGTCTGTATGTCTGTAGGTATGGTCTCTCTCTCTATCTATCTCTCTCTCTCTCTCTCTCCTCTCTCTCTCTCTCTCTCTCTGCTCTCTCGCTCTCTCTCGCCCCTCCCCTAACCACATTCGCGTGGCCACAGTCGAGTAGGATGGGGATGAATCTCAATGTCAAACATCAATGATATGTGAGACAGCGAATCAATAAAGACCTTGACTGTTCCCACATACACACACCTGTGTGTTCAAGGACAGTGAACAGAAATGAAGTGTCCTTCTTTTCATTCATGGTGGCTTCGTCATGTTTTTGGTAAAACCCGTCTCTCCTTGTTTTTTGGTGCGGTTGATAGCGTGACAAAAGTAGCGTCACCACCTTTCTAAGCCAAATTAAAACGTATCCAGTGTGTCCTTCGTTGAAATTCTAATCGTGTCTCCAGTTTCCGGAAAGATGAAGGCGCACACACACACACACACACACACACACACACCACACACAACACACACACAACAAAATCTGCCTTGCCAAGGAAATGCACTCAATGACGTTAGTACCTGTTGGTGAGGGGCCTAACAGTAAATGATCGCCATTCCCCAACTGTTTACATAGCTGGGAGAACGCAATCAACAGCACCACCGATACCACCCTCCCTCACTCACCCCTCGCCTCCCAATCTCATCGTGACTAGTCAAAGGTCTAAAATACATCACCAGTGCTGCCATCATCGTGTCTCTAGAAGCACAGTGTATATATGTCTCTTCGTCTGTATGCCTCATTCTCTGTCTTTGTCTGTCTGTCTGTGCCTCCGTTTTCCTTCTCTCTCTCTCTCTCTTCTCTCTCTCTCTCTCTCTCTCTCTCTCTCTCTCTCTCTCTCTCTCTCTCTCTCTCTCTCTCTCTCTCTCTCGATGGTTCTTCTCATTTAAAAACGTGTTTCATTCAGAAAAGTTTCTTAATGTATAAAGATAAATGGCACAGAATAAATTATGCAAAGATTAAGTTAAGAACGTTAGGGTTCAATGCAAACAAAAGATGGTTTCAATGTGGAGCATCTACAGAAAACACCTTGTCCTGCATGTGGATATATAACTGAAGATGAAGAACACTTTCTATTTCACTGTACTGGTAAAACGAAGTGCGGGCAAAATGCTCGTTTTTCCAGCTAGACGTAGCCAATAGACAAAGATGTTAGTTTTGTGTTATTCATCTGATGACGAACTTATAATTAAATCAGTTGCAAAATTTATTGCAGAAGCACAGAAATTAGACACACTAAGGACAGTCACAATCGTAATAATGTGTTTTAAGAGAAATATGAATAAACATTTCCGTTCATCACATGAAAAGTGAAAAAAAGAGATGTAACATTATTTTCTTTTGTTTGAGTGGGTGGTCGAGTTAGTCCACAATCTTACAATTTTGATTGTTTGTTTGTTTGTTTGTTTTTTCTAATATTGTTACGGTACTGGTATGCACCATGATATCCAGGATCCGATCGTCTTTTATGGTTTTGTAAGCTTTAGTGTTGATTTACACTGGATTTATCTGAAATATCTGCTCATGATGGAGAAGGAGGAAAAAGGTTATTGTCCTGTTACCCTCCTTGTCAAAAGACCTTTTTGTGGGTAATGACAATAAAATATCAAAGTGTCAAAGTGCCAAGTCTCTCTCTCTCTCTCTCTCTCTCTCTCTCTCAATCTCTCATCTCTCTCTCTCTCTCTCTCTCTCTCTCTCTCTCTCTCTCTCTCTCTCACTCTCAATCTCTCTCTGTGTGTCTGTCCATACACACACACTCTCTCTCTCTCTCTTCTCTCTCTCTCTCTCTCTCTCTCTCTCTCTCTCACACACCACACACACACCCCACACACACACACACACACACACACACACACACACACACACACACACACATTGTCTGGTTTACCAGCAAGCGCACTTACAACAAAACAGCTGAATTATCCGTTTCTGAAAAGCAACTCGGACAGTATACCTGTTGAAAGCGTCCCGTCGTCTCTGGAAAGCGTCTTGAATGGTTTTTTTACGACATGACTCTGTCTTCATCGAAGACGAACGGAACGAAACTGATGTCGTTCTTAGATTGGTAATAACTAGTAGAACTACCGGCCAACCCCCTTCATACCAGGTCAGAGTAGCACTGTCTTCTTTTGACGGAAATATCAATCGAAGTGACTAGGAACGGACAGGAGGCTGAAATACACTGAAAGCTTCAACGTTGTAACAAAGGCAAGTGAGTGCGAACCGTCACCACCCTCTTTATTTGTGCCCACGCCTCCTAGTATATTTCACAATGGTGAAAATAATGATTCTAATAAACGACATTGTCAGCGCTGACATTCATCAACAGGGTGATTAATCCCTTGCCTTTGTGTCACGCGCGGTACGTAATGCACGAACCAACGACACGTAGCCAATAGCCTATACATGAACCACAGACATGAAAAAAAACACCCCAGTGACACTCGATCACGGCGAAGGCTTTATAACAGACGAGTTAACTGTTAGAGATCTTCGTGACACTCTTTTGCAAGCGATTTACAGAAACAAGCGCTACAGATCCATAACCCATTTAAAACTGGGATGGTCATTACAGTTGGCAACATGTGCAACTTGGACAATGGTGAAGAATCAGATTCCTATCAGTCAAACAAACCGCAGAGTGCACACACGGAAATCTCTTCCAGAGACATCATGGAAGGCTTTGAAGAACTGGCCAGAAAAATGGGCGACTTCCACTGCACCTTCAGCAAAGACGTGCAAGAGAGAAGACCACTACAGCAGAGAAGAAGACCACTACAGCAAGAGAAGAAGACCAGACCGCTACAGCAAGAGAAGAAGACCACTACAGCAAGAGAAGAAGACCACTACAGCAAGAGAAGAAGACCAGACGCTACAGCAAGAGAAGAAGACCACTACAGCAAGAGAAGAAGACCACTACAGCAAGAGAGAAGACCACTACAGCAAGAGAAGAAGACCACTACACACCACTACAGCAAGAGAAGAAGACCACTACAGCAAGAGAAGAAGACCACTACAGCAAGAGAAGAAGACCGCTACAACTGTTGATAATGGAAATCTTGGGAACTTATGATTACTGAACTGCCGCACCTATGTGTAGCCTGAAGATCTTTCGTGCTAATCAGTTTGTCAGTCTCGTTGACCACTTGTGGTGTTGTATTCTGTGTTATTACCGCGCTCTGTCATTCTCGTTGACCACTTGTGGTGTTATATTCTGTATTATTGCCGCGCTCTGTCAGTCTCGTTGACCACTTGTGGTGTTGTATTCTGTGTTATGACCGTGCTCTGTCAGTCTCGTTGACCACTTGTGGTGTTGTATTCTGTGTTATGACGTGCTCTGTCAGTCTCGTTGACACTTGTGGTGTTATATTCTGTGTTATTACCGTGTTCTCTGAGTCTCGTTGACCACTTGTGGTGTTTATATTCTGTGTTATGACCGTGCTCTGTCAGTCTCGTTGACCACTTGTGGTGTTATATTCTGTGTTATGACCGTGTTCTGTCAGTCTCGTTGACCACTTGTGGTGTTGTATTCTGTATTATTGCCGCGCTCTGTCAGTCTCGTTGACCACTTGTGGTGTTATATTCTGTGTTATGACCGCGCTCTGTCAGTCTCGTTGACCACTTGTGGTGTTATATTCTGTGTTATGACCGCGCTCTGTCAGTCTCGTTGACCACTTGTGTTATATTCTGTGTTATTACCGCGCTCTGTCAGTCTCGTTGACCACTTGTGGTGTTGTATTCTGTGTTATTACCGCGCTCTGTCATTCTCGTTGACCACTTGTGGTGTTATATTCTGTATTATTACCGCGCTCTGTCAGTCTCGTTGACCACTTGTGGTGTTATATTCTGTGTTATGACCGCGCTCTGTCAGTCTCGTTGACCACTTGTGGTGTTATATTCTGTGTTATGACCGTGCTCTGTCAGTCTCGTTGACCACTTGTGGTGTTATATTCTGTGTTATGACCGTGCTCTGGGTTTCTTGCCACAGTGATCTTTCATGTCAGTTCGTTGATCGGTTGGATTTAAAACACTTGTAGACTTCGATAACTAACCCCATGACCTCTCAGCCTTTTGCATGGCGTTGATATAAGTCGATCACAATAATTTATTTATTCATTCATCCCCCTCTCTCTTTCTCTCTCTCTCTCTCTCTCTCTCTCTCTCTCTCTCTCTCTCTCTCTCTCTCTCTCTCTCTCTCTCTCTCTCTCCTCTCTCTCTCTCTCACGCGCGCGCGCGCGCTCGCGCGCACGCACGCACGCACGCACGCACGCACGCACGCACACACACACACACACACACACACACACACCACACACACACACACGTCCATTCTCTCTTACAAACTAGATTTCAGTTCATTGAGTTGATATTTTCTCAATTTTTTTTCTGATGGAATGAGAACAAGAAAACTTCACTATATATTAAAAAAACAAACCGAGAGGGAAGCAGGGATAGTGGATGGGGTGAGGTAGGATGGGGATGAGGGTGAGGGGATTGAAGAGTGGAGACATTCCAAAGAGTCTTCAATTCATCTGCATGGATTTCCCACCAATTACATATTGGTGAACAACGTTCATTTATAGTAAGCTTACTTTTTAGCACAAAACGTTTCATTCTAAATCGAACAGTATTACAGAAACCTGCAT
>CM031613.1:62170753-62188253 GCA_018398815.1 Conus ventricosus
AAATAAAAGATCCATGAAACTGAGGTCGTTCCCCACTGCGTGTCAGGGTGCTCTGTGAGCAGACTTTGAGCATGTTGTGCTGTTTGTTTGTTTTTTTTTCAAGCCCCAGACTCTTCTCAACAGTGCATTGATTGTCTACACAAGACCTTTTAAAAACGTTCAAAATGTTCATGTGAGAGAGTGACCGTTTTGTTCCATAATCCTTTCGGCCATCCCCCCCCCCCCCCCCCTCTCCTACTCTCTCTCTCTCTCACCACACACAACACACACACAACACGCACGCACGCACGCACGCACCCACGCACGCATGCACACACACACGCACACACACACGCGCACACACACACACACACACACACACACACACACACACACACACACAACACACACAAAGCACCCTAATGGTACTTCCAACAATACACTTTAATTTGAATTTGCCGATAGAAATAGTAGTAGTGACTGGAAATGAAGTATTATTTTAATATATAATAATTATTCACTTATTATTGTTATGCCTACTACCATTACTGTTATCAGTAGTATTATTTTGCTTGTAGTAAATATGTTTATCCTCTACGTTTCCTTTAATTAGGCCTACATTGCTCTACAATGCACCATAGTACATATAAAATGCAGCAACAATGAAGAAATATGTATATATATCAACGGTGTAAATACGGCCCCTTTACAAATGCTAACTAACTTTTCATTCACAAAGATTTTTGCCAACGCCTGGCTGGCCTACTTCGGCCAAAGATAGTTCGCGCGCCCTCCACCTCCCCCGTCTTGCTTCGGCTTACCAGGCCACGCACGGCGCGCGCAGCACAGCCGGTCGCAAAGTTCTGTCAGAAAGTTTTAAACACGAACTTAATTATGGTACTCACAGAGAAAACTGAAATGCCAGCTTTTGTCACACTCTCAAGTACTCACTGCGCCATTGTTTTCATACAGAAATTATAGTTAAAAAACTTCTTACAGTAAATATAACTTAAAGATGTAGCACCAGTCTCGAAGCGTCCAAACACACACAGCGTCTGGCCGTGCGGTGGCTGACTCGCTTCGGCCTCGCCAGAGTCAAAAGGCAAAGCGTTGAGCGCACTGAATGCAGTGGCTCTGAGTGTGGCGGCGCCGCCGTGTACTTCAAGTTCTTAATAAGTTCTTGATTAAGTTCTTAATTAAGTTCTTAATTAAGTTACCTCAAGATTGTAATTAAGTCGTCCTTTAAGTACAACTAAGTTCTTATTCAAGTTATCTTATAATTATCAAAAAACAATACAATCTATGTTTTTGTCTTAAATAGTAGATGCCTAATATAGTACACACACGCCTCAAAAAACGCGTCATCATTGAGGATGTCTTGCTTAACGCCCTTGGCGTGAGATTGGTTAGCATAGATCTTAATGAAGTTCTTACATCCTAAGCAATTACAATTCTGGTCTATGGAAATGTCTTTTATAGACTCCATGTCTTTATTTATTGACTCCATCATTTTAAACAAATAATAATTCGCCATGTTTTATCAAAATTTAAATTTAAGTTCTTAAAATATTATTGCATTTAAATGGATCAAAATGATGTTTTGTATTGGCGGTTTTGGCGTGCTGTTGTCTTTTTCTGTAATGCCTTTACGTTTTTCCCAAGGGGGGTTTTAATTTGGCCGTATTTTAAAATTAGGGGGTTTTAACCCAAGGGGGCCCCCCCCTTTAAATTTTAGGCCACATTTTGGTCTAAAAAACAAAACCATTTGAACTTAAAATCAGGCCCCCCAAAAATTGAAAAAATTATATTAAAAAACTTTTAAAACGGCCCTTTAAAATTTAAAAACAAAAATTTTAAAATTCAACCCAAAAAAGCCACTTGGCCTTGCGGGGCCCTACTTTTCGGCCAAAAAAAGGCCCCGGACCCTCCCCCTGTTTTGCTTGGCCCTTCCCAGGAGGGCGCGCCCCCGCCTTTCCAAATTTCTTTAAAATTTTTAAACAAATAACTTAAATTTGGTTTAACCCCAAGAAAATTAAACCCTCTTTGGTCCAAACCTAATTTCTTTTCTGGGAGGTTTTCTTTTAAAAATTTTAAAAAAAAACTTTTAAAGTTTTTTTTTTTCTTAAAAGAGGGCCCAATTGGGGGTCCAAACCACACCCCCTAAAAAAACCACCCCCCGGGCCCCCCAATAAAAAAAGGAAAATTGGCCCTTTTTAACCCCTTGGGGGCGGGTTTTAGCAAAAAGATCAAAATTTAAGTTTTTAAAATTAAGCTTAAATTTTATCAAGGGAAAAATTTGTCTTTTAAAAAGACTAATTTTCTTTTTTTAAATTTTTGATAATTTTTAAAAAAAATAAATTTCCATTTTTTTAATTTTAAAATTTTAAAAGTTCCTTAAAATAAAAACCCATTAAAAAGGTTAAAAATTTTAAAATGTTTTTTAAAGGCGGGTTTTGGCTTTTGCGTTTTTTTTTCCCTGTTTAAAAAGGTTTTCATTGTTTTACTTCTTTTGTTTTTTGTCCCCCATTTTTGAAATTTTTTTAAAAAACCTAATAATTGCCTTTTTTTAATCAAAAAATGGGCCAAAATTTTTGGGGGGGGGGGGGGGGGGGGGGGGGGCGGGGGGGGGGGGGGGGGGGGGGCCGTTTTAAAGTTCATTTTTTAAGCTTTGGGGCCCCTTTTTTTTTTAAATTCTTTTGTTCTGGGGGCGGCAGCACTGGGCCCCGGGGCCCGGTTTTTTTTTTTTAAATTTCCTTAAAGAATTTTTAAAAAAAAAAAAAAAATTAATTTTTTTTCCCTCCCCCCTTTCCTTTGGGGTTTGGGGTTTTAAAAAAAACCATTGAACTTTTTTTTCCCTTTTTAACTCGGGGGGGGCTACTCTTTTCCCTGCTGCAACACCCCAGGATGAGGTTTTTTAAAAAACTGGCCCTTTTCTCGCTTGATTCAATTTTTCTGTTTCCCGTTTTTTTTTTTTTTTTTTTTTCCTTTGTTTCTGCTCTTTTCATTTTAAAGGGAAAATAAAATTAAATGATTAAAAGAAATTTAAATCCCATATTTAAAGGGGCGAAAACCCAATTTTTCCCCAAATCGGTAAAAAAAATTTCACACTTGGGAGACTCAAATTTACTTTTTTAAAAACCCTGGATTTTTGGGGCTTTAAAATCATAGGGTAAGACTTGTTCAGAATAAAGGGGGGGGGCAAATCTACTGACAATTTTTAGGGGGTACAAACAAAAAAATTTTGGGCCCACCCCCCTTTTTTAAACCTTTTCAAACCCCCGGGTGCGCTTAAAAAACCTGTTTTTTGATACTTTAAAAATTTTCCAAAGGGGGCGACATCTGTTGAATCTGTTCAATGCTGAATTCAGTTCCGGGGACGGGTTTTTTTTTTTCCACATGCTCCCAAAATGAATACAATTTTTCCCTTTTTTTGGGGCAAAAATAGCTTATCATCAATTTCTTCTTTTGTAATTTCGGGAAAGGGTTTAAAGGGCCCCCCGGTAGCTTAGAAGATAAACGGGGGTTCATGTTTTTTTATTATTAATTAAAAATTTTTTTTTTTTTTTAAAAAAAGACACCAAAAAAACTTTACAAAACCTTGTAAACCATTCGCTTTTTTTGGGGGGCCCTTTAAGGTAGGAACAGATGTTTTGGTAAAAGCCTGTTAAAAAATTAAACCAGCGGATCTTGGAAAACCCTAGGCTTTAAAGGTTTTTGCAAACTGATTGCTTTTAAATTGCAGTTTCTTTCCCGCAACAAAGTTTTTTTTATTTTAAGAAAGGGAAAAAATTTTCCTGACAATATGTAAATTAAAAAAATACATTTAAAAAATGGTTTTCACTCAAAATGATGATGGGAGGCGCAGGGGTTTAAGGGCGCTTGCTTTTTAGGGGAATTAATTACGCTTTAGTAAACCCCGGGTTTAGGGTGAAGAAAAAAAACAAAAAAAAAGCGTGGACCCAACAACCCTCAGACAAGATCGCTATAAAAACAAAAAATTGAGCAGTTAGTTTTTATTAAAAACACACGGGAAAAAAACAGGGGGAAAGGGGGCAGCTTACATTTTTTAAAGATGTTAACAAGCGATAAAGGGTTTTTAAACTAGTAAGGGAAAAAACCAAATCCAGACTTTGGGGCCCCCACCAAAATTCAGCAACTTTTATAAAACCGTCAGAAAAAAAAAAATGAAAGAAACACTTTTTATTGTCTTTGGGGATCCCTTTTTGCCCCTTTTTTGGGTTGGGCGCAAAATATCAGCTGAATAAAAAATAAACCCAAAATTTTAATTATTCACCCAAAAGGAATTTTGGAAAAGGGAATCAGGGAAATTTTAAAAAGCAAAGCCAAGCAGCGGGCGCGGGTGAACAAACAGCAAAAAATGGTTAAAAAAAAAACAAGGATTTGGCAAATTTATTTCCCTTGCACCTAGACAATAAAGACCACACTTTGGGGAATCCCAAACCCCCAAAAGAAAAAACCCATCAAATGGATCTTCTATATTTACCCTCTGAACGATTAGACGAAAAAGATTTAAATACGCCCTTTCAGTCTTTGGCCCTAGCTTCAAGATAAAAAAAAGCGGAACCGTTAACACAAAAGATGCTTCGTGTTGCGTTTTCCATACAAAAACTGATTTTTACCCAAAGAGGCCCGCTAAAATTTTCCTCGCCTGATCCAAATCCCATGATGGGAAAGAATTTAAAGGGCCCAAATGAACCAATTATTTTTTAAAAAAAGAGTTACCCCTCAAAAAGGCATCCCCCGGAAATTCACAGATCACAAACTTTTGGTTTGGGAAAAATTTTAAAAAACAAATTTTAAAAGAAAGACTTTTTTCCTACCATTCACAGAGAACTGATTCCCAAATCCCCGCAACACAGAATGGGTTTGAAGACTGCCCTCAGTTTTTTCGCGCAATGAAAATGAAAAAATTTAAAGGGCTAAAACCCGAAAAAGCAATAAAAAACAAACAATAAATGTTGCTTTAAGACTCCAGTACAACCAGCAAACTATTTTTCCGTTTTGGTTTTTTAAAAATAAGAAAAACCTTAAAATTTTCCGGGGGAAGCGAAGGGACACTCGCATAGGGCAACAGAATTCCTGTTTGGAGGGTTGATCCGTATGAAAAATAAAAAAAAAAATTTTTTTAAAAATGAATCCCCCGTTATTTTTTACGAGAAACTGACACAACAAAAAAAACCCTCCTCCCCCGATCTTTTTTTGGGAAAAAAGAACTGCAGATAATCCCACCAACAAGTTCCACTTTAATTATTTTAACGTACAAAAATGGCCAGTTGCATTAAAAAAACTCCCGGGTTAACAAACACACGTTTTTGGGGTTTTTTTCGATCTTTAAAGACTTCTTTGTTTTCAAAAATTGTTTTTTGATCCCTGTAGAAATTTGAAACGCAGTTTTTCGTTGTCCAAAGATGAAAAGTCTTATTGTCCCAAAAAACGCTTTTTTGTATTTGTCATGCGATAAAGTTTTGACTGCAAACAAATGCGGGGTATTCCCCTTTGCTTTCCCTTTAAAGGTTTTTCCCCCCCTTGGGACAAATACTGTACCTTTTCGACCTTAAAACCCAAAATACCCCCCTTAATCACCTTTCCAGATAATTCATCCCTTTATCTTTCCTAAAACCTTCTTGTTAAATTGAATGTAAAGGCAATCTTTAGGGGAATCGGGTGTGTCAAACCAACCCGCATGCCTTTAGCTACTTCTAAAACCATGTCTTTATAATGCTTTTGTAGGTATTTTTAAAAACAAAACCGGGCTGTATCTGTGTTTAAAGTACTCTGGACTCGGATACGAGGGTTTTTAAAATAGTCATAAAGAAAAATCTAACATCAAAAGCTTTAAAAATTCAAAACAGTAAACCCAATAAATACAGGTTTGTCCAATTTGACTTTCTTTTTTTTCATCATTATGCCAAAAAGCTGTCATGAAATCTTCTGAAGTCCTGATAATTAGGTTTGAAGTCAGCTTAATTGCTTCGTTCTCTTTAGTGACAATCTGACATCTTTGCGCTTGTGCGGATTCTCCATAGTCTTTCCAAAACAGCTGTTGTTCATCAGCTTGAAAAAGTCTTTTTCTGAAGCATCTGCGGATTTAGTTCTGAGATCAGTGTTTTTCATGATGTATGGTTTCATGAACTGTTCTTGATCAAAAGCAATTATACGATGAACTGCTTTCAACTTCAAACCATGTCTTAAATAAAATTGCAGAAGTCTGTAATGGCAGACATAATTTTTTTTGCCTCGAAGATTAGGCACAAGTTTAGGCGGTCTGTTTTTGCCATCTTAGCTTTCTGCTGCTAATGGATAGTCATTATGCAGGTCATGGAGTTCATGAGGATATTCTAAGTCAACTTCTAGAATGTATCCACGCTGTTGACCCGGCGTCAAACTGCCCAACCACTTTAATGCCTTTTGAATATTATTTGTACCTGTGTACATTTTAAAGTTACGTAATGGAAGCGATTGCGCCATAGCCCAACCATACAGATTGTTTGCGTCTAAATACATGAGATAGTTAGACCTTTTACTTGGATCATAGTCGTCCAAGTATTTGTTGTTTGCTTTACAGTAATGATGCGACGCCATACTAATTCCTCCACGCAATCCGTTTTCAATCATCTGAATCATTGGTAGTTAGACAATAAATCAATTTGTACTCCAGTAAACTTTAAGAAAGCGTCCCAGCTCATCCCGGCGCAGAAATGTAATGCGCAGGATCCAGCTATAATGTTTCATGCAGGTCTTTCTATAATTTTCAAAAACGTCCGCCAACAAACATACATCAGCCATCAAGTAGGAATCATGATAGTCTCCCATCGTTTTACACTCTAACTTCTGCCACGCATCTTGAGCATGCTGGTAATCAAATCACTGATGTCCTTTCCTCTAAGACTAGAAAAGAACGCGCCTTTAGGAGGAAGTGTAATCTTCGTCAAACCTTTCCCAACTGTTCATGTACTCATAAGGGTAAACGCCCTTTCTAACAAGAGTTGGGTCAAAATATTCTTCCGTTATTGGGCAGGACTTTAAGGACATAGCTAGTGACTCTAATGAACCCATCATGTGCTGCATAGAGTCATAAAAAGACATGTTATTTAAAGTGAAACACATGTACTTTTCTGATGACTGTGCGATGCATGACACCCTGAAGGCATCGCCCACTGCTTTCATTATAAGGTGAGAGTCGTAACCTCGCAAGTTATGAAAGAATACAGGCAGCTTCCATGTCTTTGGTTCAAACTTTAGTTGAAGATTGCATTTACTGTGTGCTGCTCCTCTGAACTTTCCACTAATGTGATCATGGTCTCTTACTTTTGGATTGGCTTCCTCACTGAGTTCTAAACCACAAATCCAACAATGTGTGGCTAAGTCATACTGTTGTTGATCTTCAGGCGTCATCTGATTTCAGATAAATTCAGATTATTAGAACAATCATTACGCACTTGCTGCATGCGTTTTAAGAAGTATTCTGCAGCATCAGGCCCTCTGTATAATTCTGGCGTTGAATGAGCGCCATCCGACCTAACAATAATGAAGGCAAATGAACAAATCTGATGATTACTCATTAAGACTGTTTTTCGAAGTTTTTGTGGCGCTGGCCCTTCATAAGGAACAATAAGCGACTCAAAGTCTGCGTAAACAACATATGGAGAATTTTGCAGTCGTTTCCAGTTCTTAAAACTAACTTTAGATCCGGGTGGGGGCGTAATTAGTTCTGTATTACAGTCAACTGGGTTAATACAATGTTTTATATGTTCACTCGCGGCTTGCACAGATGGAATTCTTGTTAAACATTTTCTGCAGAATTCTTGTTGTTAGTGTTTTTTGAAGTATGCGCCAATAATCTACTCATTGTTCGTATCAATGTGTAATGTGGTAGCCCCGCTGGTGAAAGCATCAGCAGTAAGTCAACATGATTTTTGCCTGGATCACCTATTGTTGGGCTGTTCTTGGACACTTTAATCGGCTGTAGATTTGTTTCCTCATCCCATGTGTAGATATTAACAGTTATTGGTTTGTTTTGTTCTTCAAACTGATCAATTTGTCTACACTCAACAGGAAAGGATATTCCACTAAAGTTAAGATCATTGATGTAATCCCAATAGTTAGACACTCTCTCTGCGTTTTTGCGGCGTAATGCAGCCTTGCAAGAACACACCACATAAAACATTTGTCGTCTGTATTCTTTATGTTTAAAACTGCTCTTTTGCGACTAATGCTGGAGGTAGTGGAATGTAAGACTTGCCAACAATCGGCGCATACTTAGACTGTTTTAATCTGATCTCTAAGACTTCGCCCTCTGACCAACCAGAGCCTCTCATTTTGGCTTCTTCAGCGGCCACATCAAACTGTGTAAGCAGTTCGTCTGCCCAACCGGGTGTTAAGTCATTAGAGGAAAGAATAGTCTGTTGTTTAGTCGAGACCCAGACTTCTAGGTTTTCTTCATTTATTGTTATATAGTCGATTAAAACAGCTAACATTACTTTAACTGGTGGGTCTATTGTTAGTTTACCTGGAACTTGAGAAATAGCATGACAACACTTGCCGTACGCTTGCTGGATCAATGACTTCTAAATCAATATCATTCAGTGCTCTTGATAAATCTTCTTGCATTGCTTCAAACAATTCGTCTGGACCTTCATATATTTTATCCATGCTGAGTTTCTTTTCTAACTCAAAATATTTATTTAAATCAAAAAAATAATTAATCAATCGATGGTCTTTTTGTGCTTGGACTCATAAACTAAAGTATAAACACCCTTTGGCGTTGTTAATGTGAGCTGTTTAGAGCAGAGTTTAATGTTTCGTTTACTTTTTTTAAGCATTCCTTTTTATCTGTTCGGGTCTGGCTGTTGAGAAAAACTTGTCCTCGCCTTTCTTTGAAGATCAAACTTTTGTCTTTGTAGTCATCAAATCGGCCTGTAAACGATTAAATTCTTCATCCGTGATGTTTGAGTCAGCTAGTGCTTTATTTATTATCAGTTTGAAGGAACTAAGTTTAGCTGTTAATATTTGAACCATGGCTGTGTGCTTTTGGAGTTTAGTTTTTATTTTTTGCTACAGTACTTACATATATTATAATGAACACAGGCCGAGAGCTAAAGACAAACCGCCTCGGTAAAGCTGAGCGGGTGCGCCTACGCCTGATTCTAAGAGACCCACACTCGTTCCTGCTGATGCGGCGCTAATAGTCGAATGCTCCAGACTTACAAAGGTAACCCCATTAAAGGCAGCAAATACCTTCGATTTGCTTTGCTGTAATTTGAAAGGTCCTGCTCTAGTTTTTGTTCATTTGTTGTAATGTTGGTTAATCTAAGTTTTTTAGCCGGGGCTATCTCTTCTCCTTGGCGACTCGTGCTGTAGGCACATATGGATAACTTGACAGACATGCATTTTATAAAATGAAAAAATAATTTTAGTATACTACATCTTTAAAATCTGTTATCTTCAATATTTAGCTGTGCATCATATAATAAAAACAAATGTACAATAAGCGGTTTTAACGCCTCTTTTTTCTTATCAATTTGAAATGATTATTATGTTCTCTAACACTCTCCCACTTCATGCAACTGCTTATTCCTCTGTTGACCTAGTCAATCCATAAACCGTATTTTATGTTAAATAATCATCAAGCCTAACACGTGAAGGTGTAATCTTTAGACGCAAGGTCGCTGTTAGACCTTCGGCCCCTCCTACCCCCCAAACCATTTTCTTATTTTCGTCAAAAATGATGATAAGGCCTTAAGACCGCTAGCATAGATTTGGTTAGGACTACCATCAAATCGAACATGAACTTTTCGTTAGTTTTGGATTAAAAAACATTTCACTTGCTCTTGCGAATGGTTCATCCTCACGCATCACAGCAATAAATACCTAAAAGGAGCGTATTTTACTGCGACACTAAGATTAAAATTCCATATAGCGGTCTCCCTGCTTTTAGGATATGTTGAAATGAATAAGCACGTCTTCCGTAATATAATTACTAATTGTGACTCTATTGTTGCCCAATCAGCCTGCTAAATTAGAGTTGCATAACACATCAAACTCTAACGAATGTCAGAATTCAGTACTTTGCATCGGTTCTGTTGATCTGATAATCACGTTTGTAGTCTTAAAAGTTAGTTCTGTATGACAATCTGTCTTTATATGCCACCTAGAAGTATGGGCATGACTTTTAACAACTCAAAATCTTAAAGGAATGGAAAAAGCGATTTCCCAAAACGCATAACTTACAGCTAAAGACTTTTTGCTTGTGCCTTTAGCACCTGAGGCTAGTTCAGCGCCAATATCTAAGATTTAGTGCTTCTTTCATTGCCAATTCCTTGAAACGTCAAGATCTTACCCTTTCATTCGCGGTAGCTCATAGATCAAATAGATTAAAAAATATGTCTGCATTGTTATAAAGAAATACTTCTTTCCACCTCAAAGTTTAATAGAAAATTTTCTTAACGATTGCCTGACCAGATTCTGGACAACTGTTCTTTCTAGGTCCTGTTGTTGAAGCGATTTCTATTTTGAAAGAAAGTCGCGCAGAGCCTGGCACAATCAAATCATCCTCTCCTAGGTCTGGAAATTTAACAGTAAGAATTTTGATCTGCATCAATAGTAGATGTGATAATTTGGAACAGAATATTTCCGTTTATTTCCCTTCAACAGCCCATGGTGGTTCTTCCGCTTTTCAATGCTGTCAAGAATCGAAGCATATACTGTGACATTTTTAAAAAACAAAATAAAAGTTAATTATTTAAAAACATGGCGGGCATTGAAGATGAAGATTTTGGGTATTTTCGCGATCTTGGAGCATCCAACATGGATGAAAGAAACTCCTTTGACACAGCCATCGCTCAGAGATCTCATTGGAGGATGAAATAGATCGAGGGAGCAAATGCGTGAATTAACAGAAAGAAAATCAGATCACTAAAGCCAAAAGTTTAGAACTAGAACCTCCGAGAAACTATATACCCTGATGAATTTGAACTAAAAAAATAACCAATTTGTATTTTAAAACGACAAAGGAGAACGTGTTCCGCTTACGTAATGAACAAACTCACATCAAAGTTTGTAAGCGAGGATACAATTAACAAAAGGCACACTGCAAAGCGAGCGAAAAATCGCCTTGGCTTACTAAACCAAAATTATAATTTGGAACAGTAGCATCGCACTTCAAAACATCAACAAAAAGCCCCAACAGATAACCAGCGCAAACATGAACTAGAAGAGTTTAAGTCAAGCAGCGGCGAAATAAACACAAGCAACAGCAGAACTTCACTCCAGAAGAAGAAACACATTAACACGATAGATGATCCGCTCGCTGCCCACGCAAGAAAGTAACAGGCCCAAAAAGAGAATTATTAGCCCTTGACCGCACTTTAAGAACCTTCAGAGGAGAATTGATAAACAAATTTAGATAAACTGACTAAAGTAAATGAGAATAAGGGGGGGGGGGGAGAAAAAGAAAAAAGAAAAACACGCTGAGGCTGAAGCCGCCAACTTATGAGTGATGTTACAAGAAATAAAACAAAAATAAAGGAGCTAAAAGAAGTAAGATCAGCAGGGTAGAAAGCGTTGTCTTACTAACCGAGAACAATTATACGAACTCAAATAAGCAGATAAGAGAACTAATCAAAGACTTTATATGAAGACACAACGCTAGCAGAAAGAAAAAAACACAGTATAGAGACAGCAATTGTCACATTAGCAAGCGTTATATATAACGGCCTTAGATTGCAAATAAGTAACACTGGTGGAGGGCTAATTACAGGCGGTGGTGGAGGTGCTGGTCAGGTGCCACCATCGCCTCGCCTGATAATCATGGGTAAAAAAACAGCTTTGAATCATCTTCGAGTTTATTAAAAAAATTAGACTGGTAAAGCATAGACCTTTCCAGTATATTAGGAGTGTTAAAAGCTGGCTTTTGTCTACTGCAAGCAAAGTAGTTGGCTTTATGGCTGAGCACATATGGGCATAGTCTCTAATATTCGGGTTACTATTTAGTAAAAATAGAAGACCAAGTAAACCTAGGCCAGTTAAACTAATCCAAAAACAAGTGCTGTCCTTTCATAATCATGTCATCGCGAACAAAGGTCCACGTCTTTCAACAGTCTTTGGGCTTTGAACCTCGGGGATTGGATGACTTAAACTTGGGTGTTTATTTTTTATTGTTTGTAATATAACTGGCACAAATTTATATCGTTTTTTCCCAACCTTCTGTTCCATACCCTGTACAAGGATTTCATTATTGTAGTAATTA
This sequence comes from Conus ventricosus, assembly GCA_018398815.1. NCBI lineage: Eukaryota > Metazoa > Mollusca > Gastropoda > Neogastropoda > Conidae > Conus > Conus ventricosus. The sequence continues at coordinate 62,183,001 of CM031613.1, forward strand.
TTATTGTTCCTAACTGGAGCCTGAGGTCAGAAGGGCAGCATGTATAAACCAGTGCCAACAGCAAAGTCCCTACTTTCGATCGTGCGACATTGTAAAAACATGTTGGTACCGTGTTTATAACTTGAAGGAAATCAACTGTAGAATTAATGGCGTCCTCTAATTTTTTCTAAGTATTGTTTTTGTGCATCCAAAGACCAGTAGAAGAATCCAGTTATGCTCGATCTCGCTTGTGCTTGCGAACCTAGCAAACACCCAAACTAAGAACTACCAAGTCGTTTATAATACGTTCAATTCCCGCTTTAGTTAAGCCCTCAGATATGTCCTAAAAAAATGTTGTCCATGCATGTTTTATGCACTTGCTCTATGGACCCGAAGGTGAACGCTGTTGCCTGAAGAGAAAGATGTGAAAGGATAACAGTCAAGGTTATACTTTCTGCGCACGTGCGTTAGTCCCCAATAATAATTGGTGCCTAAGCCATGATTACGATCCACTTTTTCGTAAAGTCTTGACCTTAACATTAATCTGAATTCTTACAGATCTTCAAAAGCTTCATGTCTATTCAGTTGCTGAATGGGATTAAACGTTTTGTCATTCGTAATGGCGCTCAGCAGTTCAGTCAAAATACGTCTGAGGGTGTAATAAAAATGAAAATCTCTGTACACTGACCTCCAACCAAATGAATCGGATGAATTAAAGTGATCAGCATACGACACCCACACCCAGTTGATGCACAAAACACAGCAAAGTTTTAAAAACATGGTTTCTGATAAAACTGCATCGGATGACTTGAAAACCACACTTTCGGGATTTAGTCTTTTTTAATAGGGGGGTTTAAGATATCGCATAATGGAGTACTCACCTTTTTAATGAAAAGTGACAGTCTGGGACACGCAATGACAAGAGAATCAGTTGTTATATTTTTAAGATTGTAGTGCGGCCCAACAGAATATTTTGGCATCAGTATATTTAAACGCACTCATTTTTATTTTGTTTAAAAAAATGTTTTGTAACAATAACCAAAAAAACAAAAAATATAAAAGGGGAAACAACAAAACAAATAAAAAAGGAACAATTAAAAAAAAAACACAATCAAACGGTCCAGGGTTAGAAAAAACAAAACTCTCAAGAGAAAAAAATACCCAAAAGAAAAAAAAAAAACCACAAGAAGGACAAAGAAGAATGAAGAAAGAACTAAAACAAAGAAATAATAAAAACAACAACACCATCCTCGCGGTGACAGCCGAAGAGAGGTCCCGACTGAACCGTCCTTCGTATTTAGAAACATGCAAATAGAAAACACATAGCTTAACCAAATGGATTGCACTCCATGAAATAATTCTACAAAGTCGTATTGTATAATATAACAGAAGCCAAGGGGAATACTAAGATAAAAAAAAAAAAAAAAGAAAAAAATCGTTTACCAGTAAATCATACTGAATGGTTATTACTGATTTTGCACACTAAAAAGAAGAAATGAGTAAATTATACAATACCTCAAACTTAACAATGCAAATCTAAAAACAATGTTAACATTCAAGCCAGCAGAAGCAATTTAACATATTTGATACGAGCTAAGCTAAAAATGTTAGGCTTTGCACACAGGTCCTACACTAAAAGAGTTGTTGTAACTACACCACCCACAACTACTTATGAGGTGGAAAGTCCGCTCAATCTGAATTACATTCATTACTCTATGTTCATTTAGATGAGCTGAGCCACTAATGAAAACTTAAATGAACGAAAGTCCTCACATGTTTTTAAGAAGCTTTTTCGTCATGAAAAGCTGCATATTGCGATTATGAAAATTATACAATACCCCTAAATTAACAGTTTAAAAAAAAGCTTGTGGGGGTTTGCGAATCCATTTCGTATAAAAATCACAGACAAAACGGGGAAAGACGTAAAATGCGATAACCTGCACATTGTTTTGGAAATAAAATAATTAGGTTGTTCTAAAAAATGTCGCGGGGGCCAGAAGAACGGGAGTTACATTAGCGCCTGTGAGGTGTATAACTTTAGAATTAAAAGACCTTGCAGACGTTACAGACTTTGAACAGAATGTGAGATAGGCACTTTGTATGGGTTTGAGTACACTAAAGATGGTGATTATAAACGCAAGAGGTTGGCGACAGCAAAAAGTTCCTAAACTAGAACAGCTGCGCAATCTAGAAGCAAATAATGTTGGCCAGTATGAATATAAAATAGTTCGAAAACCTGACCTCAAATGGCATTTAGAACCATATTAGAATGGGAAATAAAATTTGAATTCATAAGCCCATTTACATTTTTAGCCGCCAAAAAAGTTTCAGAAAAGCATTCAACTCTGGCCCTTTACATGTAAGTCTATGCCAGATGACAATAGTCGGAAAGAGATTGAAATAAAGCCGTATGAGAAAAAACAGTACATCCTCCACAGAAGAGAAACGGTTTTAAAAGATGCTTCTACAAGATTACAATTCATTCCACAAATGAAATTAGGTGATGCGTTCACAATGATATTTGAAATTTCTGTCTTAAAAGATGTAAAGAGGATGGAATGGGGTTGTGGGCGTTAGTGACGTCCTTCTAAAAGGAATTCTAATTAGCTGGCAAAACTTAGACGTTGAAAAACTAAAGTTACCGTCGTCATTCTTTACAATGGTGAGGATATTAAGGTCATAACAACAAGCAACAAAATCAATATTAGTCTAAATAGAAATAATCTTACAGAACTAAATTGGATTAATCTTACACATTTAGACCTTATAGGATTTTATTATACTGAACAAGTTTTAACAGAGAGCATGATAAAAACAATAACTGGATTAGATTAAGTTCTGTTATAAAACTATGAAGCAGTTAAACTTTATGACAAAAACCCCTCATTGTTCATTAATTTGTGGACAAACTGGTTTGTGGAAAAACAATATTTATCCTCGACCTGTTACAAACAGTTTATCGTTATAATTTTGATCATATTGTGATTTTCTGCCCAACACTTAAATGGAACAAAGCATATCATGATAGAAGGTTTATATGGACTGATGATAACATATTTTTAGTTAATCCTAGCAATAAACTGAGTGAGTGTCTAGAACGCTTTTTTATATTGTTTGAAGGAACGCAGACACTATTTATTATAGATGACTGTTCAGCAGAAAGAGACATAGTTAAAAGAAAAAACACTTTGTCAAAACTAGCTTTCAGTGGAAGGCATGCTGGGATAAGTGTGTGGATTTTATGTCAGAAATATAACTCGGTTTTAAAAGACTTTAGAGAACAGTTAAAGACTGTAGTTTTATTTCACATGAAAGACAGAGATGCATTTGATGAATATTTGCGTGAAAATGATGTTATTGAAAATGATCAGGAAAAACATAGGATTAAGCAAAAACTGAAATCTGAAAAGTTTAGTAATTAGTATTGAAAACGGATAATCCTACGCAGTATGTTTGTTTGTAGATAATCGTTATTTTTGGTTATTGAAGTCTTACTTGTCAGAGAACTAATAAATGCCGCTTTTAGGCCACTTTCGCCAAAAACTTGGTGGAGGAGCAAGTGAGGTAGAACAGACATTTATTAGTTCTCTCCATGAGGAAACGTAGATTGTAAACGTGGGATCGATACGGAACCACACGTTCTTAGGTAATGGAAGGACATGGAAACACAGAGTTCTATAACTATGGAAAGGACATGGAAACACAGAGTTCTATAACTATGGAAAGGACATGGAAACACAGAGTTCTATAACTATGGAAAGGACATGTAAAAACACGGATTTATAGCAACTGTAACGTAAAACGAATGCAAGGTGGTATAGGATCAATACGAAAACAAAGATATTGTATTTACATAAAAGTAAGAAAACATGGAGTAGCTATGTCCCGATCAAATTCCATTAATCTCTTTTTTGGCTGCAGTTGATCATGCTCCTTTATGAGGAACGCCAGCACATGGGACAGAGTCCGTTAACCAGCCGCTGCCTGCAGTGAAAGGGAAACTAGGGGAAAGAAAATACTGATTCATTGTAGTTCTTGAGTCACACCATTCAAAACAAGGCGCTAGCCACACATATTCCCATACCTACTGGGAGGTGATATTACCAGCAGAAGGCGTGTTGGTGGCAGCCAGGCGCTGGGCAGCATAGCCTACCTTCCCCGCATTAGCAGTGACGACGGGTCTCGCATCTGTCGCGTGGAGGAGGGGGGGGGGGGGGGGGGGGGGGGCGAGGGCGACTCTTCAGACTATGGCACAGTTTAGCGACGAGGAGGTACTGCCATTCCGCGACTTCACCGTCGCCTACACGGCTTACCCTTGGGGAAGGGGGTGGTGGGAACGTTCATCAGGGCTCAGCGTGGACATGGATCATCGCGCAGCGGCTCGTCATCGCGCAGCGGCTCGTCATCGCACAGCCGCTCGGTACCCCTGACGACAGCCTTGGCGGGAAGGCAGCAAGGAAGACACTATCATCACGACTGGCCATGGAAGAGGAAAACACCGGCTACGTATGAATGAACAACTTGACCCACGTTCCTGCCTGAAGGAATCGACTGCCCTGAGTGTCTCCTTTCCAAAGCGGACACCCATTTCAACAGGCTGCCAGCTACAATGTCCGCCAGACAACTGCCTCTACGTGCTGCAGCCTGCTGCAGCACACAACTTGTCCCTGAAAGCATCTGCGGTGAGGACGTTAAACCCAACTATCACTCGTGTCGTTGTGCTCCTACTATGCCTGGGTTCTTTACAATTTCAGTAAGACTGCCACTCAGTTTCAGGTTCAAGCTTTCTTGCTGTTATCGTCTGAGATCTAGAGTCCCCATCTTTGTTAAACAAAGGAGGCCGAACATATAGTTCAGAAAATTACCTGAGCTTCCAAATATCCGTATGCATACATATGCAGGTAGACATCTTTCCCACGTTCACATGCGCTGGAAGTTGGCTAAATGATTATTCGCACCAAATGATTGGAACACAGAGGCAACAGATGTGGATTTGACCCTTTTGTGGGGTCGGATATTTACGGTTTAAAATCCTTCTCTCTCCTTCCAGTGGTCTAAGGGTACCTGATTCAGTTCAGAGAACGTTAAAGCGACAGAAGAAGGTTCAGCTCCGCGTTCCATGATGCCATGTCCAGGAAAAGGTGAATGTCTGACAGTTCATTTCCTCTGTGGCCATTAGGCTACAAGACCTTTTCAATGATGGTCAAAACTACTTCATGTATGATAGAAATGATTAGACCGCCCATGAAAACTCAATTTGGGGAAGCAAAACAC
>CM031613.1:62193253-62198253 GCA_018398815.1 Conus ventricosus
GGGAGATTCTTTGTTTAAATCCCGATATATACTGGACCATGGGGAGGGAAGGGGAAACGAAGGGGAACAATAAACAACACGAGGGATAGAGAAGAGGAGGCGGGATAGACTGACTAAACAACACGAGGGATAGAGAAGAGGAGGCGGTATAGACTGACTAAACAACACGAGGGATAGAGAAGAGGAGGCGGGATAGACTGACTAAACAACACGAGGGATGGAGAAGAGGAGGGAGGATAGACTGACTAAACAACACGAGGGATGGAGAAGAGGAGGCGGGATAGACTGACTAAACAACACGAGGGATAGAGAAGAGGAGGCGGGATAGACTGAGGTCCGAGAGAACGGGGTCCGAGCGACTGAAGTAGAAGCCAGATCTGCAATGCAGGGGACATGAAAGATAGTCTGATAAGCTAAAGCTAAATAGGCTGATAAGCTAAAGCTAAATAGGCTGATAAGCTAAAGCTAAATAGGCTGATAAGCTAAAGCTAAATAGGCAAATAAACTAACGCTGAATAGGCTGATAAACTAAAGCTAAATAGATTGATAAACTAAAGATGAATAGGCTGATAAAATAAAACTAAATAGGCTGATAAACTAAAGCTAAATAGGCTGATAAACGGAAGCTAAATCGGCTGATAAACTAAAGCTGAATAGGCTGATAAAGTAACGCTTAAGAGGCTGATAAACTGAAGAGGAATAGGTTGATAAACTGAAGCTAAATCGGCTGATAAACTAAAGCTAAATAGGCTTATAACTAATGCTGAATAAGCTGATAAACTAAAGCTAAATGGGCTGATAAACTAAAGCTAAATAGCATGATAAACTAAAGCTAAATAGCACGATAAACTAAAGCTAAATAGCATCATGGGCTAAATATCACGATAAACTAAAGCTAAATAGCACGATAAACTAAAGCTAAATAGGATGATAAACTAAAGCTGAATAGGCTAGGCTGATAAACTAAAACTAAATAGGCTGATAAACTAAGCTCAGTCCAAGCCCCAGAGACAGGGGAAGGGGAAAAGAAAAAGATATCAACATACAAAAAAATCCCCATAGACGACCACGAAGACCCAGCCCTGCTGAACCTGAGGCTTTTTTTTTTTACAGTGACCTGTTTGAGGACTGTGTGTGCTGTACAAGTGAGTGTGCATGGAAACCTGGCCAGATAAGAAGCCATTCTAGCATACAAAACCCGGGAGTAGGAAGTACTGGTCTCTTGTGTTCCAGTTATTTCCTTTTCTGTCCGTGCATTTTTTTCATATGTCTGTTAAACGTTGAATATTATTTCTTCTTCTCAGTCGTGTCAGACGAGGAGCGAATGCGTGACACTGTGTTCCCAATGACAGTGGTACACACACACACACACACACACATTATATATATATATATATATATATATATATATATTCAATGATAAACAAAGATTGCTCTTATGTCTTAGATTGAAGAAATAGGGGGAAACAAGCATTCACATCTGCAGTGGTAGATAATTCTTCCTAACTAACAGTATGTGCCTGAGTGGGTGAATGGGGAAAAATAAAATAAATGCTTCTCAAAATGAGCCTTCAGCAAGCTTATAGTCTCCAAGTGGGAGACAATCTCCAATGGGGAGGAAACTCACTAACATGTAACTCCTGGTCATATACGATATTTCGAAACCTGATTGCTTCTCCTCAGTGACGCGGAAAGTGGTAATTTGACTCCTCTGCCTTTTCGGTTTTAAGAAGAATGCTATCCCAGAAAAAGCTGGTGTGCATTACCGTAGTATGTTTGTTGAGTTTTCAAAAAAACAACCAAAGGTGCTACCTAAGAAGCAAAAGAAAATCATCAAAGAGCAAAACAAGCTACATTTTCTTGTGAAAAGTAGAAAATATAAAAAGATAACCTCTTAAGACACAAGTGCGGAGGGCCAGTTCTTGGAATGAATCTGCAAGGGACTAAATTACAATAAACTAATAAATTCCAAGGATAAGTACCGAGCACCAATCCAGCAACTTACAGAGCAGCTTGGTGTTGCAATGACTGCAAGAAATATTCAACTATAAACAAAGCTTGCTCTTATGTCTTAGATTGAAGAAATAGGGGGAGATAAGCATTCATATCTGCAGTGGTAGATAATTCTGCCTAACTAACAGTATGTGCTTGAGTGGGTGAATGTGGAAAAATAAAATAAATGCTTCTCAAAATGAGCCTTCAGAAAGCTTATAGTCTCCAAGGGGGAGACAATCTCCAAGGGGGAGGAAACTCACTAACATATAACTCCTGGTCAGATATCGATATTTCGAAACCTGATTGTTTCTCCTCAGTGACCGCGGAAAGTGGTAATTTGACTCCTCTGCCTTTTCGGTTTTAAGAAGAATGCTATCCCAGAAAAGGCTGGTGTGAATATTTCTTGCAGTCATTGCAACACCAAGCTGCTCTGTAAGTTGCTGGAATGGTGCTCGGTACTTATCCTTGGAATTTATTAGTTTATTGTAATTTAGTCCCTTGCGGATTCATTCCAAGAACTGGCCCTCAGCACTTGTGTCTTAAGAGGTTATCTTTTCACGCACGCACGCACGCACGCACGCACGCACGCACGCACGCACGCACGCACGCACGCACGCACGCACGCACGCACACACACACACACACACACACACACACACACACACACACACACACACACACATACACGTCCATTCTCTCTTACAAACTAGATTTCAGTTCATTGAGTTGATATTTTCTCAATTTTTTTTTTCTGATGGAATGAGAACAAGAAAACTTCACTATATATTATAAAAAAACCCGAGAGAGGAAGCAGGGATAGTGGATGGGGTGAGGTAGGATGGGGATGAGGGTGAGGGGATTGAAGAGTGGAGACATTCCAAAGAGTCTTCAATTCATCTGCATGGATTTCCCACCAATTACATAATGGTGAACAACGTTCATTTATAGTAAGCTTTCTTTCTAGCACTAAACGTATTCTAATCGAACAGGTATCTACAGCGATCCATAAAACCGTTGACACTTGCCTTAAAAAAAAAAAAAAAAAAAAAAAAAAAAAACAACAACCCCCTCCGTTGACTTTGACAGATACGGCTGCATCCAAGCTGACTGTTGTGTTGAAATCATGTAGAGCCTACGTTTCATGTTCATTTTCTTTGTTTGGCTTGTTTTGCTTATATGTTGTTTTCAAAGATAAGTTTATCATACTTTTCTTTTGCTTCATACCCTTTGTTTTGTATGTAGCTTTATTATGGATGTCACTGCTTTTTCGTTTTATTTTTTCTGCATTTACTTGTTTCTGATTTGTTTTGGTGCTTTTCAATAGAGAAGGTTTCTTTCATCGAGAGGATCCTCCTTGAATATAAGAACTTCTTTTTAAGCAGCACGTTTCTTATAACCGAGGCTTCAGTACCGACTGTACAATATGCGTTTTCTCCGTGTCTCTCTCAGTTTCTGTGTGTCTCTGTGACTGTCTGTGACTCTCTTTGTGTCACTGTCTGTCTGTCTGTCTCTCTCCCTCAGTATCTCTCTCTCATCTCTGTGTGTGTGTGTGTGTGTGTGTGTGTGTGTGTGTGTGTGTGTGTGTGTGTGTGTGTGTGTGTGTGTGTGTGTGTGTGATTTCACTGGTTTTTAGTTTATATTTTTTCTGCATTTGCTTGTTTGTGATTTTGTTTTCATGTCTTCGTTGCTATATCAAAGAATTCCGTTGTTATGCTGTCGCCTGTCTTCCTCTTGTAGTTATTGTGTAGTTGTGGTTGTCGTTGTTGCTCTTGTTGTTTTCCTCCTCCTTCATTGCTATCATATCAGCATCATCATCATTATCAACATCATCATCATCATCATCATCATTGTGGTCATCATCATTATGGGGGAAAAAAACACATGCCTACCCTTTTCAAAATACCAGAGATCGGGTGAGACAGTGAATCAATACATACTTTTACAAGTCCTACGTACGAACAGGACTCTGACACGGACAGACATGCTGATGAACACACAAACAAACAAACAAAGTTCTACTCATTCATATTGTCTTCATCATGCTTTCGGTCAAATCAGTTTCGCCCTATTTTCTGGTGTGCTCGTTTCTGTGACCTAAATGATAATGTCATTTTCTTTCTGGTGTGTTCGTTTCTGTGACCTAAATGATAATGTCATCTTCTTTCTCAGTGAAATAAACATGTGACCAGCGTGTCGTTACCAGGGTCCCCCGATGCTGTCTCCGGGTTTGCCGAGATACTGACTCGAAGCTGGTGTTGTCAGATAGGGCGTCCTGCTTCATGCCTCTGGGCGAGAAGACAAACAATATCTTGGTTCATTTATTTCATTGGCTGCATCGTTTTATGATTTTGTTTCAATCCTGGCATGTTCAAGCTGTTTTGTAGTTTGGGTGAACCTTCATACCTTGGGTCGGATTGGCGTGAAGACTCTCAGGGAAGACAGATCAAATTTCTCGCTTTAAGGAGTGGGTAAGGGAGGGGTGGAAGGGGAAAGTGGGATATGCTGTTCTGGCGTGACAAGGGGAGAGAGAGGGGAGCAGGAGGGAGGTGGGGTGGGGGTAGGGGTGGAGGTATGGCGAGTGGGGGAGGAAGGTTCAAACACCAGCCTTCCCTACATCTACACCAATGTGATGTGATGTGTGTGTGTGTGTGTGTGTGTGTGTGTGTGTGTGTGTGTGTGTGTGTGTGTGTGTGTGTGTGTGTGAACGGTGGCAAACGCGCACACAGGAACACAATATATTGCCAGCATCCTACTTTTCATTTGCAGTAAAACACCATTTGGCTGTTGTCACGCTCTTTAACACACGTGGGCGTTACCATGGCCACATCCGTCAGAGTAAAGCCCAATTAATGTTCTTGGCTGTTCCACGTCATACGTCATGTGAGAAACACAAAATTAGTAAGGGCTTTAACTCTGGAAGGAAACGAACAGGACGTGTCGTTGCTAAGCAGTAGGAAGTCGTCGTCCAAGCATCTGGCAACAACTGACCACCTGCTGTGGTCCGC
>CM031613.1:62203253-62215753 GCA_018398815.1 Conus ventricosus
CGGCTGCCCCCCCCCCTCCCCCCCCCCCCCCCGCCCGCCCCCTCTCCCCTCCATACAAGCTCCAAATAACAGTCCATTCTCTTTAAAACGCCAGAATTTTCTTCACTGAGCTGATATTTCATCCATTTTTTTTAAACACCGAAGAACAAAGAAAGTACTCAGAAGAAAGAAAGGGAGGGATTGGGGATGGTGTGTGGGGTGGGGTGGGTGGGGTGGGGTGAGGGTGAGGGTGGGGGGCATAAAGGAGTGGAAACGTGTCCGACAGTCTTCAGTTCAATCGCATGTTCTTCCCACAATTATGTCATGATGAACGATGTTCATGTATGTTACGTTTACTTTTTAGCTCAAAGCATGTGTTAATCGGCTTTACCCTATGTGTGAACACAGCACGGGCTTCCAAGGGTGGTGCAGGATTGCTCCCAACTGGGCTGTTCAGCAGTTGAGGACAGTACTTCTCTGGGTCCCACCCGTACGTTTGGGTGTATTTTCATCCTTCTAATCGGCTTATTTATTTACCAGTACCTAGAAAATCGTTAGCTCTTTGTCACAAAAAAAGAGTTAAAAACAGAGCATTCTCCATTGAGTTTGATGGGCACAGCTAAATCCACTGATCAATTTCTTTTTGAAATCTTATATGTATATGCGGCACGATGATATTTTTCAACATTTCATGTTCATTTTAAGTTTTGGTTAGTTTTGCGTATTTGATGTTTTAAAGAGATGTTTGTTGTATTTTTCTTTTGCTTCATATGCTATGTTTTTTACGTTGTTTCTGTGTCTTAGACCCGGTAATTACCGTGGGATAACTATACTATCCTGTTTTGGAAAACTGTTTACAAGTATTTTGAATGAACGTTTAAAGATGTTTATTGAAACATTCGATTTGATTGGTATTGAACAAGCAGGCTTTCGGAATAATTTCTCAACACTTGATCACTTGTTTACCTTATATGGCCTGATTGATATTCTGTTGTTTAAGAAGAAGCGTCTATACTGTGCTTTTCTGGATTATGAAAAGGCATTCGACAAAGTTAATCGAGCGTTTCTGTGGCATAAATTGATAAATAGTGGTATTAGTAGCAAAATATTAAAAGTTATACAAAATATGTATTCTCAAGCCAAGTCATGTGTATCTGTCAATGGTGATTATTCTGATTTTTTTCTGTTCCAATGTTGGTGTAAGACAAGGAGAAAACTTGTTACCTGTATTGTTTGCCTTGTTTTTAAATGATATGAAAGAATTTATGTCTAGCGACATGGCTGGCCTTGTGACTGTCGCAAAAGAAGCAATTGAAATAGGCATAGGCGAATCAGATGTTGACATTTTGTTGAATTTATTTCTCTTATTATATGCAGATGACACTGTGATCTTTTCAGAAACTCCGTTTGGACTACAGAAAGGTTTAAAGTCTATTAAAGAATATTGTGATAAATGGAAATTGAAACTAAATGCAAATAACGTAAAGTTGTTATTTTTTCTAAAGGTAAGGTTAGACGTTTTCCTGATTTTCTTATAGGTACAGAAAAACTAGAGGTCGTCCATGATTTCTTGTATCTAGGGTTGAGGCTGAATTATAATAACCGAATGAATGTTGCTCAACGGGAACTGTTTGACCGAGCCTCTCAAGCAATGTTTGCTTTGATGAGGAAAGCTAAATTATTGTTGCTTCCTGCAGACCTAGTGATGGATTTATTTGATAAAACTGTATTACCAATTCTTACATATGGATGTGAAATTTGGGGATTTGACATGAATGATCTTGTCCAAAGATTACAGTTAAAATTTTATAAGCTGGTTCTAAAACTACGACAGTCGACACCTTCTTTCATGGCTTTCGGTGAAACGGGAAAATTCCCCTTACCGGTCATTGTTAAATCCAGAATGTTATCATTTTGGTTTCACCTTGTATCTAACCATCATAGTTATAAATTATCATTTCTTGTGTATAATTGTCTTCTCAGAATGTATGAATTAAATGTACATGAAAACAAATATATCAAATACATCCATACATTATTAAATGAAATTGGTTTGAGTAATTTCTGGCTAAATCAGAACACACTTGATGTACATCCATTATGGTTTAAAGAGAAAGTAAAAAGATGCCTTAAAGATAGTTTCATACATACCTGGTACACGCATGTTGACAATGATGAATTATATATCAACTATAGAATGTTTAAAACATCATTTGGTGTTGATCCATACTATCTAGTTTTACCACAGAATTACATGGTTACTCTACTCAAATTTAGAACAACAAATAATAATCTGCCTGTAAATAAGCTACGCTATGCTGGCACACCTAGATGTGAAAGAATTTGTGACAAATGTGCTATGCATGATATTGCAGATGAATTTCATTATTTGTTCGTGTGTCCTTTTTTCGATGCAGAAAGAAAAAAATACCTCCCGCGATACTTCTTTGTACGGCCGAATGTTGTTAAAGTCAACATTTTGTTTGCATCAAAAAACAAGAAACTCTTAATCAAACTAAAGAATTATATTACAGTTATAAATAGATTTTTCTAATAATTCATATAACTAAATTACAACATTACACAAAGTTTGCACTATGTATAGGAAAAAGTGTCTATGAAATTTTCATTTATGCTTAATATTGTTTGCGTCGTTTGCTCGTTTATTTTGCTTACTTGGTTATGGATATCACTCTATTCTGATGTGCGATTATTCATTTTGTGTGAGTATTGTCTTATATTTCTGTGCCCCATGTGGGTATGAAATAAAATAATTGCCTTGCCTTGCCTTGCCTTGCCTTGTATAGTATTTCACTGCTTTGGGGTGTATATATTCCAGTGTTCCTTTGTTTCTGATTGTGATTTTTATGTCAATTTTGCTGCATTAAATGATGTCTCTCCATTGCTATGCTGTTCTTCTTTCCATTGAGTGTCCTTGCAGTTATTGTGAAATTGTAGTCGTTGTTATTGTTCTTCACCTCCTCATGGTTGGTTGGTGGTTTAATTTTACGTCTTTTCATCCGGCAGATGATATTAGACGGAAAAAAAAGAAAAAAAAAAGGGGGGGGGGGGGGGGGGGGAACAAAAAAACGAAAAATAAAAAAAAAACCCAAAAAACCCCACTTAAGTCATTTCAACACATACATCTGCATACACTTATGAAAAGAAAACAGCATATTAGTTAAGGACCCTCATAATAGTCTAGCTACATCAGAACTGGCTAAAGTGGCGGCAAACTCAATTATGCATGAGTCAGACAGAACTTGACTCTCATTTTCATATTTGTCAAGATTGATACCTTTCGCCTTATACATTTTAGTTAAAACTGGACAATCTAATAGAAGGTGATGCACAGAGATGAATTTTCCACAGACACACACAACTTCAGGAGAAAATTTGGTCTTCCATGTGTTCAGCCTTAATTTTGTAGTAATCTTAGCAAGATGACGTGAGCAGCTAGGCAGTGTGTAGCTTTTTTCCACAGAAAAAGGTTTTGTAAACGTAGTGTTCCAGGTTGAATAGTATTTCACACTTGGAAGGATGTAATGGCAAATTTAGCACACATTCTGAACAGTTTTGTGCACCAAGTTTAGCTAGATTATCTGCTATTTCATTCCCTCTGAGACCACAATGTGAAGGAATCCAACAGAAGTCTACAATTATACCCTGAGACATAATACAGTGTATCAGGTACCTTATTTCATATAATAAATCTTTTCTTGCCTTACAATCCCAAGTTTGCAGTGCTTGCAAAACAGACTTGGAATCAACACAAAACAGCACACTAAAAAAGGATATTGGAGTATTATATACACAAAATAAAGCCATCAGTATAGCATACAGTTCTGCAGTGAATATTGAAAATCCCTTTCCGAGGTGAAAATGTTTTCCTATATTCAGACTTGGAATAACGAAACCAGAACCGCTGTCAGCTGTGTCCATAACTGAACCATCAGTATAGATTTTAAGGTGATTAGGATATGAATTTTCTAGGTGTTCTTTGACATCGTTCACTAGAATGTTAATATTTTCTTTTTTCTTTGAGACCGTATACTCATAATCAAAATTTCCACTCAAGTGTTCCCAAGGAGGCATCATTGGAACCTTGGGGAACTCTGGAATCGATGTTAAATCTACATTACACTTAGACATAAGTTCACCTCCTCATATCAACATCCACATCATCATCACCATCACCATTATCCTGTCCCCATCATCATCATCATCATCATCATCATCATCATCATCATCATCATCATCATCATCATCATCTTCATCATCATCATCGTCATCGTCATCGTCATCATCATCATCACCATCATCATCATCATCATCTTCAGCATCATCAGCATCATCATCGACAGCAGCAGCAGCAGCAGCAGCAGCAGCAGCAGCAGCAGCAGCACAGCAGCAGCAGCAGCAGCAGCCATCACCACCACCGCCACGACGGCGACGACGACGATGACGACGACGACCACCACCACCACCACCACTACCCCTACCACTACCAACACCACCACCACCATCATCATTTTCATCATCATCACCATTATCACCATCATCATCATCGTCATCATCACACCCATCATCACCTTTTCCCTTGGCCTCTTCCCTTCTTTTACATGACGTCGACGATCAGCGTGACCAGATTATCCCACGATTAGTCTGGCATCCACTTGCTGAACGGATGTCGCGATGATGCCGAAGGAATGGGTCTGACAGGGCGCAATCAGGCAGGAAAATGGAGACTGAACTCGTTGGCCGTCCTGCAGACCCCGCTTCTCTGAGACCAGCGGCACTGGCTGGCTGGCGTGTCGTCCTGGATGAGATGTGGTCCACGTTCCGCCCACCTTCTGCTTGAACTGTAGGGGTCTTCATGGGACAGGCGTGCGTGGGATGGTAATAGGGCGTGCTAGCACGTGTACACGGACTGACGGACTGATAGTTAAGTAGACATGGCGCGTACGCAAGTGCTTACGTACAGAAAGACGTGTATATAGAAGTCAGGCTCACACACGCACGCACGCACGCACGCACGCACGCACGCACGCACCACACCACACACACACACACACACACACACACACACACACACACACACACACACACACACACACACACGTGTGCGTTCATATATATACGCATTGTGTGTGTCAGTGAGGAGAGGGTATGTGTGTGAGGTGGGTGGGTGTATGGGTAGAGGTGCGCGTGTGTGTGTGCGTGCGTGCATGTGCGTGCGTGGGTACGTGCATTCGTGTGTGCGTGCGTGTGTATGTGTGTGTGTGTGTGTGCGTGTGTATGTGTGTGTGTGTGTGTGTGTGTGTGTGTGTGTGTGTGTGTGTGTGTGTGTGTGTGTTGTGTGTGTGTGTGTGACCTGAACTTACACAAAACACCTAGGCAATAGTAAGTGCAATTCCAAGTTATATTCCGATCATTCAGATCATCATCCAAACTTCCCTACTAAAGATGATATGGCAGACAGAATTAACCAGCCGAGGAGGTTGGGGTAGGGAAACTAATACAACCCTGTCATCACAACAACGACAACACGCCAGGCTAGGCGGCCAACGACAACACGCTAGGTTAGGCGGCCAACGACAACACGCTAGGTCAGGCGGCCAACGACAACACGCTAGGTCAGGCGGCCAACGACAACACGCTAAGCTAGGGGGCCAACGACAACACGCTTGGCTAGGCGGCCAACGACAGCACGCTAGGTCAGGCGGCCAACGACAGCACGCTAGGTCAGGTGGGCAACGACAACACGCTGGGTCAGGTGGCCAACGACAACACGCTAGGTCAGGCGGCCAACGACAACACGATAGGTTAGGCGGCCAACGACAACACGATAGGTTAGGCGGCCAACGACAACACGCTAGGTCAGGTGGGCAGCGACAACACGATAGGTTAGGCGGCCAACGACAACACGATAGGTTAGGCGGCCAACGACAACACGATAGATTAGGCGGCCAACGACAACATGCTAGGTTAGGCGGCCAACGACAACACGCTAGGTCAGGGGGCCAAACGACAACACGATAGGTCACGCGGCCAACATGGCCAGTGGTAGATTCTCCCTACCACGACTGTTGTGTGGGGGTGAACGGTTGTCAGGATCTGATAGTAGATGGGGGGAAGTTCAAAGCCAGGTCTGAGACAAGTTCAAAGCTCTGTTCAGGCTGGGGTGTCTAGTCTTGATTTCGATGGCTTCTTTAACTTTTCTTTTTGTGAGGAAGGGCTCTGTAGATAAGATTTTGGTTTCTTGGGGCTGGCAGACTGACACACAAGACCACTCACACAAGACCACTCACCACCCCGTCTACAGGAACACCAAAACCAATCTACTTCTGCCATACACGAACACCTACAAGCCACAGGCCACAGTTTCAGCCTCCAGGAAACCAAGATCTTATCTACAGAGCCCTTCCTCACAAAAAGAAAAGTTAAAGGAGCCATCGAAATCAAGACCAGACGCCCCAGCCTGAACAGAGATCAAGGCTTTGAACTTCCCCCCATCTACAATCAGATCCTGACAACCGTTCACCCCACACAACAATCGCCCCACCAGGCTCGCTGCCACAACCCAGCAACAGTGAGCTGATGAAGACAGGGCGACCCTGTCGAAATATTCTCCAGGTAAATTTTTGATTCTGAGTGTTACCTACTTTTCTAATGTTGAATCCAGAATCCGGAAACCTATATTCTTATTTTGTTCCTGCTATTTTAAAGAAAAGGGCTTACAAATAGATGAAGACTTCGTCCTGCTTCTTTATGGCTGATAAGACAAAGAAATACGCGCCATTTCGGCCATGAAATTCTTGCATGATCGTCGTCAACGTTCGCTCCAGCAGACGACTTAAGTTGTTTCCCCTGTCCCACTCTTGACTGACGCGTGCGTGCCACTGAATCCCAGCATGAGTTTTACCATTGGAAACGAGTTGGTGACCCAGTGGGGAACTGATGTAAATAGTCGGTAGTCCGCAAGACACGTTTATCCGTTCAATCCGCTGAGTACGGCAACAAGAGCGAAGTGAACTTGGACAACAGCATTGTGAAATCCGAAACCGTGTTGAGTAGTATGTCACTGCCGGTCACGAACAATATCAGGAACTTTCATGAATAGCATACATTTACAGCATAACAAAGCTATACAACTATACAAAGCCACGTCATAGTGTGTGTGTGTGTGTGTGTGTGTGTGTGTGTGTGTGTGTGTGTGTGTGAAAAAAGATTCAAATTCAGATCTTTATTCTGTTAGGCCATAGCCCCACAGAAGGAAGTGGGGGGAGGGGGGGGGGAGGTACAGTAAGAGAGATAACTACTCGGATATTAATGTGACCGAAAAACAAAAACGAAAAAGAAAATCAAAACCAGAGAGAGAGAGAGAGGGAGAGAGAGAGAGAGAGAGAGAGGAAAAGGAGAGAGAGAGAGAGAGAGAGAGAGAGAGAGAGAGAGGTAACTTGACTGGTTTAATGCTTTCAAAAGTAGATTCTTTTTGTTATAGGAATGTTTTGTATTTGTAAAAAGCAAACAAACGAAACTTTCTGATACTTTCCAGTTCTTAGTCACTTCAGTGAACCATCAATCGTAGCAGCTACAGTGTTTTGTGTGTGTGTGTGTGTGTGTGTGTGTGTGGGGTGTGTGTGTGTGTGTGTGTGTGTGTGCGTGCGTGTGTGCGTGCGTGCGTGCGTGCGTGCGCGCGCGTGCACGCGCGCGCGCGTGTGTGTGTGTGTGTGTGTAGGAGGGGGGGGGGAGGAGCGAGTAGCATGTGTGTGTGCGTGTGTGTGTTTCTGTGAAGCACAATAAGAGAGAAGGATTGTGAAATTGACGTACTTGAGGTTCGTATGTGTTAGACACTTCACACTTACAAACTATAGCAGTTGCTACACAAAACACACACACACACACACACACACACACACACACCACATGACTATAGTTTCTACGGCATATATACACAGTTCTGCCCTGAATTCTCAAAACCGATGGACAGCCGACTTCTGTTTTACGGTGGCTTGAAATCAGGAGGAACTGAAATGAGGGGATATTGTGTGTGGTCAAGGAGGAAGGGAATTATCGGTACAGGTGTTCGATATCCTGTACTCTTTGTCTCCATGGGAAACAGACTTGTACAATTGTTCCAACATCACGAAAAAGAGCGGTGGGCATTTCACAACTTGATATGAAAAACTAACATTTTTTTTTAGAATTGGGAAAAGAAGTGAGGCAGGGAACAGTACACAATCAACAGTAAACAAGTGGGGTAAGTTACTCTGTGTTAGCTTTTCTTATGGGAGCAAAAGTTTAACATTTTTTTTTAGTCCACTTAACAACACGATTGAGCACTGTTCACTTCCACTGTCGACACGATCGTTCTGTCTGTTGACTTTGGAGCTGCAAACACATGGGGCCTATTATTCAAAAAGTTGGAGTCTCTGACATGCTTTTTTTTCATTGCAGGGAAGCACCAAAGCAGCGGCAACTCTGGCACGGCGACGGTACACGGAACGATTCATCAGGCATGTTAGAGCGAGAAGTCAGACAATTGTGGATCCGGTGATCGAGCGACAGACAACCCGACCTTTAATGTGTGAGAACTTTGTATGGATGTATGTGTATATTTATATATGTATGAATGTTTTGGGGATTTATGTACACATGTATTTTCATGTTGTATGTATGTGCAGGGGCGGATCAGGGGGTACTCTAACTTTACGGCTGCATCATTATTTGTTGTTGTTGTAAACTTATGAAGCAATTGTGGATCACTGAATGTTTGTTGTTGTAAACATATGAAGTAATTGTCGATCACTGAAGGACAAGGATCAAAGTATACATAAGCAAACATACATCACACACACACACACACACACACACACACACACACACACACACACACACACACACACCCCGCACGCACGCACGCACGCACGCACGCACGCACGCACGCACTCACACACACACACACACCACACACAACACACACACACACACACACCACACACACACACACTCACACACCGCACACGCGCCCGTACACACACACACACACACACCACACACACACACACACCACACACACACACACACACACACATGCACAAAACAACACACACACACACACACACACACACACACACACACACACACACACACACACACACACACGCGCGCGCACAACAGAATTGTGAGCTAATAGATAACTCACACGCCTAGCAGGCGATCACCCCCCCAGGTCCACAGTTCGAGTTTTGAACAAGGCAGTTTTTGTTTTTCTCACGCGCAACCCCAATCACCCTCCACACCCACTCTCCCTTTCCCCCCACATCCCTCACCTCCCGCCCCATCCACGGCGTCCACTCTCGACAAGGCTTTAAGTGAGTATTCTGATACATGTTACGTTCCTCTGATGAGACAATGAACCGAGATCCTCTTCACTTAACGCATGATCAAGAACCCACGACATTAAGGCATATCTTGCTGCAGAAAAAAATCATTTAACAGCATACATTGTTCTGCAACAGCTCTCTCTCTCTCTCCTCTCTCTCTCTCTCTCTCTCTCTCTCTCTCTCTCTCTCTCTCTCTCTCTCTCCTCACACCCCACACCTCCCACACACACACCACACACCACACCACATACGCACGCACGCCCACGGGGCACGCACACACGCACACACGCACCACCACACACACACACCACACACACCACACACCCCCCACCACCCCCCACACACACACAACACACCCCCCCACACACACCCCCCCCACACACACACACACCCCCACACACACACACCCACCACACCGAAGAAGACAAAACCCCCAAAAAACCCCAAAAAACCGTACACCCCCCCCCCCCCCCCCCCCCCCTCCTCTGCTGCTCTCTCTCGCCACCCCCGGTGGAACAGATTATGACACAACAATCATCTCTTCCATCATCCACGACTTCTAAACGAATCGTTCAACCAACCTCTATATACACCTCCATTCAGAGTGGTCACCACCACGCCTCGACAAAACACGTCACAAAGATGGATATCAGCCCGACCAATCAGAAAGCCGCTCGTGCTCTTCGCGTGCCCAGAGGTGAGGGAGGGGTGAGACGGGGAAGGGGGACTTCTCGCCTCTCGTGGATCGGCGCGCGCGCTGACTTAGTTATTTATGCGCCTGGAAGCTGGACAGTTGGGGTGGAGAGAATCGAGTTCCAGAAACGATCCAGTGACTGCTGCCACTGTGAGCGTTGGTAAGGTGAGAGACGCATTTGTTCACGTTTCGTCAACTTTGCTATGGAATTTCCTGTTAATAGAATATACGTTGGGTTTTTTTTGGGTATGTTTTAAAAGCCGCGTCTTGATCAAAATACGTCTTGAAGACAGATCGTGTTTTCTAGTTTATGAAAACAAACAATTATCAATTAGAAAGTTAGTCTAAGATTGAACACTTTAGAAAAGAAAAACAAACAAACACATTTCTCTGATTTTCCCCCCAATCAGATGGAGACTTCTGACGGCATTGCTCGGAGAGATAAGATCATCACAGCTAAAACGGTAAGATTTCCTTTGAATTTTTGATGAAGCGCTAATTGTGGGATGCTTTATCGTCACGGAATCTGTTTTTATGGCATGTGTGGAGGGAAATTTTTAAGTTTTGTGAATGTTATTGTTCTTCTCTCTCTCTCTCTCTCTCTCTCTCTCTCTCTCTCTCTCCCCTCTCTCTCTCTCTCTCTCTCTCTGTGTCTCTCTCTCGATCTCTGTTTCTCTGTCTTTCTCTCTCTTTCGTTCTCTCTCTGTCTCTCTGTCTCTGTCTTTGTCCCGTCTGTCTGTCTGTCTGTTTGTCTCTCTCTCTCTCTCACTGTCTTAATTCACCTTCTATGTCCACTCAGTGGCATTGCTTCGAAGCCATTCATTCTGGGTCCAATATTCAGCCGCGTCCGGGCTTGCCTGTGCTGACTTGAGAGATCCACAAAGCGCGAGAAGCAGTGAATATCAGGTGACGGGTGGCAACCCACCAGGGGAGACGCTGCCCTGCTGGGGGGAGACACTGTCCTGCTGGGGGGAGACACTGCCCTGCTGGGGGGGGTCACTGCCCTGCTGGGGGGAGACACTACCCTGCTGGGGAGTCACTGCCCTGCTGGGGAGTCACTGCCCTGCTGGGGAGACACTGCCCTGTTGAAGAGACACTGTCCTGCTGGGGGACACTGCCATGCTGGGGAGACACTGCCCTGTTGAAGAGACACTGTCCTGCTGGGGGGACACTGCCATGCTGGGGAGACAAATGCCCTGTTGAAGAGACACTGTCCTGCTGGGGGGACACTGCCATGCTGGGGAGACACTGCCCTGTTGAAGAGACACTGCCCTGCTGGGGGGACACTGCCATGGGGAGACACTGCCCTGTTGAAGAGACACTGCCTGCTGGGGGGACACTGCCATGCTGGGGAGACACTGCCCTGTTGAAGAGACACTGCCCTGCTGGGGGAGACACTGCCTGCTGGGGGGGAGGGGGGCATCTGGGGCCCTGCTGGGGAGACACTGCCCTGTTGAAGAGACACTGCACTGCTGGGGGGGACACTGCCCTGCTGGGGGGAGACACTGCCCTGCTGGGGGAGACACTGCCCTGCTGGGGGAGACACTGCCCTGCTGGGGGGACACTGCCCTGCTGGGGGGAGACACTGCCTGCTGGGGAGCGGTGGGGGGGAGACACTGCCCTGCTGGGGGGAGACACTGCCCTGCTGGGGAGACACTGCCCTGCGGG
The DNA here is from genome assembly GCA_018398815.1 of Conus ventricosus. Taxonomy (NCBI): domain Eukaryota; kingdom Metazoa; phylum Mollusca; class Gastropoda; order Neogastropoda; family Conidae; genus Conus; species Conus ventricosus. Next base: position 62,214,984 of record CM031613.1, read on the forward strand.
GGGGGGGGAGACACTGCCCTGCTGGGGGGAGACACTGCCCTGCTGGGGAGACACTGCCCTGCTGGGGGGAGTCACTGCCCTGCTGGGGGGGAGACACTGCCATGTTGGGGCGACACTGCCCTGCTGGGGGGAGACACTGCCCTGCTGGGGGGAGACACTGCCCTGCTGGGGGGAGTCACTGCCCTGCTGGGGGAGTCACTGCCCTGCTGGGGGGAGTCACTGCCCTGCTGGGGGAGACACTGCCCTGTTGGTGGGACACTGCCCTGCTGGGGGAGACACTGCCCTGTTGGGGGGAGTCACTGCCCTGTTGGGGGGACACTGCCCTGCTGGGGGGAGACACTGCCCTGTTGGGGGGACACTGCCCTGCTGGGGGGAGACACTGCCCTGGGGGGGACACTGCCCTGTTGGGGGGACACTGCCCTGCTGGGGGGAGACACTGCCCTGCTGGGGGAGACACTGTCCTGCTGGGGGGAGACACTGCCCTGCTGGGGGGAGACACTGCCCTGCTGGGGGGAGTCACTGCCCTGCTGGGGGGAGACACTGCCCTGTTGGGGGGACACTGCCCTGCTGGGGGGAGACACTGCCCTGCTAGGGAGACACTGCCCTGCTGGGGGGAGACACTGCCCCGCTGGGGAGAGACACTGCCCTGTTGGGGGGAGACACTGCCCTGTTGGGGAGACACTGCCCTGTTGGGGGGAGACACTGCCCTGCTGGGGAGACACTGCCCCGCTGGGAGACACTGCCCTGCTGGGGAGACACTGCCCTGCTGG
>CM031613.1:62220753-62235753 GCA_018398815.1 Conus ventricosus
CGTGCGCGCGCGCGCTCGTTTGTGTGTGTGTGTGTGTGTGTTGTGTGTGTGTGTGTGTGTGTGTGTGTGTGTGAGAGAGAGAGAGAGAGAGAGAGAGAGAGAGAGAGAGGAGAGAGAGAGAGAGAGAAATAGGTGCACGCGTTTTTCTATTTCTGTGTCTCATTATCTCAGTCTCTCCATGTCTGTCTATCTCTCCTTCCGTCAGTCCGTCCGTCCTTCTATCTGCCTGTGTGTCTGTCTATGTGTCTGTCTCTGTCTGTCTGTCTGTCTTTCTCATTCTCTGTGTTCTCGTATTTCTTGCATGCATGCCTGTCCTGTAAGTGTAATTATTTAATTAACGAGTCAATGCGGACTTGCACACGTCGCCATAAATAATTCAGGTAATCATTGCTGATTCGAACAAAACTAAAATCCGTCAAGGCTTACGTCCATACAAAGCTGCGTTAGGAAATGCAGAGAGAGAGAGAGAGAGAGAGAGAGAGAGAGAGAGAGAGAGAGAGAGAGAGAGAGAGAGAGAGAGATCTAATGCAATATACATCCATTGTCCGTTTGGAGGGGGATGAAGTGTAAGCATTGATTATTACTGATGATTCACCTCAAGGTTGGGCACAGGAGACGCTGCAGACGACTCAACATGTTGCAGTGAATGGTACAATCTGATGGGAAAAACCCGGTACATTTACATCAATGTCATTGTAAGGAAATGATTGGCCACATCAGTCCGTATTGTTTAGAAATTCATAGCATGTTGGCGTCCTTTAAAGATTTTCCTGAGAATTTCCTGACAGTGTATTCATTTTGATGTCAAGAGCAGAGAGAGAGAGAGAGAGAGAGAGAGAGAGAGGAGAGAGAGAGAGAGGAGAGGAGGAGGGGAAAGAGCAGGAGGACAGAAACAAAATAGCGATGGCGCTGCTTGATAAATCATTTGATATTGTATATAGGAAAAAAAAACGAAGACTTTATACCATTTGTACTCGCATCGTCGTGCACGCAATTTTGTTTTGCATCGTAATGCACATGCGAGTTTGCTTGCGTGCACATATGCGAGTTTGCTTGCGTGCACATATGCCTGTGGATGTGTGTTCCCCACAAAAGTTTAGGGGGAAAGCAAATAGACAAACAACCAGACGAACAGGAATATAGGTATAGAAACGTAAAATAAATCTGACGTATATTTTGAATGTTATTTTTAAAAAATAGAGTTCGATCATTATAACTAGAGTTTTGTGTTTGTAATTAGATATTTTTTTGTATTATTAAACTTCTTGTTGGTAAAGGCGCCCGCACACGAAGCAATTTTTTTTTATGCTTGACACCCCGAGGCAACATTGTGCAATATTGGTCAAACCTTTGTGCAATCTTAAGAGCAGAGGATCGACAGACTGGAGCCGTGATCTACGTCGGCTGTCAATCCGCATCCACATACCTTGCAGTTATCTATTCAGATTCCATTTCTAGTATCAGGAGTAGGTGAGGCAGAAATGGCGATTGTTTTGCCGACGACGACTCGGTCCAAAATTGGATCACACAGAATATTTATGAGTTCAAAACACGTAGAACGATGAACATAATGAAATGCTTATGTATAGGTAAATCTGAAAGACGACCAGCTGAAAAAAAAAAATCAGCTGAACGCGTGTATGACTGTAACGGGTTGGTCCAACAGGCCCACGAGCCATCATGGTGCATGTAGGGCGGATAGCAACGTCTACGGAACAGTTATTCAGGTGGGCATTAAAGCAGTGTTGTCCAGCCCTACGTCTGATTACCGCGAAAGTCTCGTTCAACAACTTCTCAGTGATGACGATGTCACCATGCGCTTATTCGGCTCACTCGCGCTCGTGCTCCCGTACACAGAGTGCGTGCGCCGACAGCTAGGTGAAAGCTCACGATGGCCGCGTCTGTAGGTGATGGCGACCGCAATGTTGGTACAGCGTTGATTCGCCTTTCGTTTACTGGCCTCTTAATGTAACATACTGTTCCCTTGTGACCCCTCCGTCCCCTCCACTTAAAACCCAAGCGTCTCTCTCTCTCTCTCTCTCTCTCTCTCTCTCTCTAGGGGGATTCCGTCATTACATGAATGACTTGGCAAAGATTTAAACGAAAGAGAAACAGGAGGGGAGGTGGGACAGGTGGGTGAAAAAAAAATGAAAACTTAAAATGCAAGAAATATTTAACCCCTCACTAGCATCATATGGGAACTATCGTTATTCTTCCTGAAGATAGATCAATTCATATTGTCTGTGAGACATGGCTGATTGTGTCTGTACTCCCTTGGCATCAAATGGAGATACACCAAAGTCTATAATTCTGTGATGTTATCCCACCAAGTATTTTTTGTTGTTTTGTTTTGTTTTGTTTTTGTTTTATCTTGCGCCGAATGTGTGAAGATAAGGGGTTTCTCGTTCTTCGTTTTCACTGTCTTACATTACATGTTAGTTCGTTTTTGCCTGAAGAAGACCCAAGAGGTCGAAATGCATTTTGTTTTGTCCTGTACTTTGTCTATGTCCTTGGTGGTAACTAACCCCCTCTCTTTCCAAATTTTGCTTCATTTTCCGCCCTCAGTCACTTCGTTTTGAGACCCTTCGGTACCCAACGGTAAGATAAACTTACTGTTATCCAGCGGCGAGATAGGCCCTATTTTTTTTTACGGCAAAATAGGCCCTATTCTTTTGAGGGGCGAGATACGCCCTATTCTTTTTAACGGCGAGATAGGCCCTATTCTTTTCAACGGCAAAATAGGCCCTATTCTTTTGAGGGGCGAGATAGGCTCTATTCTTTTGAGGGGCGAGATAGGCCCTATTCTTTTCAGGGGCGAGATAGGCCCTATTCTTTTCAACGGGGAAATAGGCCCTATTCTTTTCAGGGGCGAGATAGGCCCTATTCTTTTCAACGGCGAAATAGGCCCTATTCTTTTTAGGGGCGAGATAGGCCCTATTCTTTTCAACGGCGAGATAGGCTCTGTGCATACTAACGGCAGAAAATGACTGCTTTCCAACGTTAAATTAATTGTATCTTATCCAATGGCAAGACAAGCTCAATATTCTCCAACGCTGAGACAGCACTAGGTTAGCTAGCGGCAAGAAAAGCTCTGTAACATACAGTGGCAAGAAAAGCCATGTATCACCCAACCGGAACATAAACCCTGTGTTACCCAACGACAAGATAAACCCAGTGTTATCCAACGGCAAGATAACCCAGCGTTATCCAACGGCAAGATAACCCAGTGTTGTCCAACGGCAAGATAAACCCAGTGTTATCCAACGGCAAGATAACCCAGTGTTATCCAACGGCAAGATAAATCCAGTGTTATCCAACGGCAAGATAACCCAGTGTTATCCAACGGCAACATAAACCCAGTGTTATCCAACGGCAAGATAACCCAGTGTTATCCAACGGCAAGATAACCCAGTGTTATCCAACGGCAAGATAAACCAGTGTTTTCCAACGGCAAGATAAATCCAGTGTTATCCAACGGCAAGATAACCCCAGTGTTATCTAACGACAAGATAACCCAGTGTTATCCAACGACAAGATAAACCCAATGTTATCCAACGGCAAGATAAACCCAATGTTATCCAACGGCAAGATAAACCCAGTGTTATCCAACGGCAAGATAAACCCAGTATTATCCAACGGCAAGATAAACCCAGTGTTAATCCAACGGCAAGATAAACCCAGTGTTATCCAACGGCAAGATAAACCCAGTATTATCCAACGGCAAGATAAACCAGTGTGTTCCAACGGCAAGATAAACCCAGTGTTATCCAACGGCAAGATAAACCCAGTGTTATCCAACGACAAGATAACCCAGTGTTATCCAACGACAAGATAAACCCAGTGTTATCCAACGGCAAGATAAACCCAATGTCATCCAACGCAAGATAAACCCAGTGTTATCCAACGGCAAGATAAACCCAATGTCATCCAACGGCAAGATAAACCCAGTGTCATCCAACGGCAAGATAAACCCAGTTGTTATCCAACGGCAAGATAAACCCAGTGTCATCCAACGGCAAGATAAACCCAATGTCATCCAACGGCAAGATAAACCCAGTGTCATCCAACGGCAAGATAAACCCAGTGTTATACCAACGGCAAGATAAACCCAGTGTTATCCAACGGCAAGATAAACCAGTGTGTTCCGACGGCAAGATAAACCCAGTATTATCCAACAGGAAGATAATCCTAGTGTTGTCTAACGCCAAGATAAACCCAGTATTATCCAACGGGAAGATAATCCTAGTGTTGTCCAAACACAAGATAAACCCAGTGTTATCCAACGGCAAGATAAACCCAGTGTTTTCCAACGGGAAGATAATCCTAGTGTTGTCCAACGGCAAGATAAACCCAGTGTTTTCCAACGGCAAGATAAACCCAGTGTTATCCAACGGCAAGATAAACCCAGTATTATCCAACGGCAAGATAAACCCAGTGTTATCCAACGGCAAGATAAACCCAGTGTTATCCAACGGCAAGATAAACCAGTGCTCTTCCACGGCAAGATAACCCCAGTGTTATCCAACGGCAAGATAAACCCAGTATTCTCCAACAGGAAGATAGTCCTAGTGTTGTCTAACGCCAAGATAAACCCAGTGTTTTCCAACGGCAAGATAAACCCAGTATTCTCCAACAGGAAGATAATCCTAGTGTTGTCTAACGCCAAGATAAACCCAGTGTTTTCCAACGGGAAGATAATCCTAGTGTTGTCTAAACACAAGATAAACCCAGTGTTATCCAACGGGAAGATAAACCCAGTGTTATCCAACGGGAAGATAATCCTAGTGATGTCTGACGGCAAGATCGTTCTGTTTAGTGTTAATCAACGGTAAAATAAACCCAGTATTGTCCCATGGCGGGACAGGCCTCGCGTCACCCATAGGCGGGACAGGCCCTATGTGGTCCAAGGCCGAGATGGTTCCAAGGGGATAAAACGGTGACACAGACCTCGTGCTGTCTCTCGCAATGAAGACCCAGGGTCTCCAACGACAAGGTAACCCTTCTGGTATTCAGTGGCTGAATAAGACTTGAATCACATCTACATAGGATTATTTGATTACGATCATTTGTTTAAGAGTTTTATTGTCCGGTACGGACGTTAATGAATATCTGCTGTATTTTTGTTTGTTTGCTTTGTAACATCAAAGGATTAATGCTGGCCCGAGACGGTGCGTGTCATTGTCAGGCGCAAAGAGAAGAATCTTTGTAGCATGTTTTTGGTTCATAGCTCTAAATTTCTATGTGGGTTTGTTAAGTATAAGGAGTGAGTGAGTGAGTCTGTGAGTCTCTCTCTGTCTCTGTCTCTGTCTCTCTCTCTTTGTGTGTGTTGGTGTGTGTGTGTGTGTGTGTGTGTGTGTGTGTGTGTGTGCGTGCGTGCGTGCGTGCGTGCGTGCGCGTGCGTGCGTGCGTGCGTGTGTGTGTGTGTGTGTGTGTGTGTGTGTGTGTGTGTGTTGCTTGTTTTTCGTTCTTATTGTTAGTGGTAGTGGTGCTCTCTCTCTCTCTCTCTCTCCTCTCTCTCTCTCTCTCTCTCTCTCTCTCGCGTGTGTGTGTGTGTGTGTGTGTGTGTGTGTGTGTGTGTGTGTGTGTGTGTGTGTGCTTGCTTTCCAAAAAATGTAGTATGAATTATGTGTGCTGAGATAGTTCCTTGTTTCTTTCAATTGTTTATTTTTCTGATAGAAGACTGAAGATTGAAATCATTGTCAGTTGCTGGGGATGAGGAATTAAACACTCGTTTAAAAAACAACCTCATGTTATCCGACGGGAAAATAAACCCAATATTACCCAAAGTGCAGACAACCCCCATTTCACCAAAATGGCTAAATAGCACCCTTTTTATCCAAGGGAAAGCTAAACCAAAGTTACCCAAACAAGAGAACACAGTATTAATCAATGGCGACATAGCTCAATGTTACCCAAAGGCAAACGGGTCCTTGCAATTCAGCGGAAAGAGGGGCCCTTTGGGGGATACACCGGACAAGGCCTCATGTTTTCCAAAGGAAAAAATGACAGCCAGTTATCCAACAGGAGAGATAATTCATATCACTTACAACGGAATAAACCCTTGTGATAAAAAACTGTAGATATGGTGAATGTTTTCCCCAACCCGCCAAAAATCGTTCCTGTCTTGCCCGGGCAATGATAAAGCTATCATAATTTTTTTTTTCAGAGACGAAATGGTCCTATGTCATCAAGTTTCATTTAACTTTTTGGCATGTGTTCGCTACTGTCTTTGGAGTAGTGTTTCGTGCGTTTTTTTTTTATTGGTCATTATTTGTAACGTATGAAACCATTTTTTTTTTTTTTTAATTCACGCACTTTTTGTTTTTGTATTTGAATTAAATCCTTTGGGTCTGCCCCGGGTGGTTCGCTTGTATTTCGCCATTTTTTTTCACTAATGCCGCAGTCGTTTCTTTTCCCATGGTTTAATTTCAGTCGGAAGCAAGAAAAAAAAAAAATCCTGACGAATCCCCCAGAAAATCAAACGTAAAAGCATGGACTTTCAGCCGAGGGTAATGTTTTGTGAAAATTCTAAATCTTTTGAGGCTTTTCTGTGATTTTGTTGATTTTTTAAAAATTTTTCTTGACACCCATTTCCTCCGGTAAGCCCCGTGTTAAAACACGAAAAAAAGGCACAAAAAAAGAAAAAATACCTTTCCCCCGGGGCACGCGCTATCACCTTCAATGGTAAATCCTTTTTGGGCCCCAATTTTTGTTCGTCAGACTGTAAAATGATTTTTTCTGCTCTCACCCTGTTTTTTCCCCCTCTTCTCCTCCCCCCTTTCTTTTCCCATCCCCTTACCCCCCCCCCCCCCCCCCCACCCGTCTGTCGTCTTTTTTTTCCCCCCCCTGCATGCTGGCTGCCTGACCGACTTTTTTCTTTTGTTATCGTGACCAGAATTGGATCTATTGCACTAAAAAACGACACCACGGAGGTTTTTACAACTGGCTCCTTAAGTAGATGAAAGAACAAATTTCTTCAAGGTTACTTTGTTTTTCAGAGGGTTTCTTGTTTTTCAGATGGTTACTTTTTTTGTGTTTTTCCTTTGTGTATTACTTTCTATTCTTTTTTTTTCCCTTTTGTTTTTCTTTTTTTTTTTCTTATTAAAAAAGAAACTTTTTTATCTTTCATTCGTTTATTTTTCTGTCTTTTTTTTGGTTTTTTTTTCCCCCTTTCTTTTTTTTCCCTTTTATTTTTTTTCGTTTTTTTTCGTTTGGGGCTTTCCTTTTTTTAAAAAAACATATTTTTTTTCGTTCCGTCTTTTTTATTTGATTTTTCCCTTCTTTTTGCATTTCTTTTAATTTATGTCATTTTTTTTTTTTGCAAAAAACCCCCCAAGGTATACAAATAACCAAAGCGAAGCTCAAAAACATTAACAAACTACAAAAACGCCGTGGTGTGGTGGGAGTAAGCCACTCGGGTTAAAGAACGTGTGTTCGAGCCTCATCAAGGCTTTGTTTGTGGGATTGTTTTGGTCCCCGCCGGGTCCTTGCAGAGATTAGATGCGTGGGGTAGACTTGATAGAAAAAATTTAAACCACCATCCGTCCCCGTCCAAATACTGGATAAATAAGGAAAGCTGCTCAAAAGTCCCCAAAAGCTGCAGGGGTGAGTACTCCGGGGGCCCGGTTTGGGACCGGGAAAATTTTTTAAAGGGAAACGAAGAGTACGCCCGCCTTTAGTCTCAGACAAATGGAATTCGGGGGCATTATCCTCATCATTCCCCTTGGTTTTTATTAAAAAAAAAGAAGTCCCATTTCTTGACTCCATGCATTCCCTCGTTTTTGACCTCAGTTTTTGATTTCCCTCTCCACGTGTTGCCCATGGTGGTGAGTTTTTCCAAGTCATCGGTATCGGGGAATTTTTGGGGAGGACTGTCGCGGACGGGGCCTGGGCGGACAGGGGGGGGGGGGGGGGGGGGGGGGAAACGAAGGAAGAGACACTTACACTGCCCGCGACTAAAATAATTTTCATTTTAAGCGGGGTTACAGTGGGTGTCCTGAGCATATAAAAAAGAACAAACACTGGCAAGTGAGTGGTACATGTGGGGTCTCCTCTGGGAGGCTGCCCCGTAACGACCTGAAAGAGAACGCTCTCTGGGGGACTGCATGAACGGACGGAACTGTACATCGCTGTGTATGGAGCAGCCGGAGACGTAGGACTAATGCCACTGGGGAGGTACAGACGATGAGACGGCAGAAAGGTTATGTACCAAAGTCAAGTCAAGGCAAGTCAAGTCAAGTCAAGTCAAGAACACTTTATCATCTCCAAAGAGAAATTAAGAGTGGCCATAAAAACAACACATCACAAATCATGAATCACACCCACCCATCCCCCCACCCACCCACTCATACACACAATAACACACACACACACACACACACACCACACACACACACACACACACACACACACACACACACACACATATATATATATATAGATATATATATATATAAGAGCAAGCTTTGTTTATAATTCAATATTTCTTGCAGTCATTGCAACACCAAGCTGCTCTGTAAGTTGCTGGAACGGTGCTCGGTACTTATCCTTGGAATTTATTAGTTTTTTGCAATTTAGTCCCTTGCGGATTCATTCCAAGAACTGGCCCTCAGCACTTGTGTCTTAAGAGGTTATCTTTTTATATTTTCTACTTTTCACAAGAAAATGTAGCTTGTTTTGCTCTTTGATGATTTTCTTTTGCTTCTTAGGTGGCACCTTTGGTTGGTTTTTGAAAACTCAACAAACATACTACGGTATGCACACCAGCCTTTTCTGGATAACATCTTCTTAAAACCGAAAAGGCAGAGGAGTCAAATTACCACTTTCCGCGGTCACTGAGGAGAAACAACCAGTTTCGAAATATCAGTATATGACCGGGAGTTATGTGTTAGTGAGTTTCCTCCCTATTGGAGATTATAAGCTTGCTGAAGGCACATTTTGAGAAGCATTTATTTTATTTTTCCCCATCACCCACTTGAGCACATACTGTTAGTTAGGCAGTATTAACTACCGCTGCAGATATGAAAGCTTATCTTCCCCTATTTCTTCAATCTAAGACATAAGAGCAAGCTTTGTTTATAATTTTATATATATATATATATATATATAATATATATATATCTCCAAACAAGCTTTGAGAACCGGATCTTATTGAAAGTTCAGTTTTGATTTAGAGTTTGATGGAACTGGGAACGGAGCTATTTTTATTTCTCTTTGTATTGATTTTCGGAATTTGGAATCTTCGTCCAGAGGGTAAAACATTGTAGTTTTTTTTTAAAAAGAACATGAGAACTGTCGGCAGCAATGTTCACAGCTTTTTGTGTGACACAAAATTCATACAATTAAATCCAGCTGTTCTGTTTTTAGCCAATAATCTTTCCACATGTATTCATCACTCTGTTTAAATTTTGTTTGTTTGTTTTTTCACGCTAAGATTTCCAAACCAGCATAAAAAGCCAAAGGACAACACTGATTCTACAAAACGACGATAAAACATAAGTACGATGTCCTTTTTAACAGCGAGAGACCGAAGTTTCTGAAGAGAGTATATTCTAGACGAGCATTTTTTGTAGATAAATAAGTATTTGCATCAAAATTCAGCTTATCATCTAAATTAGTACCCAGATACTTATATTCACTTACACGTTCCACTTTGGTGTTTTCAATATACAAGTGAGAGGACAGGAGCTAGGTTTCTTCGAAAATCAACTCCCCATCCCCCTTCGTCTTACTGCATTTAAATCTAGACAGTTTTCTTTGCAGCATGTACAAAAACGTTTCTACCTCGGAAAATCATGGATTTGAATTTGACAGGTCTTCTTTAAAACAGAATCATCTGAGTACTTTATAACAGGAGTGACAGATAACCAGTACAATCATTTGTAAAAAGAGTCAAAGTAGTACATGAGAGAGAACGGTGCCTTGAGTGCACCGTAATGTGGTTCTTGCTGATGAATATTTCCCCTCAAAGCGTACTACGCACTGTAACCTGTTGACTGAAAAGTTTTTACAACCATAAAATCATTTCGGTTGACCTATAAAGTTTGGAGTTTTTTTGCAACAATGGGTTTAAATATATTAAATCTGATGAGAAATCAATAACAGGAAGTGAAACAAAAAAATCTTGTTTTCAAGATGTGGTTATCATGTTTAAAAGAGTGATTATTGCATCATCTTGCTTCTGTTCTGTTTGTATGCAAATTGGTAAAGGATCACAAAAAGACTTGAAAAGAATCTGAAGGACAAAAGGGTTTTAAAAGACTTTATTACAAGAGATGTCAAAGGTCTATAGTCATTGAAAGCTAAAGGGTTTCTTGTTTTTGTTGCAGGACAAATTGTTGATTTTTTTCCAGACAGAGGGCACAACTCCACAATTTAAAGACCATGAGAACAACCTACAGAAAACATATACAATTGTTCTGAACATGATTTTAAAGGTTTTCCACAAATATTGTCTGGGCCTGCAGCTTTACTTATCTTTATTTTTTTAAACAAACCTCGAACAGCAGAATCATCAAAATTAAAACCCATTTTCCCCAATCACAGCTGTTTCAATATTCGACATAAAAATTTTCCCAAATTTTCACCAAAATTTTCTTTTAAAAAACGGCAATAAAAATAAAATTCATTTTTCTTTAGCAAAACCATAACATCCCCTCTTCTGATAATTACATTTACTTCGGGGTTTTATTCTGTCCAGTAAAATTTTCGGGCCATCCCATCCCATTTCCGCATTTTTTTCCCGACCGAACTGCTTTTCAAATTTTTCTCTGTATGCCAACTTTGCGTCCTTTATTTCAGGGTCTTATTTTCTTTAACTGTTTTCTTAAAAAATTACCCCTCGATTGAAATGGGGATTTTTTTTTCATTCAGCTTTTTCTTTAAAGATTTAAAAACCCAATCTTATTTTTCCGGAAAAAAAAATTTAAAAACAGTTTTTTTTTGGTACCAACATTTTTTTCAAAAAAGGGTTTTTTACATAATCAGAGATCACATCAGCACTTCTTTTCACATCAACACAAAAAACAAAAAAAAAAAAGGGGAATCAGGGGCCCCCAATCGGGGAAACTGCAAGCAAGGGGCATTTTTTTCCAATGCTTTTAGGGGACAAATGTTTTTAGTTTTCTCCCAACAACACTTGGGGTTTTTAAATTCAGCCCGGTAAATGCGATCAAGTGAAAGGGTTTGTTTTTCTGATTAACCAATTTGGGGAAGGGCCAAAAGACAAAAAGGGGCAAAAAGGGTTCGGGGTGAAATACGGGATTCGACCAAAACAATGTACAAAAGGAGGGAAATGTACTTTATTTCTTTAAAAAAATTGCTGAACACTATCAATTTCAGTGGAACAGGGCAACAATCCCCCAGACGAAAGTTTTATGGGTAACTGAAATATAATAAAAATAAAAGTTGTATTGCTCGTGGAACAGGGACAAAAGCCCCAGCCCGAAAGGGTATTTATCGGTAAGCGGAAAAATAGATAAAAAACTGAAAAAGTGAATTGCCGAAAAAAAATTTTTAAAAAAAAAATTTTACGTTTCCCGTTTGCTCCCAAAATAATCCGATGTTCGCGGGACCCCTGACTAAAATTATGAATGCTTTCCTAAACGTTATACAAAAAATATTTATTACCAAAATTTTTAAACCACCCTCAAAACTGTTTTTGTGAGGTCTCCCCCCCCCCCCCCCCCGGGAAAATTGTACTAAACTTTTAAAAACCAAAAAAAGTAAACTTTCGTAAAACACTCACTTCCTCATGCTCTCTCTCTCTCCCCCCCTCCCCCCCCCCCCTTTTCCCCCCCCCCAACCCCCCCCTCCCCCCCTCTTTTGGGGAAAAGCGGGTACTCTCTCTCTTTCCCCCTCTCTCCCCTTTTCCCATTCCTTTTCCTTTTTTTCCCTTTCTTTTCCTCTCTTTTTCTTTTTTTTCCCTTTTTTTTTTTTTCCTCCCCCCTCTCCCCTTTCTTTCTTTCACCCCTTCCTTCCCCCCACCTCTCCCTTTTCCTCTCTCCACACCTCTCTCCTCCTCCCCCCCTCACACCCTTCTCTCTCCTCCTTTTCCTCCCCCTCTCACCACCTTTGCCACTTAACCCTCACTCTCCCTCTCTCCCCTTTTTCTCCCCTCTCCCTCTCTCCCCCCCTCCCCCCCCTCTCTTTTATTGCCAGCCAGCTTTTCCCCCTCTCCTCACCCCGTTCCCCTCTCTCTCTCTCTCTCTCTCTCTCCTCCCCCCTCTCTCTCATTTTCCCCTCAGGTACTCCGCTCTCCCCCCTCTCTCTCTTTTCCTCTCTTTTCCCTCTCTCCCTTCTCTCTCCCCTCTCTCCCCCCTCTCTCTCTCCCTCTCTCCTCTCCTCTTTTTTGGCCAGCCGGTATTTTTAGCCAGTTTTTTTCCTTCAGAATTTTGGGTTTGGGTTTGTTACATTTTCCCCAACGACGTTTATGGGCTTTTTTTTTTTCTTTTTATCTTTAAAATTTACATTTTTTTAATGACCAAACTTGAAAAAAGGGAATGCTTTTTTGGGGAAACAAAAAAAAGCAAAACAAAACAAAAAAACTTTAAAAAGGTTCTGGTGACTTTTTCTTTTTTTTTGGGAAAAAAAAAAAACCCCGGAAAAAAACGAAAAAGTGAAAAAAAAAAGGAAAAAGAAGAAAAAAATATGCATCGGGGTATAAAACCCATATTTAAACCAGGGGCCAAACCTCGCCTATAAATCTGCAGACACGGGGCCCACAGAACAAAAAAAGGGAAAAGTCCCTATTTCCATAACATTTTTTCACTAAAGCAGAAAAAGTCCCCTTCTTCAAACCCGATTTTTTCTTTTTTTTTCCCGGGGGCGGTTTTGGCCCTCCCCCAATGGCAAAAAATTGTAGCGATCTCTGGGCCTCATTGTTTTAAAATGGGCTTCTCATTTCAAGAATGCCCTTTTTAATTTATGCTTTTTTTTTTTCTCTCTCTCTCTCTCTCCTCCACCCCTTTTGGGCCTGGAGCAACGACCGAGACCTCTCCAGAAAGCGAAACAGTTTCTTCCATCTTGCCCCTCTCCCTGATTACTGTACGCCCGTATTTTTTCAAGTGTGGGGAGAAATGATAAAGTTACAAGAACTTTCGCTGGAAACTTGTTTTTTTAGGATCTTTGCCTGATCTTCACCTTAAACCTTTTCTGCTGTGCTGTCATAAATTGGGGGCCAATGAAAGGGGTGGTTTTAAATCTTCGCAGTCGTTTTTATTTTTTTGTTTCACCGCGACTATTTTTTTTATTTTTTTTTGTCTGTCCTCAACCCCGAAAACGTATAAAAGTCAACATACGGGAATATCCAAAACGTGCCCATTCTAGTTTTCAACAACAACAAAAAATACTACAAATACTACTACTACTTAAATACACTACTACAAAACACTTTCACTACTACTACTGATAAGAATTTATGATGATGATGATGATATTTTTTATTGCGCTTAATCTTTAAAACCCAAAAAACCCAAACGCTTACAAATAAAAGAAAAGGTTAAAGGGAAAAATAAACGAAACCAAAAAGAAGATGAATATTTCGAAAAATTAACCGGGGTCCCCACAAACAAGGGTGCATATTGACACACACGCACACCCACACACACACACAACACACAAAACAAAACACACACACACACAAAACACCCCACATCCAAACACACACACAAAACCCCACCCGGGCGCGGGGCACTCTGCCAAAACAACGAACACAAACCCCCCGCGCACGCACGCAAAGCGCACGCACGCACGACAGCACGCAGCACGCACCAAAACACAAAACACACACACCCACAAAATGGGGCGCGCCCCAAAGCGACAGACACACACACACACACAACAAAACAAAACCCACACACCACACACACACACACACGCACACACACACATACACACCACATTAGTCGCAAAATCAATTTGATTGGCTAGGGAAGTTGAAGAAAGAACTGCTATTGATAGGTGAAGATGGTTGTTTAAGAGATGCCTTAAAGGAAGACAGAGAGTTTGAAACTACGCAAAGATATTGGGGTTTTTTCCACGAAACCGGACCCTGAAAGAAACGAACGATCGCCATAGTTTTGTTCGAAATCTGGGATTTTTAGCAGAATGTTTGTCGGCAGAATACGCAACTGCCTAAAAGGAACAAAAAAGATGAGCGAGATCGAAAGGTAGGACGGAGCTAAGCATTCAAAGATTTAAAGCAGATTAAGGACAGTTGTGCCTATTCGTTTTTTGACCGGCAGCCAGCTAAGAGAAAGACGTTAAGGAGTGACATGAGAAGATTTGGGTTGTCTAAAGTTAAACCAGCAGCATTGTTTTGTACTTTCTGGAGACGACTGAGAAGATTCTGGGGACAGGCAGCTAGAAGGAATTATGTAATCAAGTCTTGATAGAATGAAGGCAGAAAAAAGGGTTTTTTTTTGTGGCATCAACAGAGAGAAGATGTCGCACAGAACCAATGCGGCGAAGCTCAAAGAAAACAGACACGGCCAGACTGTGGAACTTTGTTGCGGGAGGAAAGTGCTGAGTCAAGGGTAAAAACCTAAATTCCGTGCAGATGAAGATGTCTGAATAAGGAAATTTTTCCAATTTTTAAATAGAATTTGGATTACAGTCAGATAAAAAAAGTCTTTTGGGTGCAGAGAAAGATCATTTCAGTTTTTTCATTATTGAGCTTAAGTTTTTAACTGTCACCCAAGATTTTATGTCCATGATACACGACTGTGTGTGTTGGATGGCAGAAGCAGCTGAGAGATTTTGCTGGATATGTAAATTTAAATTGTCGTCTGAAAAGCAGTGGTGAGCCCGGCTATAGTGGGCAACAATGTCGGAGATTGGATGGGTGTAGAGTACAAAAAAGAGGGGGTCCAAGACGGATCCCTGGGGAACTCCGTACTGGAGAATAGCTAGTTGAGAGGAGAAACCATTAACAGAGACAGCAGAGTTCGATCAGATAGATAAGACTGAAACCATGACAGTGCTTTATCAGAAATACCGAAA
>CM031613.1:62245753-62253253 GCA_018398815.1 Conus ventricosus
TCTCAGGGTCTCTGTTTGTGACCAAAGTACCTAGGAAAAAACATGCAAGATAAACTACATGGAATGCTTGATATTCCAAGTATTTAGATATGAAACAAAATGATTGTTCCATGTTCTTAAAAAAAAAGGCCCTTTAAAGTTCGTTTTGACAAAGTTTCTCGCATTCCCTTCCGTTTCTCTTTTTCCTCTCCTCTCTACCTCCTCTCGGTCATGACCCAAACGTTGATTTTTTCTTTCTTTTTCCCTTTTTAAAAAAAATCATTGAAACTCCTCACGACTTAAAATCATTTTTCTTCAAGATCTCCTGTCAAAAATCTGATGTTCCTATCCTGTCCACCTACAGTTAAAGCACTAACCCTTCTCCAGCTCCTCCTGTTAGTAGACCAAAAGACTAAAAATCCGCAGATCATTAAGGAATTTTGATATTCATATTTGATACTTAACAGAATATTGTTCATTTTAAAAAAAGGCCATTTTAATTCGTTTTCACTCTAAGTATTTGATTCCCCTTCCTCCTCTCCTCAATGTCCTCTCCCAAACAGGTCTTAAAAATATTGCTTTTCCTCCCTTCCTCTTTGAAAAAGTTTTGGTATCCTGCCTTCTTCCTTCTCTCCTGCAAAAATATTTTGATCCCACTCCCTTCCTGAAAATTATATAAACCTTCTCCTTTCGTCCTTAAAAAATTGATACCATTTATCACTCCTTGAAAAAAAAGATTACCCTCCCCCTCTCCCCTCCTTAAAAGGAAGAATTCCTTTCATAAGGTTATGCCCTTAATCTTCCCCCTCTCCTCCTTAAAAGGTAATTGAATTTCCTTTCATGTCTGATGCCTATATGATAGTATCCTCTCCCCTTAAAAAGGTAATTTTCTTTTTATCTCCTCTTTCTGTTTTGGTTCCCCAAATCTCATTCTCCTTTCATAAGGTCCTGATTCCTATTCCTTCCTCCTCAAAAGGTAATGCACTCTCCTTTAAAATATTTGATAATCCTGATCTTCCTCTTCCTCCTTAAAAAAGGTTAAATCTCCTTTCTAAGTCCTCAATGCCTCTTCCTTCATCTCGTAATGAATCTCCTTTCAAAAGGTCATGAATGCCTTTTCTCTTCCTCCTCCTCCTTCAAAAAGGGTAAGAATCTCCTTTCATAAGGTCATGAATGCCTCTTTCTCTCTTCCTCCTTAAAAAGGGTAATGAATCTCCTTTCATAAGGTCATGAATGATCTCTTCTCTTCCTCCTCCTCCTTAAAAGGGTAATGAATCTCCTTTCATAAGGTCATGAATACCTCTTTCTCTCTCCCCTCTTAAAAGGTATAAAAGGGTAATGAATCTCCTTTCATAGTCATAATACCTCTTTAAAGTAATGAATCTCCTCCTCATTTAAGGTAATGAATCTCCTCCTTTCTATAAAAGGAATGAAGAATCTCCTTTCATCTCCTCCTGAAATACGGGAAATGATTCTTCCTCTTCAAAAAGGGTATGAATTCCTTTCATCAGTCATCACTCTTCTCCTAAACGGTAATGTACTCCTTAAAAAGAATGAATCTCTTTGCATCTCTGATCCTCTTGTCTCTCTTTCCTTCTCTTTAAAAAGTAACTTTCCCTTTCGATCACTGTTATTCTTCTCTCCTCCTCCTCTTTTGTTTCTTCTTTTTCCTTTGCTTTTTCCCTTTCTTTCATCCTTCTCTTCCACTTTCTTTTCTTTCCTATTTTTTTTTCTTGACTTTTCATCCTTTTCTTATTCTCTTTTTTCATCCTTCTTGCTTTTCTTTTCTCTTCTTTTTTTTTCTTTCTTCTTGTTCTTCTTTCTTTCCTTCTCTTTCCTGTTTTGTTTTTGTTGTTTTTTGTTGTTTTCTTCTTCTTCTTCTTCTTCTTCTTCTTCTTCTTCCTTTCTTTCTTTTGTTTTGTTGTTTTCTTGCTCGTTTCTTTTCTAGTTCTTTTTTTGTTGTCTTTTCTTCTTCTTCTTGTTCTTTCTTCTCTTTCTTTCTTAGTTCTTTTTTTGTTTTTGTTGTTTTCTTTCCTTTTCTTCTTTCTTCTTTTCTTCTTCTTCTTCTTCTTCTTCTTCTTCTTCCTCTTCTTCTCCTTTCTCTAGTTCTTGTTGTTGTTGTTTTTTTTGTTTTCTTCTTCTTCTTCTTCTTCTTCTTCTTCTTCTTCTTCTTCTTCTTCTTCTGCTTCTTCTTCTTCTTTCTTCTTCTTCTTCTCCTTCCTCTTTCCTTTCTCTAGTTCTTTTTTGTTGTTGTTGTTGTTGTTGTGTGTTGTTCTTCTTCTTCTTCTTCTTCTTCTTCTTCTTCTGCTTCTTCTTCTTCTCTTGTACCTCCTTTTTGTCTTAGTCCTCCTTACTTTTTTTCTCTCTCCCTAAATTGTCTTTGTCTGTACGTTCCTCTGTGTCTACTTCTTCTTCTTCTTCTTGTCTCTGACATCTGAAGATCGTCTCAAGTGCGGTAACTCGAGTCAAGTAGGCCATAGCAGCTAGTTCAGCCGACACCAGAGCGCCTCATTTGTGGGCGCTTACGGGCTTAAAAGTGTTCACACGATTTCCTTTTCTCTGTGTTGGTTTTTGCACTTGTCTTTTCTTTCTTTCCAATGTTGGATCTTTTCAGCAATGTGTTTTTTTTCTCTCTGCCATTTCTATGTGGTATTTCCCCCTTCGTTCTCTACTTTCTTACCTTCCTTTCTGTCTCTCTGTGTTGTTTTTTTTCTTCTATCTTTCGTTCTTTTCTTTTTTCTTTTTTCTTTCTAAACATCTTACAGTTATGGAATCCATACTTTCTGAGTATTATCATTTTTGTGTGTGTGTGTGTGAAGAAAGTTTTAATAACCGTTATGTTGAGAAGAACGTGAGTTGCTCCGTGTCAGACGATCTGAAGCAAGACTATTCCCGTCAATTATTGTCTATAAAATCAGCCTGGAAATAATGCCACTTCGGGGCGGAGGGTACGGGCATTTTAGAGGAGAGAGAGGAGAGAGAGAGAGAGAGAGAGAGAGAGAGAGAGAGAGAGAGAGAGAGAGAGGAGAGAGGAAAAATCTAGGAAATCAAAGAAAAAATAAGAAGAAAAAAGGAAACAAATACCTTAAACAATGGTGCAAATAACATGGTATTACAATAGCAAAGTATCGTATTTTCTGAACACAAATTTAAAGTTATATTTCCGGCATAAGATTTAACCGCTGTTTCAAAAACCTCACTTATGTCCAAAAAAGAACAAATATGACACAACGATAGCTTTGTAGAAACATTGACCTTCTCTTCAAAGAATTTGATCTCATTTTAAAACTAACAAACAAGCAAACGGAAAACATGGATTTCCAAGTGAATGAAATGATCTATGTAAACAGGCATGGAAAAAAAGTGACATTCCCATGAAACAAGATTAATTTCCACACGAAAACAAATTGGTTTGACCTAGTGAAAAAAAACCCATTGATCTCTTTGTAGGAAATGCTGAGGAACCCGTGAATGTTTTGAACTGCTGGTGAGAAATATTCATCTTCCTATGAAAAGGAATTGATCTCACTGTTAAAAATAAATCGATTTTCACGTAAACAAGAACTGAAAAAAGTTAACTTTGAATGAAGCTGATGGATTTCTAACTCAAACCAAACTGGCTTCGCTACCTCTGTGAAAAAATAACCTACTCGCCACCTCATAAAAACAATGTTTATGAATATTCACAACACACACACACACACACACACACACACACACACACACACACACACACACACACACACACACACACACATCATATTGTGGAATCCATTGTAACGAACTGGCAAAACATGGAGCAAAACGTGCCGACAATGCATGTAGTTTAAATATCCATCTGTCCCTTCTACCGGGATATAGGTTGCTACAAAATGTGTGTTCGAAGCACTCCAGAAAGAAGCTAGAGGATTTGGGGCACTTTTTGTCCAATCCAAAAATCAGCCACCGCAATATGATATTTTATCTTAAGAACTTGATATGGCTTATATCATGTTAGGTCAATGACCTCTTTCATTTATAGACTTAAACCTAATGCTTTTAAAACAAAATTCA
Source organism: Conus ventricosus (assembly GCA_018398815.1). Taxonomy (NCBI): domain Eukaryota; kingdom Metazoa; phylum Mollusca; class Gastropoda; order Neogastropoda; family Conidae; genus Conus; species Conus ventricosus. The sequence goes on from CM031613.1 coordinate 62,249,786, forward strand.
CTAATGATATAAAATGCATTTGTGGTGAAAACTATCAAATATGCAAATTCTTCTAAAATTTAAAGGTTTTTGTTTGTTTGTTTTTTTTTTCCGGTTTTTTGTTTTGTTTGCCTGCTTTATCTGAATCTTCCCTGGATAAAAGTTTAAATGATTTCTCATCAATATGTGACATTGGCTTGGCATCCACTCAAAGTCCGATTTTTGCGTACCTGTAATGAGATGCAGATTTTGTATATTTGTAGTTGGCGTTACTTGAGTTACTTTTAATTGTTGTTGCGGTTTTTTGTGTTTGTGTTTGTTTGTTTGTTTTTATAATGGTTCATGTTTTTGTCTAAGATCACATAACGTGAACAGACTTTAAATTGAAGACTACACACAACACACACACACACACACACACACACACACACACACACACACACACCACACACAACACACACACACATGCACACACGCACATGCACGCGCACACACACGCACGCGCGCGCACACACACGCACGCAATCACGCACACACGCACATACACACACGCACACACGCACACACGCACGCACGCACGCACGCACGCACACACACACACACACACACACACACACACACACACACACACACACACACACACACACACACACACACACACACACACACACCACAACATGCCTATGACTTTAGACACATGGCCATCCAAGCATGGACTTCATGTAGGGTACCTTAACATCAATAACGCAACAAACAAAAAAGATGACATTGCAACTATACTTCGCAGTGATGGAAACAGTTTTCATGTATTTTGTTTTTCTGAATCGCGGTTATCTTCTCACATATCAGATGCAGAAATGGACATGCCAGGATATCAAATAATGCGACTAGACCCCTATAAACCAAAATCCACTGGCTTACTTATATATTGTACTTCCTCATTAAAATGTAAAAGGCTAGTTAATTTTGAAAATTATGGTGTTGAATCTGTCTGGATTGAAATAAGTATGAAAAATAGTCAACCGCTTGCAATAGGCTTTGTCTATAGAAACCCATCAGAAACCACTGATTGGCAGGACAGATTTAATGCAATAATGGATGAAGTAACCATTCTAAGTTATGAGACAATTATTTTAGGAGATTTTAATATTGATCTGTTAAAAACAAAATCAAAGTGGTATCAAAACTATATATCGCATAATTTAGAACAACTAATCGATAAACCAACACGTATAACTGAAAATTCCGCTACTTTAATAGATCATATTTACACAAATGCAAAACAATCCATTATCGAACTTTGTTCCCCTCCCTGTGGCTGTAGTGATCACAACCCAATTTGCCTTACCTGGTTCAAAAACCGTGTAAAAATTCCAAAAGTAGGTCACAAAGTTATTTACTACAGGAGCTTTAGAAACTTTAAAGAAGAAGATTTCCTTACTGACCTTTCTGAAGCACAGTTTGACCTCATCTATCAAATCAGAGATCCAAATAAAGCAGCTGAATTTTGGATTGATACGTTTACCTCTGTATATAATAAACACGCCCCTTTTATAAAGAAAAGGATTAAACAGGAAACAAAACCTCCATGGATAACTAAAGAAATTGACACAGAAATTAACAAAAGAAATCATTTGAGTAATTTCGGAACAAATGAAGAATTCAGAAAACAAAGAAATAAAGTGACGTCATTAAAACGGAAATCGAAACGTACTTACTTTAGAAAAATGTTAACTTCTACCAAAGATACCAGGCAAATTTGGAAAGCAATTAAATAACATATTAACTAATAAACATGTGTCAAAAAGTCAACAAATGAGCACAGACATATCTGCAGATCAACTAAATAATCATTTTGCAACCATAGCAGATAGAATCATATTAAATGAATAAATCTAGTGAAAATGATCTCAATTATTTAGAACAATACATCCATTCTAAGGATATTCGTGTTCCATTTAGTCTGAAACCCATGACCGTTTTAGATGTTAGTAAAGCCTTGTCTACTTCAACCCAATCAAATACTCGTGATTTAGATGGTATCGAGACAAAAATACTTAAGTTGTCATGTCCTGTTATCACAGATACTTTGACATATTTATACAATTTATGCATAGATAAACAAACTTTTCCTCTAAAATTTAAGGAAGCTAAAGTTTTTCCTCTGTATAAAACCGGAGATTCTTCAAACCCATCAAATTACAGACCGATATCCATTTTATCAGCCATAGCAAAACCGATCGAAAAACACATGCATAAGTCTTTGTATTCTTATTTTGCTGATAACAAACTTCTCCACGAAAGTCAGTCGGGCTTTCGAAAACATCATTCTTGCCACACAGCCCTCATACAGCTTATGGACAGTCTTCTTTGCAGCATAAACGAGAAGAAATTTGCAGGTATTCTTTTCGTAGACTTTGAAAAAGCATTTGATGTCATCAACCATTCTTTGTTGTGCCGTAAACTTGAACTTTACAAACTGACTCCAGAGTTCATAAGTCTTATTTCATCTTTTTTATGTGACCGAAAACAATTAGTAGCTGTAGCTGACAAATTGTCAACATTTATGCCTGTCAAATATGGTGTTCCACAAGGCTCTGTGTTAGGACCTCTTTTGTTTACTATTTACGTAAATGATTTGCCTTGTTTTGTTAAATGTAAATGCGAAATGTTTGCAGATGATACATCTCTTCACGAAAACGACTCTGATGCCTATGAATTAACAATCAAGCTTCAAGCAGATATCAATAAACTTACTGAATGGACACAACTAAACCATATGTCTTTAAATGCTATTAAAACAAAGTGCATGTACGTGTCTACAAGACAAAAACGACAAAAAATGAAATCAAATTTCAGCCTTTACTCATATCCAACAATAAAGTTAAGGAAGTCTGTTCACACAAAACACTAGGTGTCATTATTGACAAAGATTTATCTTGGACAGAACATATAACATTCTTAGCAAAACGCCTTTCCAAAAAAATATTTCAGTTGTCTCGGATAAAAAATTTCCTCGATGGCCACTCTCGAAAACTTTTTTTCTGTGCACATATTTTGTCATTAATTGATTATGCATCAACCCTTTGGGACAACTGTAGTGAACATAATTTGAAATTAATTCATCGTCTGTACAAACGAGCATTGAAATTAGTATTGTTAAAATCGAGCTCCCTAACTGATGAAGATTACAAACAACTCAAAATGCTAACCTTCCCAAACAGACTCTTTTTCAATAAAGCCCTTTGTATGCATAATGTTATTAATGGAACAGCTCCCCAAAAGATTACAGAAACATTTAGAGTCAATTGTCATAGACATAATCATTTATTGTCCATTCCTAGACCACGCAACAATTTATACAAATCCAGTTTTGTATATTCAGGGGAAATCTGTGGAATAAACTCACAAAACCGTTAAAAAATATAAGAAATAAAAACACATTTAAGAAAAAATTGAAAGATTATCTCATGAATCGTTAACCACATA
>CM031613.1:62255753-62265753 GCA_018398815.1 Conus ventricosus
AGAGGCAGAATGCCAGAAACCGGAAATGGCTGCCACGAAATAACCGTTTTCAGTGCTCACGGCTTACCAGAATCAAACGATTGCTTCCTGTATCTTAGCATCCTCAGAACTATCGAAAATTACAGTTTAATGTCAAAATTATGGCTTTTACATAGTGCTAGCCCTTGTCAAACAATGGTAACTGCTGCTTTCATGAGAAAAAAAAAGGTCGTGAACAAGTTTACATCTACGCAGAGCGATTATGATCTATTGAAGTTTCCATAGAAAACAAATGGGCGAGATCAATTTTCACCAAATTATCACGGGTTTGCGCAGGATAAAAAAAAATCTAGCCGTCAGAAGCTTTGAAAGCCAAATGAATGCAACATTGATCGAATAAGAAGTTTAATAAAAAATAAAAAAAAAAGAAAACAACAACAACAACAACAACAACAAAACCACCCCGCACAATCTCTCTATTTATGCATGAAATGGGAAGCTGCGCAGGTTGTGAATCCTGTTTTGGATGTTGTTTTCTGGCTTTCATTCCTTTCTTTCTCTCTCTTTCTTTCCCCTGTTTTGTCTTTCTTTTGTGTCATCATCTTCTTTTCTTTTTCCGTTGTTTTGTCTTTCTTTTGTGATCATCATCTTCTTTTCTTTCCCCCCTGTTTTGTCTTTCTTTTGTGATCATCATCTTCTTTTCTTTTTCCTGTGTTTTGTCTTTCTTTTGTGATCATCATCTTCTTTCTTTTTCCGTTGTTTTGTCTTTCTTTTGTGATCATCATCTCTTTTTCTTTTTCCCCCCTGTTTGTCTTTCTTTTGTGATCATCATCGTTTTTTCTTTCCCCCCCTGTTTTTGTCTTTCTTTTTGTTCATCATCTCTTTTTCTTTTTCCCCCTGTTTTGTCTTTCTTTTGTGATCATCATCGTTTTTTCTTTCCCCTGTTTTGTCTTTCTTTTGTGATCATCATCTTCTTTTCTTTTTCCTGTGTTTTGTCTTTCTTTTGTGATCATCATCGTCGTTTCTTTTTCCTCTGTTTTGTCTTTCTTTTGTGATCATCATCTTCTTTTCGTTTTCCCCCTGTTTTGTCTTTCCTTGGTGATCCTATCTCATTTTCGTTATGTCTTTGTTTCTTATCGGTGTTACTGTCCACATTTTGGTCGCAGTGTTTTCTATCTTTCTGCTTCGTTAATTTTGGTTTATTTTGCTTTTTATTTTCTCTCTCTCCCACGCCTCTTTATTTTCAGATATATTAATTCTGTCTTTTCATTTTCTTTCTCTGTTTGTTTCTATCTGTCCGTAAGTCCATCCGTCCGTCTGTCCGTCTGTCTGTCAGTCCGTCTATCTCTCTGTCTGTCTGTCAGTCTGTCTATCCGTCTTTCTGTCCGTCTATATGTCTGCCTGTGTCTTTGTCCGTCTGTGTGTGGTGTGTGTGTGTGTGTGTGTGTGTGTGTGTGTGTGGTGTGTGTGTGTGTGTGTGTGTGTGTCTGATCGCCTGACACTATCTTCTCTCTACCCTCTCCATCACACAGTCTCTCGTTCTTTCCCCCCCCCCCTCCTCTCTAAGCTCCCGGTGATGTGTGTGTGTGTGTGTGTGTGTGTGTGTGTGTGTGTGTGTGTGTGTGTGTGTGTGTGTGTGTGTTTGTGTGTGTGAGTGTTGTGTGTGTGTGTGTGTGTGTGTGTGTGTGTGTGTGTGTGTGTGTGTGTGTGTGAATAGCACTGGCTCAGATATCCCAAACAGTACACAACGTATCAAGAGAATTCACGCCATTTGGTGATTGTTCGTACTTGCATCTGCGCCAAACATTTCCATCTCGCCCATTTTCTACGCCTTTCCATTCCCACCCCTAGTTCACCCCCTGCCCTTCCCCCCCCCTCCCCCTCATCCCTCCCTTCCCCATCTCCCTCCCTTCCCCCTCTCCCTCCCTTCCCCATCTCCCTCCCCCTCCCCCCTCATCTCCCTCCCCATCTCTATCCCTCCCCTCTCTCCTCCCCTTCCTCCTCTCTCATCGAACGCCAAATCAATAAATGACACTGAATGCTCAGAGGAGGAGATGGGGATGGGGGGGGGGGGGGGGGGTTGGAAGGTGTCCCTACCTTGATCTGCCTTCGGAGTCTTATGAGATATCGTGTACGATAATGTGGCGCCTGTAAGCTTCTTTGTCTGTGAATGGGATAAGTGAACAACACAACACACACACACAACACACACACACACACACACACACACCACACACACACAAAACACACACACACACACACACCCTCTATCTATCCACATATGTAGCCATCCCCCTCTCTGTGTCTCTCTCTGTCTCTCTTTCTCTCTCTCTCTCTCTCTCCTCTCTCTCCTCTCTCTCTCTCTCTCTCTCTCTCTCTCTCTCTCCCTTATATCTATCTATATCTATACATAATGAAGATTGAAAACAAATTGGACATATCCCACAGGGATAAAGTTAAGAAATCTCCAAGCTTTCGCCACAAGGGCTTCTTTAGGACCTGATTCATGGTGCCAAAAGCCTGGAATTGGATGAAATTGGTCCCTATGGAAAAAAAACAACAACAAACACCCCCCCCCCCCCAACTAAATTCAATCTTTATTTTGTGACGAAGTATCTGTTGACGTCGGTTTGTTTTTCTTCTTCAAATCGTGCTTTGCGGGGTCTGCCACAGATTTCCATTCGTGAAGTTATCATATCTACCTGTCTATCTATCTACAGGTCTATCTATCTGTCTATCTATCTACCTACCTGTTTATCTATCGGTCTGTCTATCTATCTATCTGTTTATGTATCTATCTATCTCTCTCTATCTGACTATCCGTCTGTCTGTCTATCTATCTATCTATCTGCCTGCCTGTCAGTCTGTCTATGTATGTATGTATGTATGTATGTATGTATGTATTATCTATCTGTCTATCTGTCTATCTACCTACCTATCACCTACCTACCTCTGTATCTTTCTATCTGTTTGTCGATCTATCTATAGAGAGATCTGTGTGTGTGTGTGTGTGTGTGTGTGTGTGTGTGGTGTGTGTGTGTGTGTGTGTGTGTGTGTGTGTGTGTGTGTGTGTGTGTCTGTGCACGTGCGCATGTGTGTGTGTGTGTTGTGTGTGTGTGTGTGTGTGTTGTGTCTTGTGTGTCTGTGTGTGTCTGTGCGTGGGCGCGTCTACGCGCGCGCGCGCGTGCGTAATATAGTTTAGCAGTTATGTATGTACATACCTGCACAATCGGTCACCAAGTCTGAAAAATATCATTTTATCGCTCCAAAGATGACCTTACGAAATGTGAGAGTTTCAGAAATGCAGTTTTTTGAAACTGAAACCTAAATGAGATTATTACTGGTCGAACTGAGCCACCACATATACTGCCGCGGAGAATATGTATAGACAATAACAATGCATAATCATGACTTTTGGAAGAAAATGGTTACAATAATCTGGATTACTGCCAGATTATTATAAATCAAAACGAGTTATTTTCTTATACATTGTGAGAAAGTTAAAACACAATCCTGTCCGAAAAAGACTGTAAAGAAGTAAATAGTAATCTTTCGAATCATCTGTAGACTTTGTATATTTTTAGATTTCCTTGTCGTTGTTATTATGATACGAAAATTCGATTTGTACACATCTTGTTTTCTGTCAGTATATGGTGTCATTTACAATACAGAAAGGTGAAAAAAATTGCTGTATGATTGAAAATATCCTTTGCATCCTTATAACATTTTCGTAATTATATCAGGTGCGGGAATATTCTTTTAGAAATTGTAAATGGCATTGTAGCTGTGAACACGTTTGTATTCCATATGCATGGTAAAAATTGTTGTATAATTGAGAAATGTTTGATATGGACAAAAGAGAATCTTCACTGTAATGGGAAAAATCATTTTAAAATGTGATAGTTCAGTCATTCGAGATTTATTTTCGAGGCTGTGCATGTATAAAACATCAGTCTCAGAGATTATGTGCAGCAGTCCAGTCACTGCAGGTTCACTTACAAGGAGGTGAAAGCGCGAACACTTAGTCTCAGAGGTTCCGTCAGGGAAAGGGCAGTAATTCGTACAGACTTATATTTCTAAGGGCATTGGCCTGTGAACATTTAGTCTGAAAGTTTTCATCAGCAGAATGCCGAGTTCACAGACTGGTGACCTGCAGGGCTGGAATCTAGATGGCACACTGCGTCTGATACTGGAAAGAACGTGACTGCTTCAAGGCTTTAAAAAGGCGATTAAGGTTTTAAAAAAAAAAATGGTGGTGACAGAACAGTTACCAAAAGCTTTCCACCAAATTGGTGCCCTAATGTGACTTTGATAGTCACTCTGTCGTTTGGTCGGCACACAAGCCGCGCGCCAACTCCGTCCCCACCCCCCACCCCCACCCCCACATGCATACATATACACTCACATGTACACACATACATGCACTCACAAATGTACGCATGCGATCCACGCTCGCGCATACCCACGCGTCACTCATGCACTCATGCACACAAACTCATGTTTCACACACACACACACACACACACACACACACACACACACACACACACACACACACACACACACGCGCGCGCGCGCGCACGCACGCGCACGCACGCACGCACGCACGCGCGTGCGCGCGCACACACGCATGCACGCACACGCACGCACGCACGCACGCACGCACGCACACACACACACACACACACACACACACACACACACACACACACACACACACACACACACACACACACACACACACACAGAGGGGGTGGGGGACTATGAGTCAATCAGCTCACTGTCAGAAAGGAGATAATCATATGAGACACAAACTGGATTTGAGTGACGATTATCACTGTCAGAACAGGTTGATCGTGCCCTTATTCTATAAAATCAGAAGGACCGTGAATCAATTATGTCAGTGTCAGCATTAAAAAACAACAACAGTAATGCTCACAAATTTAATAAGAATCCACAGGGACTATGAATCACATTTAGGTCATGGACCAAACAGGAGTCATCACAGTATGTACCTTGTAAGACAATACCAGGGGTCATGGACCAAACAGGAGTCATCACAGTATGTACCTTGTAAGACAATACCAGGGGTCATGGACCAAACAGGAGTCATCACAGTATGTACCTTGTAAGACAATACCAGGGGTCATGGACCAAACAGGAGTCATCACAGTATGTACCTTGTAAGACAATACCAGGGGTCATGGACCAAACAGGAGTCATCACAGTATGTACCTTGTAAGACAATACCAGGCTGTGAATCCAAACTAACCACACGTTCAAAAGAAAGAAAATCCATTAATTGCTGCTTACTTACCAAACCGAGCGACAAATCGTAATGATCTGACTATCAGAACAGAGATCACCACCCTTTTTGTTTCATGGGGCACGAAAGGGACATGAATCAATATCATCTCAGTGTCAAGACAGAGATAATGAATTAGTTGTGTCATGAGGTACACAAGGGCGATCAATCAAAACTGTCTCACTGTCTTCTTCTTCTTCTTCATCTTCTTCTTTTTCTCCTTCTTTCTTTCTTTCTTTTAATGTCCACAATCATCATGTTGATTATTCTGACACTTTTGTGTGTATGACCATTTTTTTTATCCCGTTATTAAGGCCGCCATACTCCAACTTCGGGGATGGTGCATGCTATGTGTAACGTGTCATCCATACCAACGGCCAAACTGGCCTTCTCTTCCGAAAGTTGGTGATGGGATTTTACGTGTGTGCAAGACGTTGTGCGTGCGTTCACACACGGAACCTCGTTTATAGTCTCATTCGGAGGACTGTATGGGAAATGGAGTCAGAACCAATGTTAACTCCGAGGGAAAAATCCCCCTGTACCGAAACGCCCCGGCGGAGATGCGAACCCGCAACCCCAAGATTGCGAGTCCGGCGCTCTACCAACTGAGCTATTCCGGCAGTCAACATAAGGGATACCATAGAGACTTAATTTACCAGACATGAGCCCGAGCCAACGAACTAATGACTACCGGCAAGCCGACAACGAGGGGCACAGGAGGTCCGGTAGAATCCTGCCATAGATCCACGGTCACTAATGACGGCGGGACGCAGCCTTCGATCGTTAGTCTCCTCTATCCTTGTAACGATTCTGTCATGTCCCAGGTGAGGAGACGTACACGTCGGTGCAATGCATCACAACACACACGCGCGCGCGCGCACACACGCACACACACACACATACACACACACACACACACACACACACACACACACACACACACACACACACACACACACACACACAGGGACACAGACATACACACACACGCACGCACACACACACATACACGCACGCACGCACACTTACGCGCATGCGCGCGCACGCGCATGCGCGCGCACACACACACACAGGCACACAGACAAACAAGGACACAAACACACACAGACACACAGACACACAGAGCGCGCGCACGCACACTTACATACGCGCGCGCACGCACACACACCACCACACACACACACACACACACACACACACACACACACACACACACACACACACACACACACACAAATCCCCGACTTCTTCTAAGATTGGGACGCAAACCCTGCGTTCTCCAGCACCATACCCTTGTCTACATGCAAATAAATACTATAGGATCTCATCGATTTGTTGTTTTGGACATTCGGTCATTGTGGACAGCTAGAGTTTTAAGCTCTTGCACAAATAGTGACCTATCTGAACAACCAGCTTTAGAAGTGAGAGGGCGGGTGGGGGTGGGGGGTGGGGTGGGGAGTGGGATGAGAGGTGGGGGATACAGGAAAAGCAGTTGAACAATCAACGTTCGGTGGCCAGGTCTACTGTAGTAGCACTGCGGATGGTGGTGATCGTCAAAGAATCTAACGTTCTTCTTTATCCATGCCAATCACCAGTGGCAGCTGTGGAGACTTGAAGAACGAACTCGCTTCATTCTAACATCCACAGTGCCGTATTTCAACAAGAAATAGGTATTTAAAAAAAAAACAAAAAAAAACGGGCTCTGATCGCTAGATGAAATGACAGACATTCTTAACTGCCATCCCCCCCCCCCCCCCCCCCCCCCCACCCTTTTTCATTCATGCTGCTTTGATTGAAACGGGTTCTATTTGGTGGATGAAATGATAAACATTCCCACTCTCTAGTTGCGTGTAGGTAATTACAACTGTGTATCATTTTTCTCGCTTGGATCCGGCATTCAGGTTTGAGGAAACGACAACACCAACAACATTATCAGCAACACCGCAACATTAAGTAAGATCACTCATTGTTATTATTGATATTATTGTTATCATCATCGTCGTCGTCGTCGTCATCATTAGGGGGATTTTATAGTAATGGGATTCTACGTGTGTGCAAGATGTCATGCGTGCATTCACACTCGTAAATTTGGACTGTAATCTCATTCGGACTTTTTGGGTGATGGAATCAGAGCAAACGACAAAAATCCCCCTTTCTCAAAACACCCCGCAGAGATTTGAACCGGCAGAGATTTGAACCGGCACGAATCCGGTGCGCTACCTACTGAGCTATTCCGGTTCCTGATAAGATACACAACGACTGTGTTGCCGGCATACACTGGTCAGGAGAGCTTTGTCCGAGTTCTTTCGCTGTGCGAAACTTCAGCAAGCTATGGTGTGTCATTTTCGTCAATGCGTCGTTTGAAATCCGTGCTACATGATCATTTGAAGAGAGTGCCCCCACACTGAGCACTGTAACATGTGATGGAGCTCTGGCCGCTGTTTCAGACAACAAGCAGACAAACACTACTACTACTACGACTACAAACAACTACTACTACTACAACAACAACTACTACTACTACTACCACTGCTACTACTACCACCACTACTACTACTACTACTACTACTACTACTACTACTACTACTACTACTCAGATCAATTTTTGTTGCGGACAGACCAGTCAACCGCGAAGGGATGCTCAGAGTTGTCATCTCGTAAAAATCAAATAACAATGATGATGATGATGGTGATAATAACAATACTGATAACAACAACAACAACAACAACAACAACAACAGCCGCAATGATGATGATGATGATGATGATACTACTACTACTACTGCTACTACTACTCCTGATGATAAAGGCGTGATTCTGTAGTGGTGGTAGTGGTGGTGACGATGATGATACTAATATTAATGATGGTAACAACAACAACAAAAATAGTAATATAATGATAATAATAATAATGATAACGATGATGATAATAATAATAATAATAATAAAAATAATAATAATAATAATAATAATAATAATAATAATAATAATAATAATAATGATAATAACAACAACAATAGCACCATGACAATAGTGAAAATTTTGTACCTTATCACTAATAAAACGCTCCAGACGCTTGGCGAATAAAGTCGTTCTTAGATTCGTAGTAATGCAGCACACACACACACACACACACACACACACACACACACACACACACACACACACACACACACACACACACACACACATACACGCACGCACGCACGCACGCACGCACGCACGCACGCACGCACACACACACACACACACACACACACACACACACACACACATGCACGCGCGCGCACACACATGCACTCGCGACCAGACAGACATACAGCTACCAGCCACCCCCCCCCCCCCCCCGAGTCAACACCCCCCTACCCTCACACCCGCCCTCCCGCATTGCTTGTACTACGCAGGGAATTACTGTGAAGTCTGGTTGACCGCACACCCAGGAATGGTAACACATAACTTCTTTACACTCATGGTCGCTTATGGCAACTCGTTGGTTTAAAAAAAAATGCATCGTATTCACGATGCAAAGCAATTATCGTCTAGAAAACAGTGATGATAACGTGAATGCAGTGTTCGTCGCTATCTGATAACAGTCATTACCACGTGAAAACAGAAACCAATATTTTCACTCGCGTAGACGCTGTTAAGACGTCAGATCATGAGGCAAGAGAAAAGAAACAACTTTATGGCCTTTGTGATCCAGCAACACTGAAAACATTAACTGCAGTCATCTTGAGCTTCCGGCATTTTGCAACTTTTGCGTTGCAATTTTCAGCGCGAGTCCTTCAGACTTATGATTAGATTTTCTCTTTCTTTCTTTCTTTCTTTCTTTCTTTCTTTCTTCTTTTCTTTTCTTTCTTTTTCTTTTCTTTCTTTCTTCTTTTCTTTCTTTCTTTCTTTCTTTCTTTCTTTCTTTCTTCTTTCTTTCTTTCTTTCTTTCCTTCTTCTTCTCTTCTTTCTTTCTTGCTTGCCTCTTGCTTTCTTTCTTTCCATCTTTCTTTTGATTTCTTTTCTTCTGTCTGTCTTTCTTTTTCTTTTTGTCTGTCTGTCTGTCTGTCTTCTGTCTGTCTGTCTGTCCGTCTTTCTTTTTAACAATACGTCATAAGTGCCATAGTTACCGTTTTCATGAAAATCATGTTTGACCGTCCCATTAGATCGAAAAGCAGGAACCTAAATAATAATGAAGAATAACTTCAGAATAGTAATTGTGTTTCAAATGAGAAGAGTTATTATCATAGTTTTCTGAAGGAACATGCTGAAAGCGGGATTTTATGCGTTTTGACACTAGTCAGTTACCATAGAGGGTGACTGCACTTTCAAGGTTGTTCGCCAACAAACCAGCCAAGGCAGATTCCGTGGGCTGACATGATGTCGTGTGAATTGAAATGGGGGTCACGACATCGTGTTATGACCAACTTTGTCATAATTGCCCACTTTGCCGAGAGAAAAAAAAAAATCGAACAAATGCAGCTAAGTGAATCATTACATTGAGTGTCGGGGAAAGTGGGGTGGAGGAGGAGTGGAGTGGGTAGGCTGGGTGGGGATGGAGGGTGCTGCCAGAAATTGGCTTTGTGTGTGTGTGTGTGTGTGTGTGTGTGTGTGTGTGTGTGTGTGTGTGTGTGTGTGGGAGAGAGAGAGAGAGAGAGAGAGAGAGAGAGAGCGAGAGCGAGAAAGAGAGGTTTGAGATAGGAATGGAAGGTAAGGTAATGTTGCGTA
>CM031613.1:62275753-62298253 GCA_018398815.1 Conus ventricosus
GAAGATCTTTCCATTCGAGAACTAGAGGGGGGGGGGGGGGGGGGGAGGGGGAGGGGGCCGGCGAGGGAGTGAATCAGTAGGAGAGGCTGAAGGTAAAAGAAAAAAAAAGACAAAGCGGAGAGACAGGAGGTGGTGGAAGGAGGGAGAGAAAAAGTAGTAGTAGTAGTAGTAGTAGTAGTAGTAGCATAAGAAGAACAAGAAGAATGAGAAGAAGACAAGCGAATAAAGGGAACGGAAGAAGAAGAAGGAGAAAAGGGGGAGGGGGAAGAAGAAGAAGAAGAAAAAGAAGACGGGACAGAAGAGAACAGAACGACAGGACAGGACAGGGCAGAACAACAGAACAAACTGGAGCATAACAGGACAGAGGCGCACAGAGAACAGAACCAAATCGTTCAGAAGAGAAAGGAACAGAACAAATAGTCAGAACAGAGGGGAATGGGAACAAAAAGGGTCCAAAACCTAAGGAACAGAAAGGAATAGTTAAGCAGAAAGGCACAGAAAAGAACAAAAGGGAAATAGCCAGAACAGAAAGGAAAAGAAAAGAACAGAATGGAAAGCCCAGAGCGAAAGGAACAGAAAAGAACGGGAAGATAGTTCAAACATAAAGGAACAGAAAAGAACAGAATGGAATAGTTCAGATCATTAAAGGAACAAAAGAACAGAGGGAATAGCCAGAGCAGAAAAGGAACAGAAAAAGAACAGAATGGAATAGTCCTGAGCAGAAAGAACAGAGAAGAACAAAAATGGAATAGTCCAGATACAAAAGAACAGAACAAACAGTCCAGAGTAAAGAAACAGAAACAAAAGGGAAGAGAACATCCAGAGAAAAGTACAGGACAAAATGTCACAGACAGAAAGGAACAAGAACAAAGAAAAAACTGGAACGATCAGGACGAAAAGAACAAACGGGTTGGCCAGAAAAAAAACCCAAACGGACTAGTCCAGAACAGAATGGAATGTGTAGAAAAGGAGCGGAACCAAAAGTCAGATATAAAAAGAAACAGAAAAGGAAGACCAAAAATAGTCCAGACTGAATGGAATGGTGTAGAAAGGACAAACCCAAAATTAGTCAGAACAGAAAGGAATGGTGCAGAAAAAGAGCAGAACCAAATAGTACAGAACGAATGGAACGAAAGGACAGACCAAATAGCCAGAACAGAAGGAATTGGTGTAGAAAAAGGGAAAGCAAAACCCAATAGTACAGAAATGAATGGAAGGTGTAGAAGAAAGGAGGCGGAACCAATAGTCCAGAACTAAATGGAAAGTGTAGAAAAGGGCAGAACCAAATAGTTTAGATCTGAATGGAATGGTGTAGAAAAAGGGGCAGAACCAAATAGTACGAACAGAATAGAATGGTGTAGAAGAAGGAGCGAACCAAATAGTCCAGAACAGAAAAATTGGTGTAGAAAAAGGAGCAGAACCAAAATCGTCCAGAAAAAGACAGAATGGACAGCGAATAGTCCCAAATGGAATAGTGAGAAAATGGAGCAGAACCAAATAGTCCAGAACAGAATGGAATAGTGTAGAAAAGGGGGCAGAACCAAATAGTCAAAACAGAATGGAATGGTTAGAAAAGGAGCGGAACCAATAGTCCAGAACAAAAATGGAATGGTGTAGAAAAGGAGCAGAACCAAATCGTCCAGAACAGAATGGAATGGTGTAGAAAAAGAGCAGAACCAAATAGTCCAGAAACTGAATGGAACAAAAAGGACAGACCAGAACAGAATGGAACAGAAAAGGACAGCCCTAAAATAGTCCAGAACAGGACGAAATGGTGTAGAAAAGGGGCAGAACCAAATAGCCCTAGATCTGAATAGAATGGTGTAGAAAAAGGGGCAGAACCAAATAGTCTAGAACGAATGAACAGAAAAGGGACAGACGGAATAGTCAAACAAATGGAACAGAAAAGGACAGACGAGAATAGTCCGGGAACTGAATGGAAAAAGAAAAGGGCAGAACAAATAGTCCAGAACAGAAGAAAAACAGAAAATTAACAGACCAGAACAGCCCAGAACTGAATGGAACAGAAAGGACAGACGAGATATTCAAAAATGAATGAACAAAAAAAGGAAGAGAGAATAGTTCAAACAGAATGGAACAGAAAAGGCAGACGAAAAAGTCAGAATGAATGGAACAGAAATGACAACGAGAATGTCCAGACGAATGAACAGAAAAGGACAGACGAGAATATTTTCAGAACTGATGAAAAAAAGGGCAGACCAAAACAGTCCGAACTGAAGGGAAAACAGAAAAGGAAGACGAGAAGTCCGAGCAATGGAATGTGTAGAAAAGGAGCGGAACCAATAGCCGAAACAGAATGGAATGTGTAGAAAAAGGAGCGGAACCAAATATTCCAAAACAGAATGGAATGGTGTAGAAAAAGGAGCAGAACCAAATGGTCCAGACAGAAGGAACAAAGCAGACCAATAGACAGAACGTAACGGCCGAAGAGAGCGTACGAAACCCACTAGAAGAACCAGAACACAAAGACGGCATAGAACAGATCAAGATAGAGGTAAAGAAACGAAGGGAAAGGAAAGGAGCAAAACAGACGGGACGACTGGATGGGAATAGAACAAAGTGAAGGAAACACAATGGAACGGAAAAGACAAGGAAAGGACACAATGGGACGAAAGACCAAGTGAAAGGACACAAGGACGAAAAGACCAAGTGAAAGGACACAATGGGACGGAAAAGCCCAAAGTAAAGTTCACATGGGAGGGAAAAGACAGGAAAGGACAAAAATGGAGGGAAAAGCCCAAAGTGAAAGGACAAAAATGGACGGAAAAGACCAAGTGAAAGGACACAATGGGACGGAAAAGACCAGTGAAAGATCACAATGGGACGGAAAGACCAAGTGAAAGGACCAATGGGAGGGAAAAGCCAAGTGAAAGGAACAAGGGGACGGAAAAAAGACAAGTGAAAGACACAATGGGCGGAAAAGACCAGGACTGACGCTGGAACAAACAGAATAAAAAAAATGAACGGAACAGGACAGAAAGGAATGGAAGATACAGAGATACACAAGATCAGATTATAGAGGAATTTGAGTAAGCAGCAGAGCTCAGCGATCCAAAGGAACCAGACCATTCTGAATCACTTTTGTTGTTGTTGTTGAAAAAAAGGCCAACTTTGCCAAAACCCCCCAGTTCAGATCGAACCAGACCACACCAGCACACCCCATCCATACAGAACGATTCGAGAGAAAAGACTGCTTTTGTTTATTTTAGTACGTTTGCAAAAATCATTACTATCAGAGGTCTTTTGCATCCATGATTTTCGTCACTGGACCCCCGTTGTGAAGATCATGTCTGAACCTTGGTCTGTTTGTTAGTTGCTTGTTGAGCTTTCAGCAAGAAGGGGCAAGAACTGTGGAAAAAAAGTTAACCGAAACGAATATAAGATGGAATGTAGTCCTGGAACGAATTCTTTAAATGTGGGGCAGAGGGGTGGATAGTGAGCTATGGGGCAGAGGGTGGATAGTGAGCTATGGTGCAGAGGGTGGATAGGGGGCTATGGTGCAGAGGGTGGATAGTGAGCTATGGTGCAGAGGGTGGATAGAGGGGTGGATAGTGAGCTATGTGCAGAGGGTGGATTAGAGGGGTGGATAGTGAGCTTGGTGCAGAGGGGGGGTAGTGGCTTGGTGCAGAGGGGTGGATAGTGAGCTATGGTGCGAAGGGTGGACGAGGGTGGATATGAGCTATGGTGCAGAGGGTGGTAGAGGGGTGGTAGTGAGCTATGGTGCAGAGGGTGGGTAGAGGGGGGATAGTGAGCTATGGTGCAAAAGGGTGGAAATGAGCTATGGTCAGTGGGGATAGTGAGCTATGGTGCAGAGGGTGGATAGTGAGCTTGGGCGGGTTGGATAGTGAGTATGTGCAGAGGTGGATTAGGGGGTGGATATTGAGCTATGGTGCAGAGGGGTGGGATTGTGAGCTATGGTGCAGAGGGTGGATAGTGAGCTATGGTGCAGAGGGTGGATAGTGAGCTATGGTGCAGAGGGTGGATAGAGGG
Organism: Conus ventricosus; assembly: GCA_018398815.1. Lineage (NCBI taxonomy): Eukaryota > Metazoa > Mollusca > Gastropoda > Neogastropoda > Conidae > Conus > Conus ventricosus. Next base: position 62,279,765 of record CM031613.1, read on the forward strand.
GATGGTGAGCTATGGTGCAGAGGGGTGGAAGAGGGGTGGATAGTGAGCTATGGTGCAGAGGGGGGGATAGTGAGCTATGGGGCAGAGGGTGGATAGTGAGCTATGGTGCGAGGGTGGATAGTGGGCTATGGTGCAGAGAGTGGATAGTGAGCTATGGTGCAGATGGGTGGATAGTGAGCTATGGTGCAGAGGGTGGATAGAGGGGTGGAATGTGAGCTATGGTGCGAGGGGTGGTAGAGGGGTGGATAGAGCTATGGTGCAGAGGGTGGATAGTGAGCTTTGGCGCAGAGGGTGGATAGAGGGGTGGATAGGGAGCTTATGGTGCAGAGGGTGGACAGAGGGGGGGATAGTGAGCTATGGTGCAGAGGGTGGATAGTGAGCTATGGTGCAGAGGGGTGGATAGAGGGGTGGATAGTGAGCTTGGTGCAGAGGGTGGATAGTGAGCTATGGTGCAGAGGGTGGATAGTGGGGTGGATAGTGAGCTATGGTGCAGAGGGTGGACAGAGGGGTGGATAGTGAGCTATGGTGCAGAGGGGTGGATGAGGGTGGATTGGCTATGGTGGGAGAGGGTGGATGGGGGCTATGGTGCAGAGGTGGATAGAGGGGTGGATAGTGAGCTTGGTGCAGAGGGTGATATTTAGCTATGGTGCAGAGGGTGGATGAGGGGTATAGTGAGCTAGGTGGAAAAGGGGTGGATAGTGAGCTATGGTGCAGAGGGTGGGAAAGTGAGCTATGGTGCGAGGGGGATAGAGGGGTGGATAGTGAGCTATGGTGCAGAGGGGGGGATAGAGGGGTGGATAGTGAGCTATGGTGCAGAGGGTGGATAGTGAGCTATGGTTTAGAGGGTGGTAGTGAGCTATGGTGCAGAGGGTGGAGTGAGCTATGGTTTCAGGGGTGGATAGTGAACTATGGGGCAGAGGGTGGATAGTGAGCTTTTGGTGCAGAGGGTGGATTTGAGGGGTGGATAGTGAGCTATTGTGCAGAGGGTGGGGTAGTGAGCTATGGTGCAGAGGTGGATAGTGGGCTGTGGTGCAAAGGGGTGGATGTGAGCTATGGTGCAGAGGGGTGGATAGTGAGCTATGGTGCAGAGGGGGATAGGGTGGTATTGAGCTATGGTGCAAAAGGGGTGGATAGTGAGCTATGGTGCAGAGGGTGGATAGTGAGCTATGGTGCAGAGGGTGATAGTGAGCTATGGTGAGAGGGTGGGAGGGTGGATGGTGAGTATGGTGAAGGGTGAACAAGGGGGGATAGTGGAGATGGTGCAGAGGGGTGGATAGTGAGCTATGGTGCAGAGGGTGGATAGTGAGCTATGGTGCAGAGGGTGGATAGTGGGCTATGGTGCAGGAAGTGGATAGTGAGCTATGGTGCAGAGGGGGGGATAGTGGGGCTATGGTGCAGAGGGTGGATAGAGGGGTGGTTTGTGAGCTATGGTGCAGAGGGTGGAAAAGGGGGTGGATAGTAGGCTATGGTGCAGAGGGGTGGATAGTGGCTATGGTGCAGAGGGTGGTTGAGGGGTGGGTAGTGAGCTATGGTGCAGAGGGTGAAGAGGGTGGATAGTGAGCATGGTTTCAGAGGGTGGATAGTGAGCTATGGTGCAGAGGGTGGATTAGGGGTGGATAGTGAGCTATGGTGCAGAGGGGGGATAGTGAGCTATGGTGCAGAGGGTGGACAGAGGGGTGGATAGTGAGCTATGGTGCAGAGGGGTGGATGTGACTAGGAGGGGTGGATAGAGGGGTGGTAGTGAGCTATGGTGCAGAGGGGGGGATAGAGGGGTGGATAGTGAGCTATGGTGCAGAGGGTGGATAGTGACTTGGGCAGGGGTGGATAGTGAGCTATGGTGCAGAGGGTGGATAGAGGTGTTGATGTGAGCTTGGGCAGAGGGTGGATAGTGAGCTATGGTGCAGAGGGTGGTAGTGAGCTATGGTGCAGAGGGTGGGTAGTGAGCTATGGTGCAGGGGTGGTAGAGGGGTGGATAGTGAGCTATGGTGCAGTGGGGGATAAGGGGGGGATAGTGAGCTATGGTGCAGAGGGGGGATAGTGAGCTTTGGTGCAGAGGGGTGGATAGTGAGCTATGGTGCCAGAGGGGTGGTAGAGGGTGGAAGTGAGCTATGGGCAGAGGGGTGGGATAGTGAGCTATGGTGCGAGGGGTGGATAGTGAGCTATGGTGCAAGAGGTGGATAGAGGGGTGGTAGTGAGCTATGGTGCAGAGGGGTGGATAGAGGGGTGGATATGTGAGCTATGGTGCGGGGTGGATATTTAGCTATGGTGCAGAGGAAGTGGCTATGTGCAGAGGGTGGATAGTGAAGCTATGGTGCAGAGGGTGGATTGGAAAGGGGTGATAGTGACTATGGTGGGAGAGGGGTGGATAGAGGGGTGGATGTGAGCTTATGGTGCAGAGGGTGGATAGTGAGCTATGGTGCAGAGGGGGATAGTGAGCTATGGTGCAGAGGGTGGATAGTGAGCTATGGTGCAGAGGGTGGATGGTGAGCTATGGTGCGGGGTGGTTTGTGAACTATGGTGCAGAGGGTGGATAGTGAGCTATGGTGCAGAGGGTGGATAAGGGGGATAGTGAGCTATTGTGCAGAGGGTGGATATGAGCAGGTGCAGAGGGTGGATAGTGGGCTGTGGTGCAAAGGGGTGGATAGTGATATGGTGCAGAGGGGGGGATAGTGAGCTATGGTGCAGAGGGTGGATAGAGGGGTGGATAGTGAGCTATGGTGCAGAGGGTGGATAGAGGGTGGATAGTGAGCTTTTGGTGCAGAGGGTGGATAGTGAGCTATGGTGCAGAGGGTGGATAGAGGGGTAGTGAGCTAATTGTGCAGTTGGAAAGGGTGGATAGTGACTATGTGCAGAGGGGGGATAGTGGCTTGTCCAGGGGTGGATTGAGGGGGATAGTGAGCTATGTGCAGAGGTGGTAGAGGGTGGATAGTGAGCTATGGTGCAAGGTGGAAAGTGAGCTATGGTGCAGGGTGGTTAGTGAGCATGGTGCAGAGGGTTATGAACTATGGTGCCGGGGTGGATAGTGAGCTATGGTTTCAGAGGTGGATAGAGGTGATTGTGAGCTATGTGCAGGGTGATAGAGGTTGGATAGTGAGCTATGTGGGAGAGGGGGGGATAGTGAGCTATGGTGCGAGGGTGGATAGTGAGCTATGGTGCAGAGGGTGGATAGTGAGCTATGGTGCAGAGGGGGGATAGTGAGCTATGGTGCAGAGGGTGGATAGTGAGCTATGGTGCGAGGGTGATGAGGGTGGGTTATGAGCTATGGTGCAGAGGGTGATAGAGGTGGATAGTGAGCTATTTGGGGCAAAAGGGTGATGAGGGGATAGTGGCTATGGTGAAAAGGTGGATAGAGCGTGGATAGTGAGCTATGTGCAAGGTGGAAGAGGGTGGTAGTGAGCTATGTGCAGGGGGATTATGACATGGTGCAGAGGGGGTATGAGCTATGGTGCAGAGGTGGATAGATTTGGATAGTGAAACTATGTGCAAGGTGGATAGAGGGTGGATAGTGAGCTATGGTGGGGAAAGGGGGGGATAGTGAGCTATGGTGCAGGGTGGATAGTGAGCTATGGTGCAGGGGTGGATGGTAGCTTGGTGCAGAGGGTGGTGTGAGCTATGGTGCAGAGGGTGGATAGAGGGTGGATAGTGAGCTATGTGCAGAGGGGGGAAAAGGGTGGATAGGAGCTATGGTGCAGAATGGATGTGGCTAGGTTCAGGGGTGATAGAGGGGTGGATAGTGAAACTATGTGCAAAGGTGGTATGGCTATGGTGCAGAGGGTGGATGAGGGGTGGTAGTGAGCTATGGTCAGAGGTGGATAAGGGTGGATAGTGAGCTATGGTGCAGAAGGGATAGAGGGTGGATAGTGAGCTATGGGGCAAGGTGGTATGGGGCTAGGTGCAAGGGTGGGTAGTGAGCTTGGTGCAAGGGTGGTAGAGGGGTGGATTTGGGGGCTATGTGGAGGGGGTGGTATGAGCTTGGGCCAAGGGGGGGATAGTGAGCATGGGCAGGGGTGGATTGAGGGGTTTTAGTGACTTGGGCAGGGGGGGGATAGTGAGTTTTGGTGCAGGGGGTGGACAGAGGGGTGGATAGTGGTAGGTCAGAGGGGTGGGTATGAACTATGGTGCAGAGGGTGGGATATGAAACTAGGTGCAGAGGGTGGATGGGGGGGTGTGAGCTGTGGTGCAAAGGGGGGGTGTGAGCTTGGGGCAGAGGGTGGATAGGAGCTTTTTGCGAGGGGGATAGTGAGCTATGGTGAGGGGGTGGCAAGGGGTGGATAGGATATGGGGCGGGGGTGGATAGTGAGCTTGGTGCGAGAGTGGATGAGGGGTGGATGGAGCTATGGGGCAGGGGGGGTAGAGGGGTGGATAGTGGCTATGGTGCGAGGGGGGTAAGGGGGGGATGTGAGCTAGGGCAGGGGGTGGGTAGGAGCCATGGGGGCATAGGGGGGATGAGGGTGGGTAGTGACTATGGTGCAGAGGGGTGGATATGAGCATGGTGAGAGGGGGGGTAAGGGGTGGGTGGAGCTATGGGCAGAGGGGGGGATAGTGAGCTATGTTTGAGAGGGGGGATAGAGGGGTGGTAGTGAGCTATGGTTTCAGAGGGGTGGATTGTGAGCTATGGTGGAGGGGTGGATAGGGCTATGGTGCAGGGGTGGATAGGGGGGGGATAGTGAGCATGGTGCAAGGGGGGATAAGGGGTGGATAGTGAGCTGTGGTGCAGAGGGTGGATAGTGAGTATGGTGCGAGGGGTGGTAGTGGCAGGTGCGAGGGGGACAGAGGGTGGGTGGACTGTGGTGCAGAGGGGGGATAGTGAACTATGGTGCAGAGGGGGGGATTGTGAGCTATGGTGCAGAGGGTGGTGAGGGGTGGATAGTGGCTTGGGTGCGGGGTGTAGTGAGCTTGGTGCAGGGGGTGGATTTTTAGCTATTGCAGAGGGGGATGTGGCTTTGGGGCAAGGGGGGGCAGAGGGGTGGATTGAGTATGGGGCAGAGGGTGGATGAGGGGTGGATAGGAACTATGGTGCAGAGGGGGGGATAGTGTTATGGGGCAGGGGTGGTAGTGAGCTATGGGGCGAGGGGTGGGTTGGCTATGGGCAGAGGGGGGCAGAGGGGTGGTATGAGCTATGGGCGAGGGTGGATAGAGGGTGGGTAGTGAGTTGGGCAGAGGTGGCAAGGGGTGGGTGTGAGCTTTTGGGCAGAGGGTGGGATAGTGGCTATGGGCAGGGGGTGGAAGAGGGGTGGATATGACTATGGGCAGAGGGGTGGTAGTGAGCATGGTGCAGGGGGTGGATAGGGGTGGTAGTGAGTTGGTGCAGAGGGTGGTGTGAGCTATGGTGCAGAGGGTGGTAGTCAGCTATGGTGAGGGGGGACAGAGTGGGGATAGTGAGCTAGGTGCAGAGGGTGGATAGTGAAATATGGTGCAGAGGGTGGTGTGAGCTATGTTTCAGGGGTGGATAGTGAGCTATGGTAGAGGGTGGTAGTGAGCTTGGTGCAGGGGTGGATTTGAGCTATTGCAGGGGTGGGCGAGGGGGGATAGTGAGATGGGCAGAGGGGGGATAGTGAGTTGGTGAGAGGGTGGATGTGAGCTAGGTGCAGAGGGGGGAAAAGAGGGGTGGATTTTTGAGTTGGGGCAAGGTGGAAGGGTGGGGTAGTGGCTTGGTGCGAGGGGGACGAGGGGTGGATAGTGACTTGGTGAGGGGGGATAGTGACTATGGGGCAGAGGGGGGATAGTGAGCATGGGAGAGGGTGGGTATGAGCTTGCGCGAGGGTGGTATGAGCTTAAAGTTCTTACAGCATAACCATAACGGAAAAGTTTTTTTTTCCATTTAGGATCTGATACCTCCAACAGAATTAATTTCAACATTTCCCGAAAATTAAATCTGGACTGTTTTCACAAATTTTACTATCCTTAAAATTTGTATTTTTATGGAATACCAATTTTAAATTTTATAGAGTTTTATTTTATTTTCCACTTTTATTGGGGGGAAAAAAACTAAAACTCATTGGAAATACCTCTTGCAGGTCGTAGGTGCTCTTACTTCCCCTTGCGGAAAGCATGTTTGCTTCCCTCCAATTCTCATAAGAAAAGAGCTTTTTGCACGTTTATTGTGGCGTGCAGGTTGTATATGTGCAAGTAAAAGTATATATGAAATGTAATTAATAGCAAAAGCAAAGCAAGACGAAAGGTCTCACTCTTTAAGATTAGTAAAACACCGACTACCGCTCAACAAACATCACAGACATACTTTCAGTTACATTCAAGCCAATACGACATTGTTGTTGAATAAGATCCATGAATCTGAAGTGAAATAAAAGGCCATGAAGCAAATTACAAGAAAACGCAATAAAATATAGTAAATACTCGAGCGACGTCGCCGATACTTAAAGGGTCTTTTCACTGCGGGAAAAGAATCATTCTCCAGGCTAAAATCTATCAGCTGCAGCGTATAACCTAATGCTGCATGGCCTTTCGCCCCGTCAATTACAGCTTCATTTGATCAGTGAAATAAAAATCAATTCAATCCATGTTGTTAGAGTCTGGCGCCATCTGAATGCAAAGACATCTTCAAATGGAAAACGCATTACATTATGAGAGGTTATTTCCAAGATAACATTCATTTGGTGAAAAAACAACAACAACAACAACACACACACGCACGAACGCACGCACGCACGCACACGCACGCACGCACGCACGCACGCACGCACGCACGCACACACACACATACACGCACGCACGCACGCACGCACGCACGCACGCACGCACGCACGCACGCACGTATGCACGCACGCACACACACACACACACACACACACACACACACACACACACACACACCACACACACACACAGCCAAAAAATATTTCCAAAGCCCTCGCATCAAACCAAGGAGATTAATACAAGCGTAACAAATCACAGTGATAACTAGATTAAAGGATTTTCTTATTGCAGTGAAAAAGAACATAAAAAAAAAGTAACTGAACATACCACATTACATCGAGATGCATAGGATTAGAAACGAAATTAGACGATATGACACAACATATCTTAAAAAACGAAATCAGCTAGATTGAAGTAAAACCAATAAAACTATTCGGAAATAAACTGAAACAAATACAGTCAAGGATGACACCAACACTCTGCCTACCAAGTGCGTTTGCCAGGAAGCAATTAGATGTTGTCCAGCACTACATGAACTGTGTGGTGCAATGGCTTGTCAAAGTGACAGACATAAAAGCAACGATGAAAAAAAGGGAGGTGGGGGGGGGGGGGGGGGGGGGGGGGGCATCAAATTGTGCGAAATGGTTAAGAAAGTAAAACGTTTTGTTTAGAATTATAAAAAAACATTATACAAGAAAAAAAATAGAAGAAAGAAAAGAATGGAGAAGAAAAACGAAGAAGAAGAAGAAGAAGAAGAGAAGAAGAAAGAAGAAGGAAGAAGAAGAAGTAGAAGAAAGAAGAAGAAGAAGCAGAAGCAAAAGAAGAAGAAGACGAAGTAGGAGGAGGACAAATGGAAGATAAAAGTTGAAAGACTAAAGAAGTTAATGGGGAAGAAGAAGAAGAAGAAGAAGGAGAGAGAGAGAGAGAGAGAGAGAGAAGAGAAGAGAGAGAGAGAGAGAGAGAGAAGAGAGAGAGAAGAGGAGGGAGAGAGAGAGAGAAGAGTAGAGGAGAGGGGAGGGGAGGGGGGGGGAGAGGAGAGAACAAGAAAGCAGATGTTGAATCGGTGATTTAAAGAAAATGAAACAGGGCATTTGAAGAAATGGGGCAAGAAGAGAGAGGAGGCAGGACAGAAGGAAATTAGGTGGAAAGAAAAAAGTGACAATGACAACAGCAGTAGCAGTGCTCAAAGGAGAAAGAATAAGAAAAGGAAGAAAGAAAGAAAGAAAGAAAGATTTTAAAAAAAGGAAGCAAAGAAGAGGGAAGAAGATGGAAAGAAAGAAAGAAAAAAAAATTAAAGAAAGAAATCAAGGAAAGAAACAAAACAAAAAGCAAAAAGAAACCAAAGGAAACAAAAAGAACATTAAAAGGAGGAGACAATAAAGCCCCCTACCAGAAGTACAGTGTCCATGGAATCAAGAATGGATATGGACGTTGTATGGTATGCAATGCCACTCTACAATTCCCACAGTCTCCGTGGAGCTAATGCCAGGGATAGGGAGGACAACATGAACGTATCAGTACGTACAGCTGGCGAATCTTCTAGGATCCTTGCAGAATCAGACACACCAACAGAGGCATGCCAGCACCAGCAGCATCAGTGGCAGCAACAGCAGCAATAATGATAGGAGTAGCTGTAGTAGTAGTAGAGTAGCTGTAGTAGTAGTAGTAGTAGTATTGAAGGTGGGAGGAGGAGCAGTAGAACCAGTAGCTGTAGTTGTAGTAGTGCTAGTAGTAGTAAAAAGAAGAAGCATAGAAACAAGGGGGGAAGTATGAAAGAAAGAAAAGAAAAGGGAAACAACCACACGAAAAGAGACAAGGCATGAAAGCAATACATAAACAAACGAACGAAGAAGGTAAGATGAAATGAAGGCAGCTAAATTAAAAGAAAAGAAAAAAAGAGGTTCAAGAAACAAAAGATAACTTTAGCAAAAAGGAAAGAAAAGAAAAGAAAACAAAGACAGACAGAAAGAAAGAAAAATAAAAGGAGAGAGAGGAGAGAGAGAGAGAGAGAGAGAGGAGAGAGATGAGAGAGAGAGAGAGAGGAGAGAGAGAGGGGGAGTAGAGGAGAGAGATGAGAGGAGAGAGAGAGAGAGAGAGAGGAGAGAGGGAGGGAGGGAGGGAGGGAGGGAGGGAGAGAGAGGAGAGAGAGAGAGAGAGAGAGAGAGAGAGAGAGAGAGAGAGAGAGAGAGAGAGAGGGGGGAGAGAGAGAGAGATGAGAAGAGAGAGAGAGAGAGTAGAGAGACGAGAGAGGAGAGAGAGAGAGAGAGAGAAGGGTGAGGACTGTAGGGAAAATTCCATTTCAAATGAGGAATGAGAAAGGCATGTTCTGTGGCAGGAACTGTCAGGCCACTGCCGGGTGCTCCCGTGTCTGTGTGGCTGGGGCTGTTCCAGGGCCTGTGGGAACAATGGGAATCTGTCCAGTAGAAACACGTCGGCCGGGGAATCTCTAAAGAGCGTGTGGTGGTAAAATAGAAGCCATCATAGTCGTCAGCGTCATTGTCGCAAGCACAGCAAAGCAGCAGCAGCAGCAGCACGTATAGTATAGCAGCAGCAAAACAACAACATAGCAGCAGCAGCAGAGACAAACAATGGTAGGGACAATGGTGGTGTAGTAGTAGTAGTAGTAGTAGTAGTAGTAGTAGTAGTAGTAAATAGTATAGCACAGCTATTGTTGTGGTGCTTTTAGCAAGAATAGTAAAAAGAAAAGAGGAACATGAAAAAAATAGTTTAAAGAGCAAATACAAACAATTGAGAGGAAAATCACGAAGGGAATTTTTTTTAAAAAGCAATTTGAAAAAAAAAATCGGAGAAGAAAAGAAAAAAAAAGAAAAGAAAAAGGGACAAAGCAACAGTGACAGAGAGAAAGACAGAAAAAAAAAAAAAAAAACGAAAAGAGAGAAGAGTCAGCCACGATCGCTGGAGGAATGCCGCGGTGAAATGAAGAGTGTCCGGCGCTATGAAATGTCACGCTGCCTCCGCTGTCCCTGGTCACCATGGAGCTAATACCAGACGCTGGGGAACAATGCGAACTCATCAATAAATACATGCACCCGACGACTAGCGAAGATCTTGTCATCTGAGAAATAGAGGGAACGTCGGGTAAGAGGCGACGGGTGATTAATTAGGGAGAGAGGCTGGAGAGATGAGAGAAAAAAAAAAGATAGGACAGAGGCAAGAGAGGCGCAGGAGAGGGCTACGGAAGGCAGTAGAGGAAATATAGTAGTAGTAGTAGCAGTAGTAGTAGTAGTAACAGCAGCAGCAGCAGCAAAAGGAAGAAGACGAAGAAGAAGTAGATGATGATGATGATGATGATCGCGATGATGATGATGATGATGATGTGATGATGATGATTATGATTATAATGATGAGGATGATGATAATGATAACTATGATGATGAAAAAGAAGAAAGAAGAAGAAGGACTTGGGATAAAGACAAAAGCTAAAAAGAAGAAGAAGAAAGAGAAGAAAAAACCCCGATGAAGATGATAGGTGTGGCGATGATAATGATGATGATGATGATGATGATGATGATGATGATGATGATGATGATGATGATGGTGGTGGTGGTGGAGGTGATGGAGGGGGAGGAGGAAGGGAAGGAGGAGAAGGGGAAGAAGAAAAATGACTTGAGGACAGAGACGACGGACCGCACACACACACACCACACACACACACACACACACAGGTGCGCGCGCGCGCGGGCAAGCACGCGCGCGCACACACACACACACACACACACACACACACACACACACACACACACACACACACACACACACACACACAAACACACACACACACATACACAAACGACGCTAGTCCTACACGTGTGCGTGCGTTTCTCTCTCTCTTTTCTCTCTCTCTCTCTCTCTCTCTCTCTCTCTCTCTCTCTCTCTCTCTCTCTCTCTCTCTTTGTGGGTATGTAAATACGTGTGTGAAAGAGTTGATACTTGAGTATTTGTATTTTAATTTGAAGATCGGAGTTTGTATAGTTTGTTTCCGCATTTGAAATATAGTGTTCGTCACTGGAAAGAAAGACCACCACTGAGGGAAATACATGTAGAAACCGGAGAAAAAGTACGTTAGGTATGCATTTAGGCCACTGCAAAATAAAATCGAACCGGATGAATGTTAGATAGTAGATCTTTTCAAACCAATTCCCCGCCTTCACTTGTCTTCTTCATCTTCCAGAGTTATTTCTGGCACTGAACAATGTCTTCCATTAGTTGCTCTTCAGACCAAAAAGTTTGAAGACGTGTGGCAGTGGCTGTCACTTTGTGTCTGCTGAACTTGCCTCGTTAGTGGAACTCTTCCTCCCCCTGGTCACTGGTGTGACAGACAATTCCGTCTGCACTTTCGCACTCGAGGCATAATACATATATATATATATATTATATTATATATATATATATATATATATATATATATATATATATATATATAAAGAATCTCCAGAACGTGGTGTTCTGTTACTTCTTCAAACATTTAGCCGACACATGATTGTCCTTCGAAACGTCAGCTGCGTGCGCGTTTTTTTTTCTTTCCGTGAGAGGCACCAGAGGCGGAAAAATATAAAAAAAGCACTGTTCTCACTTTTACTTTCCGTGGTTCTTTGGTAACGTACGCACTTAATGGTCGAAGTTACAATTTTAACAGTTTCTGCCCTCTCTTTTTTATGTTTTTTTCCTTCCTTCGTCTGTTCCCCTTCTACGTTCAGTCACATGTCTACTTTGTAAAACAAGCTGTTTATTGTTATCATTTTTAAAAAAAATAAAGATATTTATCATTATTACCATCGACATATTATTCTACTGATGCGATCCTGGTTTTACTGTTACTAGACAACTTTTCGTTCCAGCATAATGAATAACCTTTTCAAAATCTGCCTGCGCTAATCTTCTCACCCCACCCCTCCCCCCTCCTCGCCCCGTCTTCTCCCCCTTTCTTCCCTCCCTTCACAGTTTCCCTCCTCCATCGTTTTTTCCTCCTCCTCCTCGTCTTCTGTCTATTCTTGATATGCTTTTTTCCTCTTCTCTCTTCATCTTTGTCTATTCTTGAATGCTTTTTTCCCTTTACTTTTCCCTTTTTTTGTCTTTTTCCACTGTAGATACTTCATTGTCGTTGTCTTCTTCTTCTTCTTCTTCTCTTCTTCTTCTTCTTCTTCTTCTATCTCCTACTCCTCTTCCTCCTCCTCCTCCTCTGCTCCTGCTCTTGCTCCTCCTCTTCTTTCTTCCTCATCTATTGACTATGAGTGCTCTGCGTCTACCAGATGTAGAGTGGATTTCCATCAAGCCGGCTTTGTTCACCGTCTGATTTGAGGATCACAGATGGCTTCAAGTTTGGATCTGGACTTCAGTTCTGGACCACTTTGAGTACCACTTCCGGAGTTCTCATTCTCCCTCTGTCTTCCTATTCCCCGTGTCTTCCCTCATTTCCTGTCTTCCTATTCCCGTATCTTCCCTCTCTTCCTGTCTTCCATTCCCAGTGTCTTCCCTCTCTTCCTGTCTTCCCATTCCCAGTGTCTTCCCTCTCTTCCTGTCTTCCTATTCCTGTGTCTTCCCTCTCTTCCTGTCTTCCCATTCCCAGTGTCTTCCCTCTCTTCCTGTCTTCCCATTCCAGTGTCTTTCCTCTCTTCCTGTCTTCCCATTCTCAGTGTCTTCCCTCTCTTCCTGTCTTCCCCATTCCCAGCGTCTTCGCACTGCCCCTGTCTTTCCATTCCCCTTGTCTTCCTAATCTCTCTCTCTCTCTTTCTCTCTCTCTCTTCTCTCTCTCTCTCTCTCTCTCTCTCATTTACAGTGTCTTTTCACTCTCACTATCTTCGCATTTCCTGTCTACCACACACCGCAATTGCAAACACTCAATCACGAACACTGCACGTTTACTCCATACGCACGCATTTACTCCATTTGTTCAAAGGAAAGACGGAGGAAACAAGAATTTACTCTTTTGTGCTCCCTTTATCAAAAATGTTTAACAAAGAACTCAACAATAACAACAATATCGCACATTTAAAAGCATTTTTGTCCAATGTTCATGTTCAATCATTATGCAAACATTTTCAATCACTGTTCCATTTACTTCGTATACAATTCCAACCCTTTCTTCTAGTTTTCTTTTTGTTTTGGATAATTGTCAAGGGCGTGAAACCTCTCACAAAAGGCAATAAACGCTTAGAGGCAAAGGGACGTTGTACGTAGTATACAAATAGGTAACAGACCCATTAACCAGTGTGCCGTACCCACCGCACACGGTCGAACTGTGTCAAGGTTGACGAAGTGGTCAGGTGACAGATGGCACCTAAGGTAGTAGGGAGTTCGAACCTTACCGACAGTGAAAGGAAGGGGGGGGGGGGGGGGGGGGACGTAACCACTAGGACCTCGGTGCATCAAGTGGGTGCTACATACTCAGTCAGCTGAGGTCGATTTGTGAACAGTCTTTGAAGAGCAGGAGTCTTCGGCTCGTTCAGATGGTATTGCCGTGGGGCACTGTGTTGGTTCTATTGTCAGGCTGGCTGAATGCGCGTGGCCGTTGTTGTCGTAGCCCTCTTTAAGATAATTACTGTGTTAAGTGACCCCGAAGTCGGCGGGAAATTTTCGATGTCCATCTGGTGCCAAGTGGTTGTTTGCCAATCAATTAGGTAGGGATGTGTGTAAATGCTGATGGGTGGAAGAAATGTAGCGAATGGAGAATTCAGGGTACTTGTGAACAGGGGATTTGAGAAGCAGCATGGACAAAGGCATGGCCCGAAGGGAAATCCTTTGTGTCCATCCCTATATAAACTGAGGTAGAACAACGTGAACAGGAGGAGAAGACCACCACGAGAGAGAGAGAGAGAGAGAGAGAGAGAGAGAGAGAGAGAGAGAGAGAGAAGAACAGAGGAGAGAGAGAGGAGAGAAGGTGGGCAGGAATGATTAGGGTCGAGAGGAAACGTGGTCTGGGAGATAGAAGAGACAGCAACGTCTTAAGGTTAAAGACAAGCTGGAAGAGAAGAAAAATAAGTTTGAAGTCTAGAGGTAGGTGAAGACAGACAAACTGAATTTGAACCCAGAGGTGGGTGAAAGAGACGAAGAAGAAGAGTTCTACGTCGAGATCCCAGAGACGACCACGAAGACCCAGTCCTGAAGCCTGGAGCCAGTCAACCAAGGGCGTCACCATCAAGCAGTGCTGAAGGAGACGTGAAGAGACTCTTTTTCAAGAACTGTGGTGTGGTGTGAAAGTGTGGTTGTGTGTGTGAAAACGTGGCCAGGTTAGGAGTCATTTTTATTATAACCCGGGATTAGGAAGTATTGATCTTTTATGTGTTGATTTGTTCATTTTGTGTAATTGGATTTTTCATGTTTGATTATAAGCTGCATAGAAATTGTATTTCTTGTGCTCAGTCGTGTCAGGATAGAAACAAATGCGCGACATCCCATTCCCAGAGAGAAGTGAATGTTTGGTGGGCGCATGAGTGTGCACGTGCGTGTATGAGTGCAAATATAACCTTGGTGTGTTAAGCCTGACTAATAATATATCAACTTAGTGCACTTAAGCAATACCATCACGATGTCCCCCGTCCTGGACAATAATACTGGATACAAAATTATTTGTTAAGATCCAGTTGCTGGAGGGGAGGTTCATTTCATTGGTTGTTTGCTGAGGTTTTCTGGAAAGAACCCCAAGCCCTAACGTTAGCTTTGAAACACGCAAGTTTGAATTAATTTTTTCTTAAAACATTATACAACAAAACATGGTAACACAGCATACTCACGAATTCGTAGCATTCTGTTTCCAGCACATGTCTACCTACAGCTGGGGATACAAAGTGAAATATTTACAAAAATATTAATATCAAGAAACGATTTAAATTATTTTTTAAACTAGTTAGGCGTTTTGACAAATTGCTTCTCATTACACAATTTCATTTCCATTTTTTTTAATTAACCACATCGATCGTTTACGTTCGCTTATGAATAATTTTGCTTTTCTCTTTGTGTATTTATTCTTCTTCCTAAAATACTGGTTCGCTCAAAAACGAGTAGGTCACCAGCGCGCAAACTCGCAACTTACCCATAGGGAATCAATCTTGTGACAAACAGAATCCTAGCAGACCTCTGTCTGCGCTTCATCGACATGGACCACTCTGTGGTCGTTCGGAAAACTACGTTTTCCTTTTCAACCCCCAAAGTTGAAATTTATTTGCCAACTTGGCCCAAGCCAAGCGCCCTATCCTCCTCCTTCTGGCAACTCCGGGTCTGTCATACAAATCGGGAACACCCCGTCCTACAAACCGTGAACTAATGAAATGCTTCAGCGTCCAATCAACAACAAGAAAAGGTTAGGGATTTAAGCTCTGTTTCACATATGGTCTAACATTTTTGTCAAAACCTTGCTTTTCAAAATGGCCCCTGCATTTGACGCCTGGTATCTTGTCATGACTGCGTCTTCCCCACCCCGTCCGTCTTTCCATTACTCCTGTCTTGCCAGTGTCTCTATCTTCGAGCTTCCTATTCCCTAGCTTCTCCCAGTCACCCTGCTTCCTCTTCCTGATGTTTCTGCTTTCCCTGTTTTCCCCATATTTAGTGTCTTTATACCTCCCCTATTTTTCCATTCCAAATTTTTTGTTTTGTTTTTTCACTCTTTATTCCCCTGCCTTCCCATTCTTCCTGTATTCCCTTTCCCAGTGTCTTTTCACTTTCTCTGTCTTTACATTTCCTGTCTTTCCACACACCTGGGTCTTCCCATTTTCCGTATCTTACGGCTCTTCCTAAGATGCCACTGCCCGTATCTCGCACTGTTCTTATCTGTCCAGTTCCTGTATATTCTTATTTCTTTCATTTTTCCATTCCCGGTATTTTCCCGCTCATTTTATCTTCCCACTCTCGAGTCTTCCCATTTTTCCCTGTCTTCCCATCCCCCTGTCTTCCCGTTCCCCCCCTATCTTCCCATTCCCCCTATGTTTCTCATTTCCCGCGTCTTACCACACTCCCTCCCTCCTCTTTCCATCTCTCTCTCTCTCTCTGTCTTCCAAGTCTCCCTAACTTCCCACTCCCCGTGTTTTCTCTCATTCTCCCTGTCCTCCCATTTCGCCGCATCTTCCTACTATCCTTTTTTCCCATTCTCGATGTCTCTCTTCACTCCCTATCTCTCTCCCCCCCCCCCCCCCTGTTCTCTATCTTTCCATTCGCCGTAGCTTGTACTCTCCCTGTCCTTCCATTTCAACTCTGTCTGCTCTTTCTACCTTCTCATTCCCCATATCTTCCCACTCTCCCTGTCCTTCCATTTCAACTCTGTCTGCTCTTTCTACCTTCTCATTCCCATACTTCCCACTCTCCCTGTCCTTCCATTTCAACTCTGTCTGCTCTTTCTACCTTCTCATTCCCCATATCTTCCACTCCCAGTCTTCGCTTTTTCGTTTGATTTGGGTTACCTTCAAAGATCTGACGTTTTGTTAATATGTTGTAATAAATACGGAAATGTACATAATTATACATATAATGATACTTTGAACGCACACAATAGGCTACAATAGGCACAGCACGACGTAGCACAGCATGGCACAGCACAGCTCAGTACAGCACAGCACGACAGAACACAACACAACACAGCACAGCACAGCAAGCGAGCACAGCACAGCGAGCACAGCACAGCGGAGCACAGCACAGCGGAGCACAGCACAGCGAGCACGCACAGCACAAACAGCACAGCACAGCACAGCACAGACAGCGGAGCACAGCACAGCGGAGCACAGCACAGCGAGCACAGCACGCGGAGCACAGCACAGCGGAGCACAGCACAGCACAGCGGAGCACAGCACAGCACAGCACGACGTAGCACAGCACAGCACAACGCAGTACAGTACAGTACGGGCAGCACAACACAGCACAGCACAGCACAGCACAGTACAATACAACACAGCGGAGCACAGCACATCTCAGCACAGCACAGCTCAGCGCAGCACAGCAGAATGCAACACAGCACAGCACAGCACAGCACAGCACAGACAGCACAGCACAGCACAACGCACAGCACAGCACAGCACAGCACAACAGAAACAAGCGCAGCACAGCAGAATGCAACACAGCACAGCACAGCACAGCACAGCACAACAGCACAGCACAGCACAAGCAACACAGCACAGCACAGCACAACACAGCACACCAAGCTCAGTACAGCACAGCACAGCACAGTGCAACACAGCACAGCACAGCACAGCACAGTACAACACAGCACGCTCAGCTCAACACAGCACAGCACAGCACAACGTAACACAGTACAATACCCCACAGCACGGCACCAGTTCAATGCAGCAAAGCACGCCAGCACGATCACGACACAAACGAACAACCATTACATGAGTAAGAAAGGAGGAAATGGAAGGAGGGGGGGGGGGGGGGGGGGGGAGGGGAGGTGGGATGGAGGATTTGTGTGTGTCAAGAATTAGGCTCGGGTATTTGAGAAGAGCTTCTCTAAATGTCTTACCAGGTTTAGTCTATCTTTCAAACCTAATTAAACTATACACACCATCAAAAACGCTACGTTCCTCGGACGCCGGTCATTTAACCATCCCCCGTGTTCGGCTGGAGACATATATTGGCAAACGTTCCTTTTCTTTCGCTGGCCCACTGCTTTTAATTCTTTACCTCTTTTGGCTCCGCTATGCCATCTCTGAACATTTTTAAAGTCAGGCTTGAAGACCTTTTTTATTCCATGCCTGTCTAATTGTGATTTATTTTATGCACAGCACTGTTAACCAGCGTTATGTCTTATCTAGAATGTGTGTTGTGCGTGTTATTGTGTGTGGTGTGTGTGTGTGTGTGTGTTGTGTGTCTGTGTGTCTGTGTGTGTTGCGTGCGTGCGTGCGTGCATGCGTGCGTGCGTGCGTGGTGCGTGCGCGGTGTGTGTGTGGTGTGTGTGTGTGTGTGTGTGTGGGTGTGTGTGTGTGTGTTGTGTGTGTGGAGAGAGGGGGGAGAGTGAGGGGGGAGACAACGTAGGGAAAGAGTGTAGGGGATGATTTTATTATCTGCATGTATAATTCTATGTTTTTAAATGTATGTTGGTTTATGATGTTTTAGTTTATATGCCTTAATCATATGTTTCTCTTTTTTTCTCTTCATTTTTAAAAGGGTTGGGCCCTTTTATATTGTATGGCGCTTGGAGCCTCACGAGACATTTTTCTAAAAAATTATATTATTGTATTGTATTATTATTATTATTATTATTATTATTATTATTTTATTTTATTATTATTATTATTTTATTATTATCTATACTGAGTAGTAATGCTTATTTGGTTCAGTGCTCTAATCCACTCTCTCTCTTGTGCCAGTCAGAAGTGTTCTTCCCGATTAGGCAGGGGGGCGCTTTAAGGACCGAACAGACAAGAGAAGTATGGCGCTTTTATCTTCGTTACTTGGGATTGTTTTTTTCCTGACCGTTGGAACAAAACAGTCCCCATGGCGGGGATTAGAAGAACCCCTCCCCATATCATTTCTCCCTACGGAATAATAATAATAATGTTTGCAACAACAATTATAATATAATGATGCAATAATAATGATAATATTGATTATGATAATAACAATGAAAATAACAATAACAACGTGATAATGATGATAATAATAATATATTAATGATGATGATGATGATGATGATGAGGGATGTGATGATGATGATGATGATGTGTGATTGAAACTACTACTACTACTACTGCTGCTCTAACTACTATACTACTACTGCCACTACTACTGCCACTACTACTACTACTACTACTACTACTACTATTAATACTCTAATCATGTGTCGTCATCCCTTCCCCTCCTCTTCCTCTCCTACTCCTCCTCCTCCTCATC
>CM031613.1:62308253-62310753 GCA_018398815.1 Conus ventricosus
TGAATATGTTTAATGGGTATACAAAACAAAAACCTCTGCAGGCTGTATCGAAAAGAAAATTTGTTTAAATGAAACTGACAAAAAGGTGATTTGTGCGAAAAAGGAATGTAAAGATATCAAAGCAAATGCAAAGGCATTGCTGAAAATATGTCGAAATTCCAAAGAACGAGTAGATAGTGATGCCTGTTATAGATAAAATTATACAAAAACCTGTCAACGAGAAAAGAAAAAGAACATAATGAGTTATTTCCTGAGTCATAGCTGCCTTTGTACATAATCAGAAGGAGTTCTGGGACCATGTAAAATAAATCTCCTATAAAAGAAATCAGCCACATAATAATTTAACGACTGATTAGTTTAATCATTTAAAAATAAATCGATCGAAAGAGAAGACAACTATTCAGTACAAAATAATGAAGATGTGCATGGTGATTAAAACGAACAGTAGGAGGAACTTAACTCAATGAATTGACCTATATCAAAGGAAGTACCTACATTAGCATTACGTAGATTAAGGAAGAATAAAGCCACTGGGCCAGATGATATAGTCGGGGAAATGCTAAAAACACCTGGGAATCGAGTCACTGAATTCTTTGTAAAGTGTATAATACACTGTTTGACAAAGGCATATATCTAGAGGTGTGGACCTAGCAAGAAGTAAAACCTACGGCACAATTATCATCAGTAGACTCCAAGCTTACATTGAAGAACATAATCTGACAGGTGAATACCAAGCAGGGTTTGAAAGAGAATATTCTTCAACCGATCATATTGTTATATAATTAGCTGTGATACATAAACATTTCTCCAAAAATCGTACATTATATGGCGCTTTTATTGACTTTGAAAAGGCCTTTGATTCCGAAGAAAGAAACATATTATGGCCTACACTCTTAATAAATGGAATTAAAGGCAAGCTATTCGGATGTCTTCATAGTATGTACACAAATGTTAAAGCTAAAACTTGGTGTGGAGCAAAATTGGCAGACTATGTCAATTGCACTAGCGGGGTAAAACAAGGTGATGTGACTGGTCATGTGTTGTGTTTTCATTATTCATGAATGAATGAAGTTGTTAGGATTTTGAAGAATTCTTTCCCTATGTTTGTTTTGAGTTTCCCGTCGTATGGGGGGTTATACCATATGATTTTTCTTTTCCTATTTTTCTTGCTTTTATTTGTGTTGTTGTCTGGGTTGTATTGTAATTTGTAATTGTATCCACTTCTTTGTAGTGCCTCCTGGTATTCTACTGCTGCATTGTTGAACACTCTCTCACTGCATGACAGGTTTGATAGTCCCCCATACGACGGGAAACTCAAAACAAACATAGGGAAAGAATTCTTCAAAATCCTAACAACTTCATTTCCAAAAGAACACAAACTGTCCAAAATATTTTAACAAAAACACTGTCAAACTATCGTACTCATGTATGCCCAACCTCAAAAACCTAATTGACGCATCCAACAAAATGAAAATCAACACAGCAAAGAAGGGTGAAGAAAGGAAATCTTGCAATTGCACCAAAAAAGAGCAGTGCCCACTAAACAATAAATGTCTTCACAACAACATTGTATACCAGGCTACTGTGACATCAGAAAATGAAAATGAAACATACATAGGGATCACTGAAAACCACTTCAAAACCAGATATGCAAACCACAAACAATCATTCAACAAAGAAAAATACAAAAACCAAACTGAATTGAGCAAATACATTTGGAAACTTAAAGACGCAAAAATAAACTATAACATATCCTGGAAAATCATAAAAAGGGCATCACCATACAGCAATATTTCAAAAAGATGCAACCTATGCCTAACTAAAAAAATGGCTAATACTATGTAAACCGCACTTAGCAACTCTTAATACTAAAACAGAAATAGTAAATAACTGCAGGCATAAATGGAAATCGTTGTTAGTGAACACACCCTGTACAAAAACCTGAAAATCCCCCAAAACACGTGCAACCAACACGCACGCAAAAACAGCTGCAACTGGGCCTCACGCGCTATATAACATCGGCGGTGGGCAACCCAAACTTCATCCTGACGATAGCCAAGCCGCTAGAAACATATTTGTAGATAGTTTTAAGATTCCTCTTATCACTTGTTTTAACTAATGTTGCTCCCCAAGGGGTTGAGCACTTATAGAATTGTTTTAGGCATTTTAAATATACTGACATATATATATATATATATATATATATATATATATATATATATATGTGTGTGTTGTGTTAATATATATATATGTATATGTATATATATATGTATATATGAATATCTCTCTCTCCTCTCTCTCTCTCTCTCCTCTCTCCTCTCTGTATATATATATATATATAATATATATATATATATATATATATTATATATATACATCAGGACTACCACGGAAAGCGTTTAGGATTGTGTTTGACTCGGTCTGACTTAACGTGACAAAAAAACAACAACAAACAAAAACTGGATTTCAAATATCCGTTGTAAACTGTATGCGTTTGGAT
>CM031613.1:62318253-62338253 GCA_018398815.1 Conus ventricosus
AGATATGTATACGAATGCTACCATTCAAAGAAGATCACATGACGTTTCGAGTAAAGAAATTATCGTCCGTAAGGGAGTACATCAGGAAATGCTCTCAGTCCTACTTTATTTAATGTCTACATATATGACATTGTAGAGTGTATGGATAATAATGATTCACCCATATATGATGACTTGACTGCTTGTAAGATTCCATGTTATTATATGCCTTGATGATCTAATTATTCCTTCGCTTACAAAAAACTGATCTCCAACAAAAAGTATATAATTTGCATGACTATTGCCAGTTTGGGGGACTAAGAATAGACAGAGAAAAAAACAAAAGTTGTTATATTTACGAAATGAAACCCTAAAATACTAACCTATTTTTACTGTGGTGAAAACATAATTCAAACAGCTGACGAATACAGATATTTTGGAATTATCTCCCACAAGAATGGAAGCTTGATGCAGCACAGGAACACTTAAGTAAACAAGAGAGCAAAGCATTACATATTCTACACAGGACCTTTAGAAATACAAATTTTAATATAAATACAATAGTCAAATTACATGATGCGGTAATAACTCCAGTATCAATCTACGGAGTAGAGGTATGGTTCCCCTACCAAACTAAACAAAATGAATCCTTTGAACTAAAAAAAAAACTGTTTGATGACTTCCTGACAAGGAAACTTGCTCACGAAAAAATACATATTAACTTTTGTAAACGGATTCTTGGAGTTAACAAAAAGTCAATGGTACTTCCTGTATAAGGAGAATTAGGCAGATTAAACATGTCAAACAATATCCTATTGGCTACACATTCTCGATCTGTCAGAAAATTTCTCTGCCCATAGGGTTTAAATGCATACATTATTAAGAGGACAAAAATGATCCTTGTTTGACATTTGTTAAAGATATATTGAGGAATATAGATATGGGCCATGTTTGGACAAATCAATTTACATTCAATATACAGAGACTAAAAGTTGTAATATCTGAAATGTTAGAAAATGAATATTCGATATTGGAAAGACAAAACAAAAAACTCATCAAAACTTAATTTTTACAACTCCATTGTAAAGAACATGAAACAGAAAATTATTTAATGACTGTTGCAGATCCGTGGCACAGACAAGCCTTAACAAGAATTCGGATAAGCGCCCATGATTTAAAAATAGAAAAAGGGCGATATCTGCATATATGTAGAGAACAAAGACTTTGCAATCGTTGTAATGTATTAGAAGAAAGTTCATTTTCTTGATCACTGTGAAAAGTTTGATGCCAACAGAAATGTTTTAATGAAAGACATACAATGTCTTGATATTGATGCTACAAATATTGTTCCAAGCCAGTTAATGACTGTAAAGAATGTTCAGTCATTATTAGGGAAATTTCGGTATCACTGCTTTGTTCTTCTGTGGTAACCACATTGTTTCATAAAGCCTGAGGTTTCATGACAAGAGAACACAAACTGTCTAAAATATTCAACAAAAACACCGTCAAACTATCATATTCATGTATGCCCAACCTCAAGAATTTAATTGATTCATCCAACAAATATGAAAACCAACACAGCAAAGAAGGGTGAAGAAATGAAATCTTGCAATTGCACCAAAAAAGAGCTGTGCCCCTTAAACAATAAATGCCTCTACAACAATATTGTATACCAAGCCACTGTGACATCAGAAAACGAAAAAGAAACATATATAGGGATTACTGAAAATCACTTTAAAACCAGATATGCAAACTACAAACAGTCATTCAATAAAGAAAAATACAAAAACCAAACAGAACTGAGCAAATACATTTGGAGACTTAAAGATGCAAAAATAAACTATAATATATCCTGGAAAATAATAAAAAGGGCATTACCATACAGTAATATTTCAAAAAGATGCAACTTATGTTTACTGAAAAATGGCTAATACTATGTAAACCACACCTAGCAACTTTAAACACTAAAACAGAAATAGTAAACAACTGCAGGCACAAATGGAAATCGTTGTTAGTGAACACACCCCGTACCACAAACTGAACCCCCCAAAAACACGTGTAACCAACTTGCACGTGAAAACAGTGACAACTGGGCCCCACACGCGATATAACACCGGCAGTAGGCGACCCAAACATCATCCTGAAGAGAGCCATGCTCGAAACAATATTGTAGATGATTTTTAATACTCCTTTTAATATTTGATTTTAACAAATGTTGCTCCCCAAGGGGTCGAGCACTTTAAAATCATATTAGGCTTTTTAGCAATATTCATTCTATATATATATATATATATATATATATATATATTGAATTATAAACAAAGCTTGCTCTTATGTCTTAGATTGAAGAAATAGAGGGAGATACGCATTCATATCTGCTATATATATATATATTATATATATATATATATAAAATTATATATATATATATATATATAACGTAAAAAGTTAAAATCCAGAACACCACTCTCTCACTGCTATGGTCCGTTTTTCTGGCGTCATTAGACGATATTATTATCATGATAAATAATTATTATTTGCTTGCATTGATGTCTATTCATGCATTATAATATGATGCAATGGAATGGGTTTGATGTAATGCATATATATTTTGATGCATATTTTTAATGAGTATAGATTGTTTTGATACATTATTCTGTTATCCAACGTTACAGGATAGAATGACATAATGTATTTTAGTGTTAGGTATTAAAATCTGCAAGGTTTTTGTGTGGATATTCTCTTTTAGTACAACCGCTTTTCCTTCCCCCCATTTCCCCCGCTTCCCCCGCTCCCCCATAACCCCCCCTCCCCCACCACGACCACCCTGTCATTTCCCCCCTCCCCTCCCCCCCCCCCCTTACTTAACCCCCGCCCCCCGCTATATACTCCCATCTAAATACTACTCATCCTTCTCCCCCCCCCCCCCCTCCACATGCATTCCATTCTGTCCTCCTAATTTCCCCCCCCCCCCATCTCTCTCTCTCTCTTGCTCTCTCTCTCTCTTCAACGCCGCCCCACCCCACCCCCCACTCCGCCCCCCCCTATGACCTGATTACCTTGCCTGTCACAAATAACCGGTGACTTGGTGACTGGATTTTCCCTTCCATTTGAACCCCCCCCCTTCCCTCTCCCCCTTTTCCCCCCTTCCCCCTCCCCCTCTCCCTCCCCTTCCCCCCCCCCCCCCCCCCCGCCCTGTTATAATCAATAGTTTTAATCATTAGTAAAAATTTTAGTCGGTAGTAAAAAAAGATTAAATATGTCTGCAGCTCCTGTCCCAGAGGAAGGTCTTTGGACCGAAATATTGGACATATTAAAGGAGTCTACCAAGTGGTTCTGCGGTCCATTTTTTCCTTCTTCTTCCTTATATATATATATATATATATATATATATATATATACATATATATTATATAAAATATATATATATTTATATATATATTATATATATATCTATATATATATATCAGGCTGAGCAACAGGCACTACTCCACACAAGTGCACGCATGAAAAAGGCTGTGCCTGAAGTGCCTGTTGTGGGAGAGAGAAACTCTAGGAGCACCCGAAACCTGATGATGCCCTCCTCCCTTCCCCAAGTCAAGCCTACGCAGGAACAGGCTGGGGTGATGAGATGCAACAACAGGTGCGTCATCTGTAGGAAACATCTGGTGGAGAGCAAAATTTTCTCCAGCGACACCACCGGAGAAGTCTTCAACATCAGACATAGCATGGCGTGCAAGTCTTCAAAACATCATTTACCTGCTGTACTGTCAACAATGTCATGGGGCGCAGTATGTAGGAGAAAAAAAGAATGCCCTAAGAACACGCTTCTACCTCCACAGAACCCACATACTGCAAAACACAGGCACCCATGTTACTAGCCATTTCAACAGAAAAGACCCTTCACTGCAGGACATGAGGTGCATGCCCATAGAGCAGGTCTTCACAGACAACCTTGCTCACAGGCACGCAAGGGAGCAGTTCTGGATCAGCAAACTCAGGACATTCTGTCCTCGGGGACTCAACACTCTCTGAGTCTCCTAACTGGTTAGGGGGGGGAGAGAGGAGGTGAAAAGGGCAGATAGTGGGGGGTATGGTGAGGGGCGAGAGAGGGGAGACAGGACAGAGACGGCGATAGGGTTGGAAGGGGGAGGTTTTGAGGCATGTGCAAGTGACAAACTCTATCCTCGGGTCAGAGAGGGAGATGAGTGAGGGGAGAATAAGAGATGGCCCAGGGGCTGGGGTCAGGGACCTTGGGGGGCAGGGAGGTGGGGTCCCTGGGTGTTAGGGGGTGGGGGAGTTTAAGAGTCTTGGGTGCTGGTCCCCAGGGATCGGGGGATACAAATAATTAGGGGGTCCCTGGGTGTAAAAGGGGGGTGGGGGGGGGTGGGCGAGGGACTGGGGGATGCGGGACTTGGGGGCTAGGATGGGGGCGGGTGTTCTTGGGGTAGGTGGGCGAATGAGTGAATGGGTGTGGTGAGTCGCACACTTACTATTATTCTTAATGCTTATACTTTATTTTATAACCATTAGGAGAGACGAGTGGTGACCTTATCGTTTTTGGTGAACCGGTGATTTGGGAGGAGAATGGGGAGTTGGGATGATGGGGGGCTGTGATCCTGCTCCTGCGGCTTTGAAGTGATTGGGATGAGGTTATGAGGGGCCTTTGACACACCCTGATATTTTCGTCCCCACTCCCTCTCCTCAGCCTTAGAAAGAAATTTAAAATTTGCGGAACGTGGTTATCATTGTAGGTTTTATAGAAAAAAAGTATTATATGATGACGATTTCTGCAATGCGTCATGTCATAAGCATCGATAAAGGCAATCGCCGAAATATTTGCGTCGGGAAGTGTTGTCGTTTTGTTTTCTTGTGTATATATATATATTATATATATATATATATATATATATAAACAGTATAAAAACGTCCTTAAAAAATCTGAAAAAGCTCAACCCCTTGGGGAGCAACATTTGTTAAAAATATTATTAAAATGAAGTGCTAAAATTCATCTACAAGCTTGTTTCAAGATATGTCTCTCTCCTCAGAAATGGAGATTATTTTCCACACCAAGAAAACCCTACTCCACAGCAGAAATGAAACTTGGATATATAAAAAAACGAGCAAAAACTCCACATTTGATGTAACCATGGGATCGTATGATGGTGCCGAAACATGTGAACTAGTCGGACTTTTCATGCTATCCAACATCCAAAAACAACTTGGAAAACAGGTCGGTTTGTACAGAGATGACGGCCTTGCTGCATTAAACAATAATCCAAGAACTATTGAAAACAAGAAAAAAGAATTATGTAAAATCTTCAAAAACCACAATTTAAAAATCACAATAGAAGCAAATAAAAAAGTAGTGAATTACCTAGACATAACATTAGACCTCAACGACAAGGTGTACAAACCATACAAAAAACCCAATGACATACCAATCTATGTAAACGTCAAAAGCAACCACCCACCATCTGTACTAAAAACAATACCCAACGGTATAAACAAGAGACTATCCAACCTATCATGCAATGAAAATGCATTCAATAATGCAGCAACAGAATACCAAGAAGCATTTCAAAAAAGTGGTTACAATTACAAACTACAATATAGCCCAGACAATAACACGAACAGAAATAAGAAAAGCAGAAAAAGGAAGATCATATGGTACAACCCACCATATGATGGACAAGTAAAAACAAATGTAGGAAAAGAATTCTTTAAAATCTTGGCAACATCATTTCCAAAAGAACACAAACTGTCCAAAATATTCAACAAAAACACCATTAAACTATCATACTCATGTATGCCCAACCTCAAAAACATAATTGACTCATCTAACAAAATGAAAAGCAACACAAAAGAGAAGGGTGCTGAAAGGACATCTTGCAACTGCACCAAAAAAGAACAGTGCCCCCTAAGCAACAAATGTCTTCACAGCAATATTGTATACCAAGCTACGGTAACATCAGAAAATGAAAAAGAAACATACATAGGGATTACTGAAAACACTTTCAAAACCAGATACGCAAACCATAAACAGTCATTCAAAAATAAAAAAATACAAAAATCAAACAGAACTGAGTAAATACATTTGGAAACTCAAAGATAAAAAAATAGACTACAGCATATCATGGAAAATCATAAAAAGAGCAACACCATACAACAATATTTCCAAAACATGCAACCTATGTTCCACAGAAAAATGGTTAATATTATGCAAACCATACTTAGCAACTCTGAACACAAAAGTAGAAATAGTGAATAATTGCAGGCACAAGTGGAAATCTTTGCTAGCACATTCTACCTGAACAGGCCCTAACAAAAAAACAAAAAAAAAAACACAAAAAAAAACCAACCACACACACACACACACACACACACAGGCCCCACGTGCAGCAAACGAAACCCGCACACACAGAGACAAGATCAGGTCCCGCACGCCATAAAAGACCGTTGGCGCGCCACAAAAAAAGTCATCCTGAGGAGAGAGACATATCTTGAAACAAGCTTGTAGATGAATTTTAGCACTTCATTTTAATAATATTTTTAACATATATATATATATATATATATATATATATAATATAATATTGTGTGTGTGTGTGTGTGTGTGTGTGTGTTGTGTGTGTGTGTGTGTGTGTGTGAGGCCTCTTTGCTATTTCCAAATATGGTAAACTTTCGCATGTATTAGCATTCCAGTGGGAGGGACGTGTGTGTGTGAGTGTGTGTGTGTGTGTGTGTGTGTGTGTGTGTGTGTGTGTGTGTGTGTGTGTGTGGGTGCGTGCGTGTGTGCGTGGGTGCGTGCGTGGGTGCGTGCGTGTTTGCGTGCGTGCGTGCATACGTGCATGCGTGCGTGCGTGCGTGTATTCGTGTGTGTATGCGTGCGTGCGTGCGTGTGTGTGTGTATGTGTGTGTGTGTGTGGTGTGTGTGTGTGTGTGTGTGCGTGGAGGAGAGAGAGAGAGGAGAGAGAAGAGAGAGAGAGAGGAGAGAGAGAGAGAATCATTTGATGCGAACTGATTCCACCTGTCCGTTGCAAAACGTGGTATACATAATTATGGAAATAAAGACTGTTTGGATGAAACAGGATTCAGCCAAACATGACAGAGCGAAGTTTGATCGGGTGAAACGTGACTGGTGGAAATGTGCTTCTCCGACATACACACATGCACACCAGCAATGTTGAGTAGGAAATATGAGCTATACTCTCAGTGACACACCTGGTAAATGGGATGACACTTGATTCTGATTTCCATATTACTATTATTTTTTTTTAACAGCAATACGAAACGCCGTCCTTCCCTGACCAGACGTGAAGGGTCCGCTCAAGGCAACATGGCGAAAGAAAGGGGAGTACCACTGGTCATTGTCATCGTACTGCTTGTGTTGTAAGTATTTCAGGTGGTCACGAACACTTAAGAGCACACACACACACACACACACACACACACACACACGTACACACGCACACACGCACACGTACGCACGCACGCAGCACACACACCACACACCCCCACACACACACACACACACACACACACACACATACACACACACACACACATACACACACACACACACACACGCCCACACAGCAACAACAACAACAACAACACGAAAAGTGTTATCACACTTTCATCAAAGTTGTAATGAAAACGAACTCTGATGTAGGAAATGTCACTTGCAAGGCGATAATGGAATGATCGAAGTTCATTTTTTTATCACAGTCACAATTTAAAAAAAAGAAAAAAAAATGTTGGTTGATGAACAATATCCTTCTATCGCTTCTTTTGGTGCTCCCATATCTGTTTTATGTGACACGATGGTGGCTTTGGTCTTACGTGATCTGTGTATAGCTTTCGTTCAAGGCACAGACCTAAACAAATGAAAATTATACTAATCTCCAGGGGTGTGGCAAAATTAGTGCGATATAATGGGCTTTCAATGTCAACAGAGCTAGATAGGAAAATCATTGTGTACATCAAGCTTTCGTTATAACCGACCGTCAACTGTTGCTACTGGAATGTATGTGTCTCTTTAGGCTGACATTTTGAAACAATGATATCATAATTTCTATTTATTTCCTCCTTCATGTGCTACTAATTTACACCATAGTCTTAGCGGTCCACTGGTCTACATACAAGTCATGCAAATCGAATGGAATCTCTACAGATTTTCCTATTTCATTAAAACGTAAATCGTATATCAAAAATCATCTTCAACCTCTAGGAGACAGCTCCAAAATGCAAACTTGTATATTTTGTTTCCTTGTGGTGCTTAGTTTCATTCGTATTCACTCGATAGACCGATTAACACTTCGCGAGTTTCTCGTTAACAGATAAAGATAGTATCCAACCTATTTTCTGTTGTTGTGAACAGACAAAACATTTTTGATAGCCTGGACAACTACTAATGAAAACATGCAACGTGACATGAAGCTTTAGGCTCTAAGATCAACTTTGACGTGATGGATTCATTTACATCAGAATTTTTTTTTTTCGATTTGAATTCTCTGGAAGCAAAACTGCATGTCGATAGATATAAGCTCTGAGAGAGTCCAATGTCAATTAACGTCTTTCAAAATTATGCAAACTGTAAACCCGAAAAATGGAATGCCCTAACAAATCTACACTGTGGAATTTTAATCAAAAATGGATTATATTAAAGGAATTATCATCAGTCATATACAAGCCTAAACTGTTCTGTCCATCACCTGTTCATGTTTTTTTTTAAAGTGCGGACAAGAAGCCAGAAATACTATAACACCAAACGAATGATGGAGCTAGGCAATGTCATCCAGTACTGCAGTGTATGATGGAGCTAGGCAATGTCATCCAGTACTGCAGTGTAAAATATTCAACACCTGGTACAGAAATTATATAACACAACGATGATGGAGCTAGCAATTCATCCGTACTGCAGTGTAAAATATCACACCTGGTACAGAAATACTATACACCAAACGAATGATGAGTAGCATGTATCCAGTACTGCAGTTGTAAATATCACACTGTACAGAATACTATAACACCAACGAATGATGGAGCTAGGCAATGTCATCCAGTACTGCAGTGTAAAATATCACACTGTACGAATACTATAACACAAACGAATGATGGAGCTAGGCAATGTCATCCAGTACTGCAGTGTAAAATATCACACCGGTACAGAAATACTATAACACCAAACGAATGATGAGCTAGGCAATGTCATCCATACTGCAGTGTATGATGGAGCTAGGCAATGTCATCCAGTACTGCAGTGTAAATATCACACCTGTAACACCAAACGAATGATGGAGCTAGGCATGTCATCCAGTACTGCATGTATGATGGAGCTAGCAATGTCATCCAGTACTGCAGTGTAAAATATCACACCTGGTAACACCAAACGAATGATGGCTAGGCAATGTCATCACGTACTGCAGTGTTGATGGAGCTAGGTAATGTCATCAGTACTGCAGGTGATGATGGAGTAGGCAATGTCATCCAGTACTGCAGTGTAAAATATCACACCTGGTACAAATATCTCTCAGGGTACATTTTGTACCAACCGACATGGTGGAACAAAATTTTAGCACGATGGATGACAATTCTACCGGCAGTCACATACTATGTTTAAAGCGGAGTAAATGTTGCCATTGTGATTGTCTTTTGGTTGGGTGTGACTCATCATTAGTACATATGATCTAAGTGTATGATGGTGTGTGAGAACATAAATGTGCCTAAATGATGTATAACGACGAGTCTGGATTCAGTGCACACACACACAGAGACACACGCAGACACGCGCAGACACACACCCACACAACACACACACACACACATCACACACCACACACAACACACACACACACACGACACACAACATTTGAACGTGTTGTCATTCTGGCGATGCTAGTATGTGCTAGAAAGGTCCGCCTCCCCTTTTCCCAGATT
Organism: Conus ventricosus; assembly: GCA_018398815.1. NCBI lineage: Eukaryota > Metazoa > Mollusca > Gastropoda > Neogastropoda > Conidae > Conus > Conus ventricosus. The sequence goes on from CM031613.1 coordinate 62,328,175, forward strand.
CTCCTCGGGTGGTTCTGCATGGTCATGTCACCTGAGGGTAACTGACGTTAGATTGAATTAACGGGTGAAAGGGAAGGTTGGTAGGGGGAGAGAGGCTGGAGGAGAAGGGGTTGATAGCCTCCAGTCGAAAACTTAAGGCTTCATGATACCCACCACCATCACCACCACCACCAACGCAGTATAATCTTATCATCATCATCATCATCATCATCATCATCATCATCATCATCGCTGTCGTCGTCGTCGTCGTGCGTCGTCATCATCATCATGATCTAATCATGATATGATAGTAGTAGTTGTAGTAGTACTAATAGTAGTTATAATGGTAGCAGTCTTAGTAGCACAACACACACCTGTCGCTGTTGGTAGTGGTCATGATGATATTTTCGTCGCCGCTATCATCGTCATCGCCGCTTTATTGCTACTTCCACTCGTTGTTTTCTGGAGTTTCTGACCTAACAGTTTGGACAATGATCCACTGTGCGGACAGATAGGCAAAGTGGGTGCCAGAAAGGCGGGAATGGGATAGAAAGGGACGGGGAGCAGGGGGGGGGGGGGGGGGGCGCAGACTGAGGGAAAGGGGGTGTTACGAGGGTGGAAGGGTATGAGTATGGGTGTGAGAGGGGTGGGCAGGGTGTGTTTGTGCGGGGGGGGGGGGGGGGGAAGGGGGGGGGAGGAGGGGGGAGGTGGGACTAGATGTGGAGGCGGAAAGTTTAACACTAACGGGGCTTGATTAATTTAGACTGGCGGCAACAGTCAATGGCTTTTTTTCTTTTAACCTCGCGCGGCTTGGTTCAACAGAGGGGTACGATGGCGTGACTCGGTGGGTTTTATTGGGTACTTGGTGGAAACGTCACGCCTACAAGAAATCATTGACGTTGACGTTTCTTATTACTATGCTTGAATTGTTGCATGCAGGCTGAATACTGGGACACACACTCACACACACACACACACACACACACACACACACACACACACACACACACACACACACACACACACACACACACACACACGCAGCGCGCGCGCGCGCCACACACACAGGCACGTGTGCTCGCATGCACGCATGCACCGCGCGCGCAGCGCGCACACACACAACCCCACACACACACACACACACACACACACACACACAACACACACACACACACACACATCTTAAAAGTAGGGAGATCATGAGAATTTCCACCAGCATCAAAAAGCATCATATGAGATTTCTCAGCAGACAGACATAACCCATTCTCAAACATAAATCTGGCGATACTGTCTAAGTCTCTTTGATATAATTTTTTCATGTATGTAATTGACCTTAAAGGTGTGTTCTTTTTTAAAGTAACATTCATCCATAAACATATGTCATCAGCATATTGAACTAAACTGGAATTTTTAGAAATACTTTTTGTGAGATCGTGCGTTAGGATATTAAAAAGCAAGGGGGCAATTACAGAACCCTGAGGGATGCCCATCTCCACAAATCTCTTGCTAGAATATGTATTTCCTATTTTGGTTTGAATTGTTCTGTTAGCAAGAAATTCTTTGAAGTAATCATAAATGTGACCAGAGAGACCTATCATTTTAAGTTTATATAAAAATCGCTCATGCCAGACTTGATCATACGCCTTTTTGACATCGAAAAAAGTTGCAAGTACATTTTTTCTCCGGGCAAATTGACGTTTTATCTGAGTTGTAAGTTTTACAAGGTGATCAACAGTCGATCGGCCTTTTCTAAACCCAGCCTGAGGATGACACAGTGCTTACCTACACATCTTGCATAAAGTTTTTAGGTGTACATCTTACTTCAAAATTATCATGGAACACACATATTGAGTATATCATAACTCAAGCAAGGAAAGCTCTTAATCTTCCTAAAGTTGTGAGTTACCAGAGTTGGGGACAGGATACGTGCACTTTAATTCATTTATCAAATTCTCTGGTCAGGACAAGGATTTCATATGCACAGGAAGTATATTTTTCAGCTCCTAAGTATCTTCTAAAAAAGCTACAAAGCACAGATTGCAAGGCATACAGAATAGCCCTAGGAGTTCCCCTTTACGCTTCCATTATAGGGACATATCATGAAGCTGGCGTTTTGCCCCTGGATGCTTATCGAAAATTAGCTTGTGCTAAATACATTCTAAGATGTTCTACTGTTCATAATTCAAATGTGGATGAACTTGATATGCGATCTGATTTAGATTTTCCAAAGCGCGCAAAAACAATACGATCAAATAAAACCATCCTTACGTACTCCTCAAACCTGTTGAAATCTGCCAAAATTGATAACAAAACCATAGCCCCACGTTATCCCGTGAGTCCCATTCCTAATTGGGAACTTATCCCGGCAAGTTTTGATTATAAATACACTGATTTGCAAAAGAATGTTAATAATAACGTCTTAGGTGCTATGGCCAAGTCACATATTGACGACAGTTATCCTAATCACTTAAAAGTTTATACAGACGGATCCCTATTAAATGGCAATGCTGGTTCCGGCTTTGTTATTCCTGCTTTGAAAGCAGATAAATCTTTTCATCTTGGAAAGGGGTTTTCTGTTTTTACGGCTCAATTGATAGCAATTCGAATGGCTCTGCATTATATTACTGACATTCCACGTGATTTTTCCAGAATACTTTTTTGTGTTGATTCCAAATCTGTTCTTCAAGCAATGGAATCTATTGCTGCTACCAATCGCACCGAGATAATCACCGAACTAAAAATTCTGATCCATTTCCTTACATCTAGAGGGATAACAGTGGACTTTTGCTGGATTCCGTCACACTGTGGGATTGTAGGAAATGAATGGGCAGACAGAACTGCCCGTATGGGATCCAAAAACTCTGAAAATTCTGTCCATATCAAAATACCTTTGAGTCTTCACGAAGCCTATGGACTCTTAAAAAGAGACTCTTTTGAGTCTTTTCATAACCTGTACAAAGATTCAGTACTCTTTAAAATACATGCACAAGATTCTCCACTTAGTTGCTGTTCAAGAATTCAAAACTTTACTCGTCCATCTAACGCGTCCATTCAAATTCGTAAACTGTATACAAAGACGTATGTGCATGTACACAAATTTCGGAAACTGGAATCTCTCTTTTACAGGCTTAAAGTTAACGCTCTTCGTACAAAATTTCACACAAATTTACAATGCGCTTGTGGAGCAGTCGACAGTTTCAATACTCTGCATTTTCTTTGTAATTGTTCCTATTTTAACTAATCTCTCTCCAATTTCCGAAAAAAAGATTCCCTGTGCATTTTCCAGAATCTTCATGCCTTTTTTACATTTGTAAATTCGTTGATGTTAAGCCCAGTTGGCTCGTTTGTGTAAATATTTTCAGTTTTTTTTTAATGCTTTGTAATCTGTCTAAATTGTTACATTTAGAACATCTTTTTCATTTCAGTTGTCAAAGTCGCACACGCACACACACACACCACACACACACACACACACACACACACACACACAACACACACACACACACACACACACACACACACACGCACACACACACCACGTAGGCCATAATAGCATGTTGCATACACTTATTCTCATTTTCTCCCATCCACTCATTTCTGCATTATTTTGTCTAATATCACTTAAAGTGAACAGACGTTAAATTGAAGAACTAACTAACTAACACACACACACACACACACACACACACACACACACACACACACACACACACACACACACACACATACACACACACACACACACACACACACACACACACACACACACACAGATACATACACAAACACACAGGCACACACGCACGCACACACACACACACCGAGACACACACAAACACACGCACGCGTGTGCACGCACGCACACACACACACACACACACACACACACACACACACACACACACACACACACACACACACACACACACACACACACACACACACAACACACACACACACACAAACCACACACACCACCACACACACAACACACACACACACACACACACACACACACACACACACACACACACACACACACACACACACACACACACACACACACACTAAATACAACTGGTCGATCTTTCTTTCATTTACCAGCTTCGTCAATGATTAATCAATGTAATCAGCTGAAACTTTGACAGTATTTAATTATCAGTGTAATTGGATTTGTGCTTTGGGCGATTCTGTTGGCAGTATATTAAGGCCATTGCACCTGACTATATGTTAATAGGAAGGTTTTACGAATGGGATTCAATCGTCTGATCTTGCAATGTGTATCATACAAAGTCATATAAACAGCAGTATGGAGGGATTCGTCTGATGATCGCTGTAAATATTCAGACTGGTTCCGCATGCGGTTATAACACAAACAAACGCATCGACCTGGAATATAGTATTTAGTATATAGTATTTAGTATTGACCCACACAAACACTTTAGACAATGGAACAGTCGATGCAAATATGATTCGAATGATATGACGAGAGCCAGAATAGCTCCATTGGTGGAGTATCAGATTAGTGATTTGGGGTCGCAGGCTCGCATCTCCGCCAGACTGTGTGGGTGCAAGAGGGTCTCCTCCTCAGAATTAGCATTGATTCTGGCTCCATTTCTCGCGCAAACCTCAAATCCCATCAACGACTCTCGGAAGCGATGGCCAGTTTGGCCGTTGGTGTGGGTAACACGTATACATATGGCATGCATCCTCTGGGAAATACTAATCGAAAAGAATGAGTGAAAACACTAAGTGGCGGATATTCCACTGAATGACACGGGAACGAATGATTAGCGCCAGGAGGCGGTTTTTTTTCAGTCGACTCAGCGGTGACAACACCGACAACTGAGAGAGGGGAAGGCGTGACGAGAAAGGGGAATGGAGGGAGGGAGAGCACAAACCTCTGCCCAAAGGGGAACAATTCGGGCTCTGCCTTTGGAGTCAGTTTAGGGAAAGCAGTAGCTGGTACCGACTGAAAAAGGACTTGTTGTGTCGCTCGGGTTGGTGGATGGTTGGTTGTTTACCATATTGTAAATTGGACGGACTATCAGGATGTATATTGCTAAAACCTGTTTACATTACATTAAAGAAAAGGACAGTATGGGAAGTCGCCAGTTGGAACAGTGAATTCACGGTGTCCATGTACGATGGAATACATGTGATGATCTTGCTGACAACAGCAGCAGCAACACCACCACCACCGCCACCATCATCAAAACCACCCCCACCCCCACCCCCACCACCACACCACCGACAACAACAACAGCAGCAGAAGCAACAACAACAGCAACACCAAAACTAGCTGTACTGTTCTGTGTACGGTATCTGTCGTTCGGTTCGTTAAACAATTTTCCGCTTTTAGGCCAGCAGTGATCTTTACTCACAACGTTCTGTCTTTCTTCCCAACCCAGGTGTGACCCAGTCACCACGACCTCCACCTCCCCAGGTCAGACTGAAGATCGCCTCAGACCAGCACAAAGCTCACAGACTCTGGAACGCAAACACCGAAAGGACCTGTCAAGCCTGAACCCCAGCTGGACACAACAGAGCCGGAACAGACCGCCCAGAACGAAGAAGACGCCAAGCTACTTCACCATATGAACATCCGTCTAGCCGACCATCATCCACCGCAAGACACACATCGGCTGAATGATCAGATCAGTAATCCGAACGGAAAATTCACCGACCAAGTGAACAAAGATCCGTATACAGGAAGTGTGACAGATCACGAAGCTGCGGAATTAGGTCAACTGGAGAAGAGCGGAGCTGATAGAATCAAAGCATCAACATGCTACCTTTCCTGAAAGCCGTGCCAGACATGGATACTAGACATGAGGATCCTCAGAAATCAACGGATCAACAAACAGGCAAACGCTACTTTGATTCGATTGCTGGAAATCTCATCAAGAAAGCGAATCGTGGAAAGAAAAGCGCTTCTTAATTCAGCTCCTCACATTTTCTGAAGAAACCTTACTTTAAACAGGCAGAGGGAATTTGATTCAATCGCTGGAATCTTCTCAAGAAGTCTTATCTGCAGCGATAAACGTAACAAGGAAATGACAGTCTGCAATCTTCAAAGAAGTCTCACGCTCGAGCAGCAAACAAAACGTTGACTGGATTATGGGAATCTCTGAAAATGTCTTACCCTCAAACACACAAACGCCACTTTGATATGATCGCCGATAATCTTCTCAAGAGATCTCATCCTGAAACCGACAAACGTCAGTTGACATGATTGCTGGCAATCTTCTCAAGCGATCTTACCCTCAAACAACGAAACGTCAGTTTGATATGATTGCTGGCAATCTTCTCAAGCGATCCTGCCTCAAGCAGGCAAACGCGGTTTGAATGATAGCTGGCAATCTTCTTAAAAGTCTGACCCTAAAACTGGCAAACGCCGATTGACTTGATTGCTGGTAACTCCTCAAGCGATCTTACCCTCAAACAGAAAAACGCCAGTTTGAATGATTGCTGGCGATCTCTTAAAAAGTCTGACCCTCAAAACGATAAACGCCAGTTTGAAATGATCGCTGGAGATCTCCTTAAAAGTCTGACCCTCAAACAGATAAACGCCAGTTTGAAATGATTGCTGGCGATCTTCTTAAAAAGTCCCATCCTCAAACAGATAAACGCCAGTTTGAATGATCGCTGGGATCTCCTTAAAAGGTCTGACCCTCAAACAGATAAACGCCAGTTTGAAATGATTGCTGGCAATCTTCTGAAGCGATCTAACCCTCAGACAGATAAACGCCAGTTCGAAATGATGCTGGCAATCTTCTTAAAAAGTCCATCCTCAAACAGATAAACGCCAGTTTGAAATGATTGCTGGCGATCTCCTTAAAAGGTCTGACCCTCAAACAGATAAACGCCAGTTCGAAATGATTGCTGGCAATCTTCTGAAAGCGATCTAACCTCAAACAGATAAACGGCCAGTTTGAAATGATTGCTGGCAATCTTCTTAAAAGGTCCATCCTCAAACAGACAAACGTCCAGTTTGAAATGATTGCTGGCGATCTTCTTAAAAGGTCTCCTCAAACAGATAAACGCCAGTTTGAAATGATTGCTGGCGATCTTCTTAAAAGGTCATCCTCAAACAGATAAACGCCAGTTTGAAATGATTGCTGGCGATCTTCTTAAAAAGTCCCATCCTCAAACAGATAAACGCCAGTTGAAATGATTGCTGGCGATCTTCTTAAAAAGTCCATCCTCAAACAGAAAACGCCAGTTTGAAATGATTGCTGGCGATCTCTTAAAAGGTCCCATCCTCAAACAGAAAAACGCCAGTTTGAAATGATTGCTGGCGATCTTCTTAAAAGTCCCATCCTCAAACAGATAAACGCCAGTTTGAAATGATTGCTGGCGATCTTCTTAAAAAGTCCCATCCTCAAACAGATAAACGCAGTTCGAAATGATTGCTGGCGATCTTCTTAAAAAGTCCCATCCTCAAACAGATAAACGCCAGTTTGAAATGATTGCAGGCAATCTTCTTAAAAGGTCTGACCCTCAAACAGATAAACGGCAGTTTGAAATGATCGCTGGCAATCTTCTTAAAAGGTCTGATCCTCAAACAGATAAACGGCAGTTCGAAATGATTGCTGGCGATCTTCTTAAAAAGTCCCATCCTCAAACAGATAAACGGCAGTTTGAAATGATTGCTGGCAATCTTCTTAAAAGGTCTGATCCTCAAACAGATAAACGGCAGTTCGAAATGATTGCTGGCAATCTTCTTAAAAGGTCTGATCCTCAAATGTATAAACGAAAATTTGATATGATTGCCGGCAATCTTCTTAAAAGGTCTGCCCCTCAAACAGACAAACGAAAATTTGATATGATTGCTGGTAATCTTTTAAAGAAGTCCCAGACAGACAAGCGAAATTTTGATTTATTAGCAGGCCATCTTCTCAAAGATATTCTCCTCGAGAATTCAGACGGCTCACAGATGACAATTTTAAGACATTCTACCCTCATGAAGAGAAACGATTACTGGACATGATTGCTGGACATCTCTTAAAGAAACGTTACCTTCACGAAGACAGACACTTCATTTCTCCACTCTCCGAAAGAAAGTTACAAAGGTCTGACTATCTAAAAGATAAACAACACAATGCTTCACTATCACGTGGTTTCCTAACGATGCAGGGTCTTCCAGTGGACAAACGACATCTTTATTCAAATGCCGAAGAAATATTCGATAAATTCCGAGCGTTGCATAAAGGTTTTGTTGATACAATAACAAATGGATCTCCAGCACAAAACAGTAAGCTAAGCAGCAACGAGCAAAATAATCGTCAAGGGCCAAAAGGGAAAAAGAACCACGGGTACCTGCATTCACGGGAGAAACGCACTGATGAGGGGACATATCAGGGACCACCGTGGCTACATGGACAGTAAGCATGTCCTCGACTGGATTGCCGGACACCTGTTAAAAAAGCGAAGTTCCCAAGCAGTCAACGACACGAATTTCACCAAACAGCGCTTCGCCTCAGACGACGAACTTCAACAGAACAGAATTTTAGAATCAGCACCCAGTTCCACGAAAGCTTACCAAACTGAAGCAAACACTGATCTTGCATTGGAAAGATCCAAAACCGATCAACGGTACGGAAAAGTTATTTCAGTAGGTCAGGTGAACTTGCCACACTCCCATATCAAAGCTACTGCTGGAAACGAGCTTGTGGGTGCCCACGAGAAGAGCTCTGCGCAAGGTCCAGGAAACCCAGACGTCCCGGAAGTTGCCAGCAAGCTTTGCACGGAGGGTCCACGCCGCCCACAGAGCGAGGGGCACGTCAGCGTCGAGCTGCAACATTTTCTTCAAAATCTGATCTCTCAAAAATCGACGAGAACTTGACATTGAGCAGTCGGAGTACACGTAGTGGGCAGTCTGGGGAGGCTCTAAGTGGCTCTTCCCGAGAGCTTATCTCTAATGATAGCAAGAGCCACCGTCGTCTGAAACGTTTCATCCCTCTTCCCGTCGTCCTCGCGCAGTTCATCCTCCCTTCTTTCCCTGCACGCAAACAACCTGTGTTTGATATATTGCCAGAGCAACAGGATGGCAGGGGACAGACAGGGAAGAATCTCTTTTAGCAAATGCGTTGTCTGAAGGCCTATCAGAGACACGATTCGAGGATTCGCTAGCTGAGGGCTCTCTGAAACCACACACTGGGATAGGGCCACACTACAAACAGTACGCTGATTGTTTTTCCAGTGATGTTCTGACACCAGATTGTTACAGAAGACTGACGAAGAACAGATTTTTGGATTCGCTGTCTGCTACTGTAGACAAATGGTACTCTGCCGAAGGATCTCCACAGAAACAGTTCAGTGATTTTTCATCCGATGGAAACCCAATCCAAGAACTGTGCTTGTGGATGGAAAACGGCGTATGCGTCCATCCTGTACAATTCCCACAAGATCGTAAGACATATATTGCTAATGATGAGAAACCAATCAAGCCCTTCAAGCAATCAACAGACATACAATTTATGGAGTCTGACAATAGGAAACTACTACCAAGACTTCCACTTGGTAAGAGATCGACTAGTACCCTATTCCTGCCGCATACAATCGAATCCACAACGACTGGTGAGGATGATACACACGCCCGGGGTATACTCCCGTCGGGTATGCATTCAAACTCGCCTTTCCCTCATTCCCGTGAACACGATGACCAGTTCTGGAAGTTGTATCGGATATACAAAGTTCTCCTTCGTCCCAGTTCTGGTGCCCCATCAAAGGTGCAGCAGAATTCTGAGCCCCTTCCAGACGGTGTGAAACTGGCTAAGCGATTCATCGCCCCGGGTGTCTGGCAAATGCTGATGGAGAAAAATCTCTATTATTACGGCCGGAACTTTCTTGACTCTATCGCAGGAGAGCTGTTGAAGCGGGACCACTCTCCTGCTAAGCGGTTCGTGGCGTCATAGACTGGTGATCTGCTATGAGCAAGCCCCTCTGCGTCATCCTGCGATGGAGTCCACGCTGCTGTACACTCCATCAGGTGGTGGAGTCTGTGGTTGTCTGGATCTAAGTTATCTACTCAGACGCACAGAGTGTGCCTCTGTAGGCAGGGAACGATAGAAGAACTGTTTTGGCGTAGTGAATTC
>CM031613.1:62343253-62348253 GCA_018398815.1 Conus ventricosus
CAAACACACAGACACACACAGACACACAGACACAAAACACGACACACACACACACACACACACATTCGCGCGTGTGTACGTACACACACACGCACGCGCGCGCACACACACACACACACACACACACACACACACACACACACACACACACACACACACACACACACACACACCACGCACGCACGCACGCACGCACGCACGCACGCACACACACACACACACACACACACACACACACACACACACACACACACACGCACACACGAGCGCACGCACGCACCCTCGCACACATACACACACACGTACACTCACTCACACTGAAGGGAGAGAGAGAGAGAGAGAGAGAGAGAGAGAGAGAGAGAGAGAGAGAGAGAGAGAGAGAGAGAGGATAATAAAACCTGGTCCTAATGTCTTCCGTCTCCGTGGAAGGGGAGCTAACATCAAAGTCCGTCCCAGTAACATAAACGCTCAGCAGGTAGCCCGGATCCAGTAGCACGCCTGATGAGCTCTGAATAGATCGAAACATTTGCCGCTTCTGGTCCTACCGACCTGCACTGTGGGGAACCATAAACCATGCAGAATGTTAGCTGGAGAAGAATTTCGTTTCTAGTTCTTCTCGTTCCCCTTCAGACGTAATCGTTTACAGTGATACAGTTTTATGGGTAGGACTTTGATGTTTGCTCTCTCTCTATGGGGCTGAAAGGTGTTAGGGCCAGGTTTTACTGTGGTTTCTATTGTGTGCATGACTTGCATCAAACTTGTGAACCCTTGAGACTTAGTGGGCCCTGTGATTTAAACTTGGGATTTCGTACTTTGGGATTCTTGTTCTGCACGATTGTAGACCTACGTAGTGATACAATTAAGCAAGAAGTTTCTTTAACGTATTAAGTTGGGTGAACACGGAAATACAACAGAAATTTCGTGAGCATGCATCCAAATCCCAGGAAGTCTGGACTTCAGCTTCATCGTGGTTAAAAGGTGTGTCAGTGAGCGATAGCTTCAGTGTGAAAACCCTGTTGCACACAGGCGAGCATCGTTCTCTTAAACACAAGCTTAACAGTGGTGAATTCACTGAGTTGTACTTTGACCCATACATTAGCTAGCTGGTGACTTTTGAACACTTCTCTCCCCGCAGTTATCTCCCATCTTTCCTAATATAGGTCTGCGAGTACTTTGGCTTCAACAGTACAAGTCTGAATGTAGCTGTGTGGGGCTGAGCCAGAACGAGCGGCGTGTGAGTAAAGCCATGGAGAGGGCATGGGCGGCAACAGAGAAACCAACAACAACACACACACACACACACACACACACACACACACACACACACACACACACACACACACAAACACACAAACACACACACACAGACACACAGACACACACACACACACACACACACACACACACACACACCACATCACACACACACACACACACACACACACACACACACACACACACACACACACACACACACACACACACACACACACATTTTCCAAAGAGAGCACAGAGTTTTGACTCTGTAAAAACTATAGGCTCCTATACGTCCCAATTATTTACAGATGCTGGTGTTGAACCCCAAACAGTAGCTCCTCAAACGAGTTACAGTAATGTTCCTCAATGGGAGCTTAGTAAGGCTAATTTCGATATTAATTATACAGATTTAAGGAAAAGTGATGGGACCATGCTGCCAACATATGTCAAGGCACATAAAACGAAAATTATATAAATCATCTTAAAATATATACAGACGGTTCTCTACTTGAAAACCAATTATCAGGTGCTGCATTCATTATTCCATCATTAAAAATAGAGAAATCGTATCACATTGGGAAAAATTACTCTGTATTCACAGCAGAGCTAATTGCCATTATTATGGCACTGAACTATCTTCTTAGTTTTCCATATTCCATATTTCAAATATTATTTTGTGTCGATTCAAAATCTGTCTTACAAGCTTTAAAATATTCTCATACAAGAATGAGAGGAGAAATGATATCTGAGATATACCATTTAAATAATTTTTTGTCTTTACGTGGTTCTTCTATTGACTTTTGTTGGATTCCATCACATTGTGGTTTAGCAGCAATTAAAGGGTTGATCGGTTAGCCAAAAATGGTGCAGCTAAGGAAAAGATCTTTACAAAAATAAATATTGCTTTATCCTTGTATGAAAATTATAGCCTTTTAGGTAAAGCATCATGGGATTCGGTGATAGGAAGACAAAAAGAGTGTCTAAACATAATAAAGAACAACAAGGGAAAATTCTTTAAGAAGCTCGTAATATATAAAACGGGACACAATCTCCACCAGGAACGACTTTTGAAGAGTCTGATATTTAGACTCAGACTTGATGCATACAAAACAATATATTGTAAAAATGTCACTTGCATTTGTGGCCAAAATATTACACTATTCCATGTCATCTTCTTTTGCAGAAATACTAAAAAATATTTACCTACTTGGTTATTAAGTTTGAACCCATCAATCGCGATTTTTTGGGACATTTTTGGGAACGAAGCGAAGGCTGTAGAAGTTGTTAGGGCAATTGTTAAGAGTCCAGTTGGACATTTACTTTGATTCTCGAGTTATTTGTTTGATTTTTTTATTATTTCAATGGTTAAAAATGTTTTGTTTCTTTAAAAATGTTCAGATATGAGAATCCAGGCTAAAGCAGTTTACCGTTATGCCGGTAGATTAGAATGGGGTTAAAGTGATAGTCACTTATTGGTATCTCATTAATTTAATAGACTATGCATGCAAAGATTAGTATACTACACTACCTCCACACTCCATGCACTTTTAATGACATTTTTTAAACAACACACACATGTACGCCCCCTCCCCCCCCTCCCCCCCCCCCCCCCACACACACACCGACATACACACACCGGCCCCTTTTACATGTGTTTTCTGTTTTGTCTTTGTTTGTTTGTATGCCTGTTCGTTTGTCTCTTGTTTTTGTCTAAGATCACTGTAAAGTGGATAGACATTAAATTAAAGAACGAACGAACACACACACACACACACACACACACACACACACACACACACACACACACACACACACACACACACACGCACACACACACACACCCTTATCTCACGCCTCTGTCATAACAGACAGTGCATGTGCGTTCAATTAGATTCTAACAAGATGTTTGTTTACCGTTTTTCCTGTTCACCGGAACGAAAGGGGAGACAATTAAAACTTTGAAAAAAAAATAGAGTTTCCGATTTGGCAAAGAGATAAGAAATGCTTCCACGAAAAGTTGAAATGGTCAGACGAAACATATTTGTCAAATTTGGAAGATTCTCGCTGAAGCAAATTTCATACTATTGGAAAAGAGAGGAGTTGGAAATTTATATATATAAAAAAGAAGAAATTAAAATAATTCAAGAGGCTGATTTTGTTAAGAGGACATTTTTTTCTTTCATGTTTCATGCAAGCGATGTTTTGATCTATATTTACATGTATTACTTTCTTGAAAGTGGCAGCCTTTGACAAACGAGAAAGGAAGAGAGAGGGTGAGGTAGGGGTGGAACGGTAGGGGTTAAGAAGGGTTGGGGATGGTGAGGCGGACGTTTTTATCCTTTTTTATTCGTCTTGCTTGAATATGTTGAACTGCATTTTTGTGATTGTATTTTGAATTACACACACACACACACACACACACACACACACACACACATATATATATATATATATAATATATATATATATATATATATATATATATATATATATATATATATATATATATATATATATGTATCACTGCATTGTTTTAAGCGGTGTTTAGGATGGTTTCGAACTTACGATTTACATCTTAAGCAAACGTGTTTGAAAGATTTGCGATACCCACGTCCCTTCCTCAAGAAATAGTTGCTCTTCGGCGAGCGGTGGCATTTGTTTACTTTAATATTTCCCATCTTGTGTGTTCGCTTGTCGTCTATTGATAGTTTCCGATCTTCACTACAATTAAAGAGACTGAATTGAAGTGAGCTCTCTTATGAAAAGAGGGAGGCAATCGGAAATCTTTCTGGTCTTTTGCCTACTTCGTGACCCTTCTCAGTTGACAGAGTCCTTTGTCCTTGAGTATTTCTGGAACTAAAAAAGAAAAGTCGGAATACTACAAAGACGGTGAAAATAGCGTCCAAGATACTCGGTGGTTAAATTTTTTATGAATTGAGGAATTTCAACCAAAATTCGCCTCCAGATCAGAAGTTGGTAATGTTAGGGACGCCATCTTTGGAGACCTGTAATGCGAGATGAAGATGCAGGAGGAAAGAAAGGATTATGGATTTTACACTTGAGGATTACGACGAAAACAAAAGTCCAGATGTCTTCAATGAGCGGAAAGAAAAGAAAGTTTTTCAAACACAGAGCGGACGTAACCTTATCCTAGAAGTTCTTGCACGATTTGTAACCAAACGTTTGTTGATGTCTGTCATTTCAGTAACATATTCTTTATGTGTCAAAGATGTGTATTTAATCACAGGGATTTTTTTTTTTCGCGGAGACACGTCTCGTCAGCTGACAAAGAGTGCCAGCAGCAGGCCAGTGAAGTTCTTAATGGGGCGAAACAGCTGTCTGTTGGTAATGGGGCGAAACAGCTGTCTGTTGGTAATGGGGCGAAACAGCTGTCTGTTGGTAATGGGGCGAAACAGCTGTCTGTTGTTAATGGGGCGAAACAGCTGTCTGTTGGTAATGGGGCGAAACAGCTGTCTGTTGGTAATGGGGCGAAACAGCTGTCTGTTGGTAATGGGGCGAAACAGCTGTCTGTTGGTAATGGGGCGAAACAGCTGTCTGTTGGTAATGGGGCGAAACAGCTGTCTGTCGGTATGGGCGAAACAGCGTCTGTTGAATGGGCGAAACAGCTGTCTGTTGTTAATGGGGCTAAACAGATGTCTGTTGTTAATGGGGCGAAACAGCTGTCTGTTGTAATGGGGCGAAACAGCTGTCTGTTGGTAATGGGCGAAACAGCTGTCTGTTGG
>CM031613.1:62353253-62360753 GCA_018398815.1 Conus ventricosus
GCCCCTCCTGAGACAATCCAAGTCCAAAAAGGATCGGAAACGGTGAAAAGTGCGGAGTTGAACAGGAGAATTCACGTGGGTAGCAGCCCTCAGGGACAATCAGGTGGTCTGACAAACAGAGACCCGAAGATATGAAAGGTGTAATTAGGAGGGATAAAAACCCTTGTCGTGTCGGTTCATCACATTCACGTTTAACGTGATATGACAGACGAAAGTAACCTTTTTGACAGGTCTGATGCTCAGTCCCTCATTTCAACACCTCACCAACAGTCACACCCTGGCTGGTCCCGTCGCAGCACCAGCAATCCACAGGGAGCTCTCAATGTCAAGTCGTCTGGAGGCAACCCACCAGAGGAGACACTGCACTGCCGCCGAGTCACTTCAGTGGCGTTTTCTAGTGCCTGTTCTGAGCCAACATATGCAGGAAACAACCAGCTAAACCCCCTAGCGACAAAAATGATTGCTTAGTCATGGAAACAGTTGAGAGAGAAAGGGAGTTAGTTCCCCTCCAGAGGGCACCACCACATCCATCCGGCAACAGTTCTTTATAAACCCCATGATACCGGCAACCTTGACACATCCATCCGGCAACAGTTCTTTATGAACCCCATGATACCGGCAACCTTGACACATCCATCCGGCAACAGTTCTTTATAAAGCCTATGATACCGGCAACCTTGACACATCCATCTGGCAACAGTTCTTTATGAACCCCGTGACACCGGCGACCTTGACACATCCATCCGGCAACAGTTCTCTATAAACCCCGTGACACCGGCGACCTTGACACATCCATCCGGCAACAGTTCTTTATAAAGCCTATGATACCGGCAACCTTGACACATCCATCCGGCAACAGTTCTTTATGAACCCCGTGACACCGGCGACCTTGACACATCCATCCGGCAACAGTTCTTTATAAACCCGTGACACCGGCGACCTTGACACATCCATCCGGCACAGTTCTTATAAACCCTGTGACACCGTTGACCTTGACACAAACTCACCAAAAGCATAGACATAGAAAGGAATTGGACACTGAAGTCACCATTAGATCATGGCGTGACAGGCCAGAGAATTTGAGACGGTTTTTATGCTGATCAGTGAGGAGGAGGAGAATGGTGATTGTCAACCTCGGTGTAATGTCAGTGGAGGAAGGACTAGCGCACAGCCCAAACACACTCACAGCTTGCTTACAATCTCATTCATATATCATGCATTCGTCACATCAAACCACTAGTAAAGTCTATAACTTTACTATACATGATCATAGAAAGAACATCAATGCATATAGAATCAAACAGAATAAAACATTCTCTCTTTCCTTGAACTTCACAAAATCATTTATCTAAAACATCATTAACTAACCCGGGTATAAATAGATTTCTACTTTACCTGGCCAGGTGATCTTAACTATTCACGAATCACTGTCTTTTCTTTTCTTTTCTTTTTCTTTTCACTGTCACTTTCACAACACGACACAACTGCCGGCACTGTGTGTTGGTCTGATGCCGCCTGGTCAGGTGAGACTGTTGGCGTTGGTCTGTGGTTCTGCTTGGCGAAGTGACGCTGCCAGGTATGAGGTCGAACCCCCGGTTAGGGTAGAACAGTGATTATCAACATCGATCTGTTCTCCTTTCTTTCTTCCTGCATTAACGCATTGCACTCTCTCTCTCTCTCTTCTAGTCTGCTCTTATCAAATGGACATGGTTGCTTTTTCTTTTCTTTTTTTTTTTTTCTTTTCTTTCTTTTCTTCTTCATGAATTAGCAACTATCTCTCTCTCTCCACATCTCTCCTCAGTCCTTCCTCTGCAGACTATCTCATGCTAATCTCTCAACTTGGTTCTCTTCTCTCCTCCTTCATCTCTCTCTCTCTCTGCCCTTCTCTCCTGCAGAGCTCAACTCAGAACCTCTCTCTCCCTCTAATTCCATTGGACATTCAAATCATGCCAGTCATGCCTACACGCCTTACTCTCTGTGGTGGTCAATTGGTCATTTAATTGATTAGCCAGATTTCACCCCCCACCACACACTACCTTCCCCCTTTCCTATTTAACTGGTGCCGTGTGGCTTAAGTGGTGGACACTGGTCAATCTAAATTGGCCAGCTGAGTCTGGGTGGGCACCACGACTCGTCTCGATAGACATCGAGGCGTCGGTCAAAGCTGATTAGTCCGTCTAGCCGGACAGACCGTCTCTGGGGAGGATGAGGATTAGCCTCCCCCTCTGCTTAATTGCCTGGATCCGAACCATGGGGCCGTCCGCCTGACGCCCAGAATATTTGCGTTAGGGCTTAAGTCCAACTGGGCTGGTGGCGATTGACCACGAATTTGGTTGAGTTGAATTTTGTACCGTGACAATTTCCCCCTTGCAAAAGACTATGCTCCGCATTGTCTCAAAACAACGGTAAAAAAAAGACAACAACCGAATTTGCTGACACACAGCTACACGCGCAAAGTTTGGAAAATACTTTACAACCAACGGTTTATAAATTATAAAATATACCATTAGTGAATACCACTCCAATGAGTTTCATTGACGTGCGCTCTTGCGTTATTTCAACTCTTTTTATAACGACCTCTGTGCCACTTATGAAATTTCCCCCTACCTGCGGATTTGCCATATCTTCTCTTCACAATTCTTTTTGAAAAGCACAATATCATATGATCACGATCCATGACACTTCATGAGAAACTCCATCCTCACTATTGCAAATAATGCATCACTACACAAGCGACTGTATGCTCCAAGCATAACAACATCCACATGAACAAGTCCACAAAAAAAATATAAACATCTCACACACAAAAAAAATATGAACCATACCCAAAACTGGGAATGAACCCATATCCAATCAACATAACTGGGATCAACACATATTATCAACAATGCACCGCGGATATGACTGACTTCCTCTGAGTTGCAGCTTGCTAGACTACACGACTTAAAAAAGTCAGCTCCGGACATTCTGTCGACCTGGAATGTACTGCACTCGATACCTGTAGGGCTGCAGTGCCATTCCCCAAACGCAGAACTCGGGCTTTTTTTTCAACTGCGCCTCCTGCAGGAATTTGAGTGGTTGATGATCCGTCTCGATCACGAACTCTTTCCCATAAAAAGTATTTGTGGAACTTCTGCACGGCCAACAAACAGCTAAAAAACTCCTTCTCTACAGTTGCGTACCCTTTCACACTTTGTCAACTTCCTGCTAGGTATCTCACAGGAAACTCGACCCTTCTGCTCCTGCAACAATACTGACCTATCCCACACTGATGCATCTGTCCGCAACAAAAATGGTTTGGACATATCTGGTAGCTTCAAGATGGGACGGGAACCTAGCCTTTCCAACACCGTCTGCAGTGCTTGCTCTGCAGCGTCTGACCATTCGACCACTGCCCGGGTTCCCTGCCTTGACCAAATCACTGAGAGGACTCGTGATCGCAGCAAAATTCGGGAAAAAACTCCCTGAAGAAGCCAATAAAACCTAGCAGACTCCTGACTTCTGTTTGGTCTTTGGTCTCTCTGAATTCATCATCTTCTCCCCCTTTCCCCTTTCTGGCTGCTTTGTGTCGCCTCCGACAACAAAAACCTAGGAACTCCTACTGTCTAGCCCTTCATACAGTGACACATCCCTGTATGACTCTTCTGGAAACTTAGGCAACAAAATCTCCCCTTCTTCTGCTGGGTCTCTTTCACCTCATCAATGATTGCTGCTGCGCCTATGAAAATCATCAAAGACTCGGTCAGCCGTTTTACCGGTGCCGAGATGACCCGCCATGAGCGACTCGTGACCCACTGACATGACAGTGTCACGATAACCTGCTGGTACCTCTAACTGAGTGGTCACCTCACCTGTCTTCCCCTTGGTGAACACTCGGTACAACAGCCCGCCTTTCACAAGAAATTCTGTCTCACCTCCTCTAACCTCCTGTTTCTCTCCACCTCTTGCCAACTCCCAAGACTTCACGAGCGAAGGGTCTTGTTCCTGTGCAGCCCTAAACTCATCAGGCGACACGTCTATGCCCGACTTCCTTCCTGGAACAACTAACGGTTTAACAACCTTTTCCTCCTTCTTGCTCCGTGTTTGAACTGCTGCCCCTGTAGCAGTCAACAACTCAGGATCCCCTGGATCCCTTGCACCCGGAATATTTCCGATGATTAAATCATGAAGGGGTTTCTCCATCACCAACGCAGACAACTCGCCTGAGAAGTAAGGGGTACGTACTTCTATCTTAGCAACTGGAAACTCCCTCACAGTGCCATCGATTAGAGTACAGGTCTGGATTTGCCCTGTCAAATCCCCTTTATCGACCAGCGTTGTTCGTACTACCCCGCACGAACAACCAGTGTCTCGTAACACTTTCACCCTCTGCTGGCCAATCCACCCTTCTTCCACTGGTAACGAACCACTCAGCCTAGTGCCCTCCATCCCTGACACTGACTGCTGTCCAGTGCTAGCCATAAGCTGCACTCCACCCTCTTCAGACTGAATCCCTTTTGGTTCCACTGCAGGTCGTTTCCCCTGACGACCCTTATCCACCTCTTGCAAGGCTGCTGCCTTCTGGAACCTCATGCGACAATCCCTCGCCACATGTCCCTTCCTGTGACAAATGAAACACCTAATGTCCCTTTGCCCTTCCTTCTGCCCCACCACTGGGTTTGCAGACTTTGCAGAAAACTCTCCTAGTCTCCTTGCACTCTTCTCACCTGTGCCTAGCACCTGTTTTTCCTCTGCACCTTAGTGCCCAAACGTGCCTCTCTATACACCTCTGCGAACTTCAACAACTCCCTGCTGTCTCTGGCTGTCTCTCTTTCAAATGTATAGTTAACTCAGGGCCGCAACCTGACAAAATCGTTCTTTCATAACTAGCTCTTTCAATTCAACGAACTCCTTCTTCGTACCACTCAACTCTAACCATTTCTCAAAATAGTGATCTAGACGTGCACCAAACTGAGTGTACGTCTCACCTGCTTGTAATTTAGCCGAACGAAATTTCTTCCTGAACCCCTCCTCTGTGAGGTCAAATCCTTTCATCAATGATTCCTTACAGCGCCGAAATCAGACTGTTGTTCTGCTGGCAACGCAGTGAAAATTTGTAATGCCCTTTCCAGTCCCAAAACGCCCACAAAATGACTGCCCACTCTTCTGGAGGCCCAAACCCCGACTGGTCGCAAACGTTTCGAAACGACTGATGTAGCATCAATCGAATCGGTTCCTTCAGAGAATTTTGGCAACTTGGGTCGGGGGGCATAGCTGCGCACAGAGTCACTGGAAAGTGAACTACCATCATGGGTGGTCTCCCTTTGTATTCTCACTTTCTCTAGCTCTAATTGAACCTTTAATCTTTCCGTTTTCCTGCTTCATTCTTTCTGTTCCTGTGTTTCCCTAGTTTTTAATCTTTCCGTTTCCCTGCGTTTCCCTTATTCTTTCTGTTTCCTGCGCTCCTGATTAGCCTGAATCCTTAATCTTTCTGTTTCTTCTTTCTTACTGCGACCCGCGTCTTTCGGCTCGCTCATCTCTTTCCATCTTCTGTTGGTTTTCAACGAATGCACGCAACTCAATCTCTGAGTAGCCTAGATCACGAGCGACGCTCACAAGTTGTTCAATAGGGGTGTTCTTTTCTTCCGCCATGATATCTCTCTTTCTTTTTTTTTTTGAACAAGATTTTATAACAACGACAGCCAAACTGGTGGTTTCCGACACGAGTGACGTAATAGCACAATCCTATGAATGATAATATTAGCTTGGGACAACGTAATTAGTTTTTATAAGACTCCCAGCGCCTGACCCAACTATGAGAGCGAATTATAGGTAATCTGTGCGAAATGAGTACTCGGGGGCTGAAATGCCAAGCCTAGTATTAACTATCTTGGAAGCAATGCCAAGCCTAGTATTTAACTATCTTGGGAACATACAGTAAGACAACCCCTTGTCTTAGGATTACAATACTTGAATCCCACCAGCTTCCTCTCTGAGAAGTTGAACAATTATAATAAATGGGCCAGAATATCCTGGCAGGCTCGCCAATAAATTGTCAACCTCGGTGTAATGTCATGGAGGAAGGACTAGCGCACAGCCCAAACACACTCACAGCTTGCTTACAATCTCATTCATATATCATGCATTCGTCACATCAAACCACTAGTAAAGTCTATAACTTTACTATACATGATCATAGAAAGAACATCAATGCATATAGAATCAAACAGAATAAAACATTCTCTCTTTCCTTGAACTTCACAAAATCATTTATCAAAAACATCATTAACTAACCCGGGTATAAATAGATTTCTACTTTACCTGGCCAGGTGATCTTAACTATTCACGAATCACTGTCTTTTCTTTTCTTTTTTTTTTTTCACTGTCACTTTCACAACACGACACAACTGCCGGCACTGGTGTTGGTCTGATGCCGCCTGGTCAGGTGAGACTGTTGGCGTTGGTCTGTGGTTCTGCTTGGCGAAGTGACGCTGCCAGGTATGAGGTTCGAACCCCCGGTTAGGGTAGAACAGTGACTATCAACATCGATCTGTTCTCCTTTCTTTCTTCCTGCATTAACGCATTGCACTCTCTCTCTCTCTCTTCTAGTCTGCTCTTATCAAATGGACATGGTTGCTTTTTCTTTTCTTTTTTTTTCTTTTCTTTCTTTTCTTCTTCATGAATTAGCAACTATCTCTCTCTCTCCACATCTCTCCTCAGTCCTTCCTCTGCAGACTATCTCATGCTAATCTCTCAACTTGGTTCCTTTCTCTCCTCCCTTCATCTCTCTCTCTCTCTGCCCTTCTCTCCTGCAGAGCTCAACTCAGAACCTCTCTCTCCCTCTAATTCCATTGGACATTCAAATCATGCCAGTCATGCCTACACGCCTTACTCTCTGTGGTGGTCAATTGGTCATTTAATTGATTAGCCAGATTTCACCCCCCACCACACACTACCTTCCCCCCTTTCCTATTTAACTGGTGCCGTGGGCTTAAGTGGGGGACACTGGTCAATCTAAATTGGCCAGCTGAGTCTGGGTGGGCACCACGACTCGTCTCGATAGACATCGAGGCGTCGGTCAAAGCTGATTAGTCCGTCTAGCCGGACAGACCGTCTCTGGGGAGGATGAGGAAATTTGCCTCCCCCTCTGCTTAATTGCCTGGATCCGAACCATGGGGGCCGTCCGCCTGACGCCCAGAATATTTGCGTTAGGGCTTAAGTCCAACTGGGCTGGTGGCGATTGACCACGAATTTGGTTGAGTTGAATTTTGACCGTGACAGTGATGATGATGATGATAATAATGGTGATGATGATGATGATGATGATGATGATGATTATGCTCTGGAAATTTAACTTAATATGGTAGGCAGAGGGAGCTATTCCAAGAGAGAGGGAATTTCACCAGGGGGTTTAGCAGGTGGTTTCCCATATATGTTGGTATCAGAACAGGTACCACTGAACACCACCGACGTGACTCGGCAGAAGAGCAGTGTCTCCTTTGGCAAGTAGCCTCATCACCA
>CM031613.1:62365753-62418253 GCA_018398815.1 Conus ventricosus
AATATGCGAACAAATGAACCAGGCTTTTCTAAATGAGAGTAGGCATTGTGGAGGAGGGTGAGAGTGGCATCATCAGTACTTCGGTTTGGCTTGTATGCGTATTGATTTGGATCTTGATACGGAGCAGTTTTCTAGAATAATTTGTTTTAGAATGAGTCTTTCAAAACATTTCATAACAATAGAAGTGAGAGCAACAGGGCGGTAATCATTGAGAGAGACAGGTTTGGTTTTCTTAGGCACTGGACAAATAAAAGATTTTTTCCACAAGTCAGGCACACAACATCTTTTACAGACCATGAAAACAATACACTAAAAATATTGCACAACTGTGACGCACAGGATTTTAAAAGCCGCCCACCAATATTATCAGGACCTACAGCTTTCTTTGTTTTTAGCTTAAGAAACAGGGTCTCTACTTCTTGTGCCTCAATCTTTACACTTTCATTATCAGTTTCTCTAGAAACACTACTAGAATCATGTAACTGTTCGTACAAGTTTTCTGTTACTTTCTTTGGATTATCTTTCAAATCGTCACGTTCAAAGCGGCAATAAAATTTGTTTAGCTTTTCCGAAAACTCTTTCTGTTCTTCTAAAGCCATGACTGATGCGGATTGTTTGTTTTTGTTTGACCTGTGAGAGTTTTTAACCCTTTCCATGCATCAGCCATGTTTCCTTGTTGAAATTGAGATTCTACTTTCTCTTTATAAACACTCCGCTGTTCTTTAATTTCTTTAGCAAGTACTTTTTGAACCAATTTTCTGTCTGGTTTACTACCAGTCTGAAAAGCAGCTTCTTTTTTTATTGAGAATCACTTTGAGGGATTTTGTAATCCAAGGTTTATTGTTAGGAAATATTTTTACTATCTTTTGGGGGATGATCAGATCTTCACAAAAAGATATGTAACTCGACACGACATCGGTAGCTTCACTAACAGTGTCACATGAAGTTATAAAAACTTCCCATTCAGTACATTCAAAGCATCCTCTCAATTCTTCTACACTTTCAGGCGTCCACACTTTCACACATTTAGTAATAATAGGGTCAGTCTGTATTTTGGGTCTATACTGAGGCAAAAGGAAAATAGTAGCATGGTCTGAATTTCCAATGGCAGGAAGAGCTATGGATTTGTAGGCGTGAGGTATGTTGCCATAGCACAGATCAATAGTTTTGTTTTGACGGGTGGCACATGTAACATTTGATATAGGGCAGGAAGAGAAGTAATAAGTGCACCGTGATTAAAATCACCCAACACAAGATGAGCCAGAGAATCGGAAGTTTTCAATATGCTGATCGATGATGATGAAGATGAAGGTGACTCAATGGAAGTTTAACGTGATATGGCAGATAGAGAGCCATGCAAAACAAAGTGGGGATTGTCATTAGGAGGCTTAGTAGGTTTGTTTTCTGCGCATGTAGGATCAGAACAGGCACCACTCACCACCACTGAAGTGACATCGTAGCAGTGCAGCGTCTCCTTTGGTGGGGTAGCCTCATGAAGACTTGACATGGCGGTATGAAAACTGTCTTTGACTACACTGCGCCACCACAACGACAGCATGTGAACCTGGTGGTGAAACTGGCGATGTTTATCTTTGTCGCTGGTGGGATTCGGATACTCAACATCCAACTGCAAACTCCATGCTGCTCTACCACTGAGCCAGCCTTCATTTCACCAGTAAGTCATGATGTTTATAGCCCAGCTGACCTTGGAGGTCACACCAACGCTGAAGGCATGCGAAAATTAGAACAAATTAAAACTGACAAAATACGAAAACGCCAAAATCTGTGCTAAAAAAAAAACACGGAAAAAGTATTGTTTATCTGCATTTATTTTCCTCCACAAATCCCTACAAAATCCATTTCTGAAGAAAAAGAGCTGTAACTGTCTGGAGACCGAGGAGGTTGAGAGCAGGAAGTGGGATAAGAGGAAGGATCATGAACCGGAAATGGAGCCGCCATTGACCTGATCCATCCATCCACACAATCTTGTCGCCCCCTTTGTTACTTGGTTGATTAATCTCTCTGTTCTTTCGTCCATTGATTCCTTTACAGTTTCGTTTTGATCACAAAGGGAAGGAAGTCAGAGACAAGAGGATGGAAGGATGGTGAGGTCGGGGATGGGAGGTAAATGTAAGAAGGATGATGAGGTGAGGGAGGGGGTGAGGGGAAGGTAGTGAATGAATCTACACACACGCATCCTCCCGCCTTTTCTGCACAATGTTCGAGTTCATCTCTGTATGCGGTAGAAGGGACCTAAAATCGCAGTTGAAGAAAACCTGATATGATCTTCCCAGGACGAGACTTTTCGTTTCCTTTGCAACTTAATACTGTATTCTGTGCCCCCCTCGCAAAGGACGCGGGAGGCAGCGTGACATTCTTTGGAAGACAGAGAATATCATATCGTTTATAAGTCTCGCAATTAACTTTTGTCTTCATTACACACACACACACACACACACACACACACACACACACAGAGAGAGAGAGAGGAGAGAGAGTGAGAGAAGAGAGAGAGAGAGAGGAGAGATGAGAGAGAGGAGAGAGAGAGAGAGAGAGGATTGAGGACACAGAAACGTACATATAAAGGCGACCATTACGATAGAAGCATGCATAGAGAATTAATATAGGATAACAGATTCAAATCACGTTAATACATCAACTCAGCATCTCTCTCTCTCTCTCTCTCTCCTCTCTCTCTCTCTCTCTCTCTCTCTCTCTCTCTCTCTCTCTCGCTCTCTCTTTCTCTTCTCTCTCTCTCCCCCCTCTCCTCTCTCTCTCTCTCCCTCTCTCTCTCTCTCTCTCTCTCTCTCTCTCCTCTCTCCTTACAGACACACACCACACGCACACGCGCTCTCTCAATACAAACTGTAATGAAATCAAGAGAGAGAGAGAGAGAGAGAGAGAGAGAGAGAGAGAGAGAGAGAGAGAGAGAGACAGACAGACAGACAGACAGACAGAGAGACAGAGAGACAGGGAGAGAGAGAGAACTGATGAGTTGGACAAAGTGAACATGGCACAGGCATTTACAGAGAGAGAGAGAGAGAGAGAGAGAGAGAGGAGAGAGAGAGAGAGAGAGAGAGAGAGAGAGAGAGACAGACAGACAGACAGACAGACAGACAGACAGAGATCCAGACAGAGAGACAGGGAGAGAGAGAGAGACTGATGAGTTGGACAAAGTGAACATGGCACAGGCATTTACAGAGAGAGAGAGAGAGAGAGAGAGAGAGGAAGAGAGAGAGAGAGAGAGAGAGAGAGAGAGAGAGAGAGAGAGAGACAGACAGACAGACAGACAGACAGACAGATAGACAGAGAGAGAGAGAGTGAACTGATGAGGTGGACAAAGTGAACATGGCACAGGCATTTACAGAAGGTGGGAGGAGAGTATGAGGACCAGGACATTGCAGAGGAATGATAAAGGGCAGTGGTGGTGCAGAGGTGAAGTGGGTGGAGAATGTGAAGGGAAGGGCTGTCTCAGACAAAAGCGGCTTTTTCTGAGACAATCAAAGTCTAACAAGGATCAGAAACGGTGAAATGTGCAGAGCTGACAAGAGATATTCCCATGGGTAGCCCTCAGGGGCAATCAGGTGGTCCGACACATAGATACCCGAGGATGTGAAAGGTGTTATTAGAAGGGATTCCGCTGTCATGTCGGTTCTATGCATTCAGGTTCAACGTGGTATGACAGACAGAAGTAAACTTCTTTTCCTGTCTAATCCTCAACAGGATTACCCCCACGTCCATCATTCCATCAACCCGTCAACACTCACACTCCGGCTAGTCCCGTCGCAACCCCCCGGCACCGGCTATCCACAGGGAGACTCGATGTCAAGTCGTCATGAGCCTATCGTCCAGAGGAGACGCTGCACTGCTGCCAAATCACTTCGTGTTCCCTGGTGCCAGTTCTGATCCAATACATGCAGGGAACCACCAGCCATGCCTTCTAGTGACAAAGATGACTGATCAGTCGTGGAACCAGCGTGAGTAAGCGTCTCCCTACAAAGGGTACCGCCACGTCCTTCCAGTGACAGGATCTTTATGAACCTGCATGTACTGGCGACTTCGACACGAACTCACCATAGGCATAGACAAGAAAAGGAAACCAAAACTGAGGTCACCATGAGATCACGACATGACAGGCCAGAGAATTTGAGACTGTTGTTGTGCTGATCAGTGAAGAGGATGATGATAGTGATGATAATGCTATGGAGATTTAACGTGATACGGCAGACAGAGGAAGCTATACCAACAGAGAGGGAATATTGCTCCACGGCTTAATAGGTGAGTTCCTGCGTATGTCGGCAGCAGTGCAGTGTCTCCTCTGGTGGGTATCCTCATCACGACTTGACACGGGGATAAAGGAACTATCTTTGATTTCACGGTGCCACCATGACGACAGCATATTAACCTTGGCAGCGAACCTTGCGATTTTTATCTTCGGCTCCAGCGTCATTCGAACACTCAACATCCGACTGCAGACTCCTTACTGCACTTCCACTGAGCCAGCTTGACACCTTGTCACCAGTCACGTCATAATGTATATACTCCAGCTGACTGCAGGGGTCATATCAAGGCCGTAAGCATGTGATTAATGCAACAAAGTAAAACCGACGAATTAATACAAAATACACAATCAGCCAGATCTGTGCTAAATGACGAAAGAAATATTGTTTATCTGCATTTAGTTTCCTCCAGAAAATCCTCCGAAATCCGTTCCTGAAGAAAAAGAGCTTTAACTGTCTGGAGACCGAGAGGCTGAGAGCAGGAAGTGAGATAGGAGGAAAGATCGTTAACCGGAAATGGAACCGCCATTGACTTGATCTGTCCATCCACCCATTCTTGTCGTTTCCTTTGTTATTCAGATGATTAATCCTTTGCTTCTTCCGTGCATGATCCCTTTACAGTTTCGTTTTCATCATAAAGAGAAGGAAGTGGGAGACTTTAGGGGCTGGGTAGGATGGAGGGGGTCGTGGTGGGATGAAGATTGTTCAAGGATGATGATGTAAGGGAGGGGTGAGGGAAAGTGAGGAGGGGGGGGGGAGGTTAAGGAATTTACCCGCCCCAGTCCTCCTGTTTTTCCTGCAAGATGTTCGAATTCATCTCTGCAATCGACAGGATGAACCTGAAATCGCTGTAATGGCAAACCTGATGTGCTCTTCCCAAGGCGAAACGTTATAGTTTGCTTGATAATTACTGCTGTATTCTATGTTCTCCTTTCGGGAGATGGTGCAGCATTCCCTGAAAGACTGTGGATTTTCCAAGGCAGTCAGTGAACGTCTGTCTTCATGACTCATTCCATCGAGTATCAAAGAAAACCACACCACTTTCCGTTCCTTTGCAGTATTTGTCCGTTGATCTCTTTTTCCCATCATCCTGTAGTTCGTTCGTTTTATCGGCAAGTTGGTCAGTCAGGTAACCAGTCTGTCTGTCAGTATCTCAGTTAATCAGTCAGTGTAAGCAGCCAATTCGTCATTCATTTGTTCATTTTTTTGGTCAGTCAGTCAGTCAGTCAGTCTGTTAGTCAGCCAGTTGGTGAGTGGTTGTCGGTCAGTCAGTCTGTGTGTGTGTTGTATGTGTGTGTGTATGGTGGGTGTGTGTGTGTGTTGTGTGTGTGTGTGTGTGTGTGTGTGTGTGTGTGTGTGTGTGTGTGTGTGTGTGCGCGCGTGCGTGCGTGCGTACGTGCGTGGTGTGTGTGTGTGTTTGTGTGTGTGTGTGTTGCTTAGTTGGTTGGCTGGTAAGCTTTTGATTTATCGTGTCTGCATTCTTGATTGTTCGCTTTTGCTCTTTTTCTTTCCTTCCTGATTTCCCTGCCTCCTCTGTTTCCTTCTGTCTGTCATTCTTTTTCTCTCCTTTCTGATTTCCCTGCCTCCTCTGTTTCCTTCTGTCTGTCATTCTTTTTCTCTCCTTCGTGATTTCCCTGCCTCCACTGTTTCCTTCGTCTGTCTTCTTTTTCTCTTTGTAGCCCCCCCCCCCCCCCCCGTTCTATTATTTCTATCTTTCTTGCATTCTACTTTCTATCTTAGTTTATTGGTTACGATTATTGTGCATACACCCACACCACCCATTACACACACACACACACGTACACACACACCACACACACACACACACACACACACACACACACACACACACACACACACACACACACACACACACACACACACACACATCACACATATCGACAAACGAAAACAGAGAAAGTTCTCGAGGAGTGAATCACGCCAAACATTCTACTCGAATCATCTGTCAACATGCAATGGTGACGCGCGTGAAATCACAACTGTGTGAATGAATATCGGACAAATGGTTCCACATTAGGAATTGTCTTGCGGATGAAACGCCCGGCCTGTCAAAGAATAAATCTCGTGGTTAAGGTCCGAATCCCGGACCCTGCCGAAAAATAAAACACAGTACATTTGATAGGCAGACACTGACAAATACAGAGATTAATATTTAAAGGCAGAAATAGATCAGCTGGCACAAGCGCCGCACTCCTGGTAATCCTGGAATTGTGGGTTCGAATCTGCGGCGGGTCATATCAAATATAGGATTACTTCCCTCGGACTTTACTTTCGCTTTGACTCTAGTTTCCGAAATATCCGAATGAAACTGTAAATCGAGGTTCTGTGTGTGAATGTAGCATTACATCTTGCACGCACGTCAAATCCCATCACCGACTTTCAGTGGGAAGGCCAGTTTAGCTGTAGAACGATGACTCGCATTCACATAGCATGCATCCTCCGTGAAATATCAACAGAATGCGCGAACAACTGTGTGACTGATATCGACTGAATGACGCGGGAAACGACTAAATGGCAGGCGGCTGTTCTGTCGGTACTACCCGGATAGGCAGCCCGCTGTGTAAACGAGAGCGTGAATTGTAAAACGCTTAGAGCTTGTTCATTAACAGAGGTTAGTTGCTAAATGGTCAGACTAATGAACAATGAAGTAGCAAATGATGATAAAAGTGAGTGGCATTGTATCAACGCATTCCCGAGAGAGAAGGGACTGATCTCGTGCAGATAGTTAAACGCACAACAGTAAGAGAGTTATGTAAAAACAACACATTGTGTCTGTGTGTGCGTGTTTTTCTTTTTCTTTTTTTTTTCCCATTTTATATGAAATGATAGACCGATGTTCCGCACGCGCTAGGAACACGAGAAAGAGTCCATGGTAACAGGCGAGTTGTTTTCCCCATCAAGACCTGAAACAAAATCACACGTAGGCGGAAATAAATTGGATGGCGCGATCGCCAGGGAGAGCAAAGGAATTTCATAGAGAGGAATTTCAAGGCGATCCACCATTGTACTCCAGTGGATTCCATCCCAGTGTGGGATCACTGGGAATGAGAAGGTTGACGCTCTGTCCAAGGCAGCAGCAATATGGAGCAGTTCAGCTGCTCGGTGACCTATAGAGGGGCCAAAACTATCATCCAAACCAATATCAAAACCAGTGGAAGAGAAGGCTGGGTGCAGACAGTGGTGCTGATCCAATCCATCGGCTCCAGAGATACCAGCAAATAATCCTCTTCAGACTGAGAACTGGCCACTGCCGACTGCTGAGCCACCTCATCCGAATTAAGATAGCCAACAAAAACGAATGTCCGCGTGGCACTGGATCTCAGACCCAGAACACATCCTCCAACACTGTCCAGCTCATGATGTTCTATGGCGTCAAACCTGCCAGATGGTGCAGAACTGCAAAGGCAGCTTTGAGGCAGCCGTGAAAACCTCGAGCAGACTGTGGGTTTCAATCGTGGCGACAGTTTGAAGATCTGGGCTTTCACACACCGCATTTGCATACACTCTATCACAAACAGAGCATGCTCACTCCATAGGCACGCATCTATTTCATTCATTCCAAGGAGAAACTGAGGAAACAAGACTCCACTGTTTGTGCTCCCTTTACCAAAACAAAAACCAAAGAGTTTCAAAAGGACAATCAACACTAAACAAAATAACATATCTGATTTCTGAACAATTTTCGTTCCAATTTTTCAAACATTACTACGAATTATTTGCCATAAATTTCCGTTCTTCCAATGTACAGCACATAAAGCTTTGCACTACACTTTCTTTCCAGCACAATCCCACCTACTGTTGGGGATACAAAGTGAAATCTTTACAAACATGTTAATCTAAAAAAGAAAAGGATTTGTATTATATCTTTTATAAACCAATTACACGTTTTCACAAAATACCTCTCATCACACAATCTCATTCCATTTACATTTTAAAATTATTGTTAATCAGATCAATCGTTTACGTTCACATGTGAATAATTTCGCTTTTCTGTTTATGTATTATTTATTCCCAAGTGGCAACTTACCCACAGGAAATCAATATAAAACAAAACAAATCCTAACAGACTTCTCTTTGCGCTACATCTCCGACTACTCTTTGGTCGCTCGGAAAACAACGTTTTTCGTTCCAACCCCCAAGGTTGAAAAAAAATTGTACTATCTTGACCCAAGTCAGGAGACCTATTCTCCTACCTGGCAACTTCTGGTCTGCCATACAGATCGGGAACACGCCCGTTCTACAAACAGTGAGCTCCTCACACCCATCACGTGTCTCAGCGTCTTATCAACAAGAAAAGGTTAGGAATTCAAGCACTGTTCACGTATGGTCTAACATTCTTGTCATACTCCAAAAATTTCTCTTCTTTCAAAAACTCTACCAGCACTACTCAACATGAAAATTCACTTACAAAACGTCTCTTGTCAAGACAGACGTAACAAAAACAAACATACAAACAAACAAAATCGACCACAGAAGAAGGAAGAAGACAGACAAAAATCTGTACTCAAGTTATCAAATAAAATATTATATAAAATACAATGCAGTCGTATGTAACCTGATATATACCGCAGAGCTATTTATAGTACAATATCATAACGCATAGCACAGAAGAGCTTAAGTTAAAACCGCTCTCTCTCTCTCTCTCTCTCTCTCTCTCTCTCTCTCTCTCCTCTCTCCTCTCTCTCTCTCTCACACACCACACACACACACACACACACACACACACACACACACACACACACACACACACACACACACACACACACACACACACACACACACACACACACACACACACACACACTGAAGCAGCTTGCCGCTTACTAAATACAAAGTATTGTATTAACTTACCTCTCATATATTCAATTGTCAAAGTTATTCTATGCGAACCTCCATTCTAACGGGTCATAACTCTTACGAAACACACACACACTCTCTCTCTCTCTTCTCTCTCTCTCTCTCTCTCTCTCTCTCTCTCTCTCTCTCTCTCTCTCTCTCTCTCTCTCTCTCTCTGTTACTTAAGAAGAATCGCGTCATGCCATTACATTTGATCGGATTTAAGCGAGAGGTGGACGGAAAGCTTTTGACGAAAAACGGCCAGGAATCGATCTGAATCTCTTCACAATAATGAATTATTTACTACCTGTGTACAAAGTCTATAACAGTAGGGGACAAAGCGCATTTTGAACAGAGTATTGACAAGTCCAGTCTTTTCGTCACCCACACGCACGCAAGCACACCCCACAACACACACACACACACACACACACACACACACACACACACACACACACACACACACCACGCACACACGCACGCACGCACGCACGCACGCACGCACGCAGCACGCACGCACGCACGCACGCACGACACCACACACACACACACACAAAATGGATTCAGAACTTAGTTGCCTTTTCCAGGTGAACTCTTTATGTGGAATCATGTGTTGTCATTCTGTTTGCATTCAGGGCGAATTGTTTCAATCATGTAAACACATGCAAGATACCGTCGCCTAATACCATTTATACTTTCCCTTTTTGCCACCCCACCCCCTCACTTTTCTGGGCTGACGGGAGGAAATTGACTCATGCTGCCATTGGCTGTCAGCAGCTGAATGCATTATGTCAGTGCTGTAGCCGGTGAAACAGGCACGCACACACACACGCGCACGCACACACACACACACACACACACACACACCACACACACCACACACCACACACACACACACACACACACACACACACACACACAACGCACAAGAACTGGTGGGTGCAATTCACCCATAACTAAAAGCTAAGCCAGCCGAACAAGTGGCAGACCACTGCACAAAGTTAGTGCTGTAGAAAGCTTTTAGACAGACGCTTTGTACAGTGCTCGCTTCACACCGGCCTAGAAATTATGATTTTTTTTTTCTTCTTCATCTTCATTTTTTTTTATTACAATGTTCAGTTTTTACCATGATGCTGATTCAGTGTAAACTGTGATTCAGTTAGTTTTGAATTCTAGGTATGAATAAACACAAAATGCTATTTCTTTTATATCAAGATTATTCTCGAAATGAAAATTACTTTGCAATAGACAATAGTAATATTTTATTATTTTTTATGCTATATGAAAAAAATCCATCAATGTTTTGGTTCATTCTCGTATGAATAACACGAATTATCTCCCCCGGCAGGCTCCAGTTTCTCTGTCGTTGGTTGGTTTTCAAAGCAACAGTCATTGAGGTCTGTACGTCGTTTGTGATACTTTTGTCTTCTCAGGTTGTGTTGTTTGGGTCCCTTTCGTGTGATGATACTTCAGTTTGACCAATATCTCATTTTGAAAATGAAAACATATCACGCTATGTCCCTGCCAGTACACGCAATACCACACAACCACCAGTAGTTGTTGCATTGTGAATATATGACGAGGCTATGTAATGTAACCGAGGGATATCGCTTCCCAGAATTCATTGAAGATTCTGCTCTCTTGACATTTTATCGGGCTTGCTCTATCTAGGTACAATGTGCAAAAGACTGTAACGTTCTAACTGCATGCGTCACCTAGTACTTCACCTCTGTGCGTGTTTGAAAACATCTGTACTTCAAAATATTTCCACTCTTGAGATGTTAAAAAAAAAGGGTCTTCATTATCTGTTTCCGGCATTGCCGGTGCGTATCAGAAAAGAACTGTGAATGGACGCATGTCAAAGATTTGGATGATATTCAGAACAAGCGCAACTAGGGCATGCTGTTTGTTCTCAACAACGTGATCATCATCATCTTTCATCCCATTCCAGTGACTTAAGTGGGTCGTAGGAGTGATATGAGGGACGTCTCCGTCGATCTTCTCCTCCATCGCAGCCTGTGACTTTGTGTTTTGAAAAAAATGAATGTTGGATTCTTTCTAAAAGCAACCATACATTGACCAACCAGCCATGCTGAATTAAAGGTTTTACTCATAATGAATATTTAGACCTGACACCTACGTCAGACAATGTTTGAAATGATCCACAAAGGGCGGAAACGATCGTTCAAATGCTGTTCCAAATCCTTTTACCAGAGATCAAAGTGTTGACATGTTGGTGGACACTGTGTTGCCCAGTAATGGTACACCAGTCTGCACCAGTTTCCTTGGACACACAGCTCCACCTGAAGACAACAAGCAAAGCTGAATGGCTGTGTTCTGGCATCATTTGGTTGATCAGATGAGAGTTCTTTCTATGAAATAGCCATCGTACACACTTCATGACGGCACTGTATGTGTAATGGCAAATAATTTGAGTAAATATGAAATACGAAAGTTGCTAGATCTTAATACTGATTCTTGAGGAACATCAAACTTGAACGCAGTAAAATTCACTCATTGAAGAAATTTCTACCAATTACCAACGATCAGTGACCAGAAATATGTATTGTTCTGATCTCATTCGATACGTAGTAACGCCTAAGACCTTTGTCTTTCGTTTTTTGTCGTTGTTGTGGTGTGGTGGTGGTGGTGGTGGTGGTGGTGGTGGTGTTTTTAGGTCATGTAAGCGAGCGGTTGTTCACGTCGAAAGCTTTAGAGAAATCGACAAAAAACATTTACACGTCATGACAAGCAATGTTGCGCGAGGTGGGAAACCTGAACAAAGTAAAAATGATAAGCCATTAACACTTTATGACAGGAAATATACGTGAGATGGGAAACCTGATGATAAACCATTGACACTTTATGACAGAAATATCACGTGAGTGGGAAACCTGATGATAACCATTAACACTTTATGAAGGAAATATACGTGAGATGGGAAACCTGATGATAACCATTAACACTTTATGATAAGCCATGTCCACTTTATGACAGGAAATATCACGTGAGGTGGGAAACCTGATGATAAGCCATGTCCACTTTATGACAGGAAATATCACGTGAGTGGGAAACCTGATGATAAACCATTAACACTTTATGACAGGAAATATCACGTGAGGTGGGAGACCTAAATAAGGAAGATACTGTGTGCTTCCACGGAGAGAAAATTCCCTGTTTTCTGGAAGTTTCCTTGTTTGTCATAAGTGCCTTGCGTCTGCATGTGAGGTATGAGAATGGGCTTCAAAAGAGCATTTGTTCATCGTTTTTGCATTAACAAGCAACCGTTCCGTTCTGGTCAGTGTCGATGATTCCTGACTGGGAAATCGTGGGTTCGATTCCCCACAGAGCCATTTATTTGTGGGATTGTTCTGCTTCAAGCGACTCCTACCAGAGGGGGTCGGGACTTCGTTGTGAGCTCCATTGGTAAGACTGGCCCACACAGCCTAGTTTCATCCACTTAAGAGATGGTCTTTAAGACTGTTGTCGAAATTTCTGCCCAACACTGCAGGTATCCGTATCTCTTGGGCCTTGTTGACGCCGAAATATATTACAATAGTAAGCAAAGAATGCAGTCTTGTTATATAGTCTCAGAGTGGCATGGAACCCCATAGCATCATCTTAATCACCCTCATTCTTATCGATCAGATAAAACGTGTCACAAACTCTGTGGTCCTTCATGTCCTGCTCTTATGGTGATTTCAGTATCGATTTCCTCTACATGTGTAAGCCCTTGGTGGCTTAGTGTCAAGGTTGCGGTATCGTAAGTTCATGTCGTTAGACGGACGTAGTGGCGCCCTCCGGAAGGGACGCTCGCCTACTCATGCTGGCTCTCCGACTAAGCAACAGTGATAAGTGGTGTCCTGTGTACGCTGGATCTGAACAGTCGCCACTGAACACCACCGAAGTGACTCGGCGGCCGCAGCGCAGAGTCTCCTCTGGTGGGTTGCCGAGTAACGACGTGCTGCTGACTGCTCCCTGTGGATTTCAGGTGCTGGGGCTGCGGCGGGACAGGGCAGGATGTGGCTGTGGAAAGGGAGCCGAACTGAGCGGCGTGGAGGTAATGTCCCTGAAGTGGCACAAATGGTCAGACCGGGAAACACACACACACACCACACACACACACACACACACACACCACAGCACGCACACACACACACACATACACACACACACACACACACACACACACACACACACACACGCACGCACGCACGCACGCACGCACGCACGCACGCACGCACGCACGCACGCACGCACGCACGCACGCACGCACACCACACACACACACACACACACACACACACACACGCACGCACACGAAAACACACACACGCACACGAAAACACACACACACACACGAAAAACACACACAGCACACACACACAACACACACACACACACACACACACACACACACACACACACACACACACACACCACACACACACACACACACAGCACACCCCACCACCACACACCACACACACACCCACACACATGCAGGCACCACACACACACACACACACACACACACCACACACACACACAACACACACACACACACACACACACACACACACACACACACACACACGCACGCAGCGCAGCACACACGCAACACACACAAACAAAAAGAAAAAGAAACGAGATTTTGCATGTAATGCACTGGTGGACAGGGAAACGGAAGTTAG
Source organism: Conus ventricosus (assembly GCA_018398815.1). Lineage (NCBI taxonomy): Eukaryota > Metazoa > Mollusca > Gastropoda > Neogastropoda > Conidae > Conus > Conus ventricosus. The sequence continues at coordinate 62,379,585 of CM031613.1, forward strand.
CTTCTTGTTTATTACCTACTTTACCTAATATTACATCTTCGAAGGTTAGAATTGGACAAAAATTAGAGGTGAGTATGGTAAACTTTTTTTTTAACCAGGGGAGAGAGAGAAAAGAGAGAGAGAAGAGAGAAGAGAGAGAGGAGAGAGAGAGGAAAGAGAGAATTTATCCTGCACCCTCATAAATCATTTACGCGTGGGTTTTTTTTTTTCTTTTCATTTTCAGGTTCACCTTCCCCTTCCTTTTCTCTCCTTCATTTACCGGATTCTATTTTTTTCGTGCATTGTCTTTTGTTGTTTTCTTTTCAAATTTAGTTTGGTGAGATTTAGTGTGCCTCGACTTGTTTAATTTCTCACAATGTCTTCTCTTTCATTTCATTTCTAAACGAAGATTTAAGGAAAAAAAGGCTGCGTATAAAGGCGTATGAAAACCATGAAAGAGAAAGAGGTGTGTGTGTTGTGTGTGTGTGTGTGTGTGTGTGTGTGCGTGCGTGCGTGCGTGCGTGCGTGCGTGTTTGCTAATACGCGTGCGTTTGTATGCTCATGGGTAAGAGTATGCGCGCGCACGCGCGTGTATGTGTGTGTGTGTGTGTGTGTGTGTGTGTGTGTGTGTGTGTGTGTGTGTGTGTGTGTGTGTGTGTGTGTGTGTGAGAAAGAGACAGACAGACGGAGAGAGAGAAGAAGAAGAATCAGAGCCGATCACACGCATCAACTGAAAAACTGGAAAATGATTCGAACGGATTATGTCGACAAGGAAACTAGAAGCTTCGCCAAACAGACCATTCTATCTGGACAGCCTCATTGTCTTTCTAAAACTACTTGCAAAGTGAGACGACTGCAGGCGGAAATCCAAACAAATCTTAAATAAATATTAGCCAACCGCCCAAAAAACGTGGACAAACGAGTCTTGTGATTCGTTTGTCCTCATTTTTTGGGCGGTTCGCTAACATTCATTCAACATTTTTCTACAACTAGTTATTCAGAAACAACCCAAAGCCCAACGTGTCTCGATAAAGTTAGAAACATGGTGTAGGCGTACGTGTGAACTAATAGGTTTTCGACTGGAGAGACCCGATGACGAGGAAGGAAAGTTATCTACTCATTAATGCACACATTGATCTGTTATACCATGTATCAAACGGCGTGGTTAATTTTTTTTTTTAGGAAGTAGGAGATGAATTTGGAGACTAGGTCTTACTGTGTGGAGATGTTGACGTAAGGTCCAACGCGCGGGATCAGTAGGGCACTGTTGGGCTACAGCATGTCCCCACGGGAACAGGCCGTCAGCACGTTTGTGGTATAAAATATCACCCCATAAAAGTTCGTCACTTCGTTTTCAGTACAAAATGTCACCCCAGAATAGGATGTCACCTCGTTTTGGTACAACATATCACCCCGGAAAAGGTTGGCACGTCCTTCGCGGTACAGACTGTGACCCGGAACAGGTTGGCACGTCCTTCGCGGTACAGACTGTGACCCCGGAACAGGTTGGCACGTCCTTCGCGGTACAGACTGTGACCCCGAACAGGTTGGCACGTCCTTCGCGGTACAGACTGTGACCCGAAACAGGTTGGCACGTCCTTCGCGGTACAGACTGTGACCCCGAAACAGGTTGGCACGTCCTTCGCGGTACAGACTGTGACCCCGGAACAGGTTGTCACCTCGTTTGAGTTTTTAAAACAAAAAAATTTATCACAGGAACAGATTTCACATTATTTGCAGTTAAAAAAAAACAAACATGGTCACACCAAAAACACATTGTTTACCTCGTTTTCCCAGTACAAAATATCACCCCAGGACTACTTGTCATTTTTGTTTATTTTTTTATTTTATTTTTTTGCTTTTACAAAATGGTCACCTCGAAAAAGGTTATCATCTCATTTGCTGGATGGAGAAAAAAAACCAAAACACCTGGGAACAGGTTGCCGCCTCGTTTGCGTACAAAATGTATCTCAGAACGGGAAATGTAAACCTCATTTGCGTAACAAAATTTCCCCCTCCAAACAGGTTGTCACCTAAATTTCTAGGGAAAAAAGGTGTTACATGGGAACAGATTGTCACCTCATTTACAGTAAAAGGGGTCCCCGGGTTTGGAAAATTTTTGTCCGAAGGTCCCCTTTTATGTTTTCGTGGGAAAAAATCGTCGAAATATGTGAATGTTTAGTCTGAGTTGAATCTGATATCATTTAAAAAAAAAAAAAAAAAAAATATATAATATATTAAAAGATGTGAAAGTTAAGACAGGAAAAAGGTTTACGAACGCAGCACTTTTCCCAATGAAGGGGGTATTTTGATGGGGTAATGATCTTTCGAGAGGACGGTCATGGGGGTGTAAAAAAAAAAGTAAGTCCAGTCTTTGAATTCCCCCTGTCCTTTTATTTAAAAAAAGGGCCGCGGGCGCGTGCGGGGAGCGTGCGTGGGTGCTGCGGCTCGGTTTTTTGTGTGGTGTGTTGTGTGTGTGTGTCTTGTGTGTGCGTGCATGCGTGCGTGCTTTTGGGGTGTGTGTGTGTGTTTGTGTTGTGGTGTGTGTTTGTGGTTGTGTGTTGTGTGTGTGTGTTTGTGTAAAAAATGATTGATAAACGGATCTTGTCTTTCTCTCCTCTCTCTCTCTCTCCTCCTCTTCTCTCTCTCTCTCTCTCTCTCCCTTTTAACACACCCCCACCCACACACACACACACACACACACACAACACAAAAATTTTTATAATAATAAAAATAATTTTTTAAATATTATATATAATAAAATATATTAAAACGCAAAGCACGCACCACACACACACACACACAACACACACACAAACACACAACACAAACAAAAACCCCACACACACAACACACCCCCACACACACCACCCCACCCCACCACCACAACCACACACAAGCACTATAAAAGGTTTTTTTTTGTTTTTCTTGTACAAGGCATTTAGGATCGAAGTAAGTATGCGGTTAAGAAAAAATTTTTCTATTTATTTGTCGATTGCCTGTTCTATTGAAAGAGTTGATTGATTTGTTCTTGTTTCTTCTTTGCAAAGATTTGTTCACATTACCCCTTCATTAAGAGCCATGCCTATATGAATAAAATATCGGCCTCGCTCTCTCTCTCTCTCTCTCTCTCTCTCTCCTCTCTCTCTCTCTCTCCTCTCTCTCTCTCTCTCTCTCCTCCACCAACACACACACACACATACATACATACACACAACACACACACACACACACACACACAACACACGCAGCACGCACACCATCAGCACACACGCACGCACACCCGCACGCACACACACACGTACCCACACACACACACCACAGACACACACACACACACACCACACACACACAACACACACACACACACACACACACACACACACGCGCGCGCGCGCGTACACACACACAACACACACACACCACACACACACACACACACACACACACACACCACGCGCGCGCGCGCGCGCGCGCGCGTACACACACACACCACACACACACACACACCACACACACACACACACACACACACACACACACACACACACACACGCACTGAGCGGCTCAAACAGCAGAAGAAGCTAAAGAAACCAGATAGACAGAATTCTGTGAGTCACTTGATTATGACACAACACTCATGCGTTCGATAGTTTCGCCGTCGCATGAGAGAAAACAATTTAAACACGCCACCTCAGACATCTTACAATCTGAAGGGACCACCAGGCTCAATGGAAAGGAGGAAAAGGGATAGCTCTATGAAAACACGAAATACAACAGAACACAAACTCTGGATGAACAGACCAAAAAATGACCTAGCTGAATCAAAAACTAAATTGAACTGCTCTTGATGAAATCGCAGTCACTTGCACTGAATGCAGCAGTATCTAAACGTACTGAAAATACAAGGTCAAGACGCAGATGTTAACCGGGATATGAACAGCTCTCGGAGAAAGACAAAGGCCTTATCTTCATGTTCCCAAGACAGTTCTGATAAACATTACGTCCCAGAAGATTGAAACGCCAGGTACCCGAAGCCTCCACCCAAACCAGGAACACGATCAACGTCATCTAACTGGGTGTTCTATACTGACAATGCAAAGCAGAAGTGGTAGATTCACAGAACACATCATGGCAGACTTGCAGGAAACCTTAGAATAAGCACCCCCTCCCTCCTCCATCCTCACTGAAGAAGGTTATGGAACATGCAAAGGGCGTGGGTCATATTCGGTCATGAAGCATCATCTTACTATATGGAGAATGAGCATTTGAACACCATACACCGCCAATGAGGTCACACCATGGTATACTGCTTTTCCTGTTTTGAACAATATTTACACAATGGGATTTGCAGATGTCGGTGAAAATGGGACTGTTCACACGTTGACGCCAGCAGACGATAGTTGGATGTACAAAAAGTTAGAGGATGATCAAGAAAGAACTAAACTAGGCCAGCAGCCGTTAAACATTTCGCAGTGATGTCAAGAAACTGGATCTTCCATTAACCCAACACACTGGATCTTCCATTAACCCAACACACTGGATCTTCGATTAACCCAACACAAGACCAGACATTGATGTTGAACTCTCAACAACAGCACGATAGATACACCATCTTCATCCCTCACATGGATTACGCACACACGTAGGCATATTTGTGCACTCGTTGACACATACATAAACACACACATGTATGCGCGCGCGCGCACACACACACACACACACACACACACACACACACACACACACACACACACACACACACACACACACACACACACACACATACACACACACACACTCACACACACACACACACACACACACACACACACACACACACACACACACACACACACACACACAAAACACACACACATCTGTAGTTGTAGTGTAAACAATGTTAGCAGGGTATCCACGATCTGACCAGCATGTTAAATTAACGCTGAAGTCAGGTACTAATGAAGAGTCACCCTCTTTCTAATTTTCGTCAACTTATTCACCTAGCTGTCGACCTTGCCCGAGTTGCTCTCATAGCACAACGGATGTGGTGAAGCGTATATGGATCAGACCGCACGCGGTGACGCTTCCTGGTGAAACTGGAAGTGAAACTTGAAACACCTCAAAGCTCTGTGTATTGATCCTGTGTGCTCTTAATTCATTGACGCCAGGAACGCCAACACAGATCTTTCTGTTCCTGTCCTGAGAGCGGCTATATCCCACTCCCCCCAGCCTCCCCCCCACCCTGCCTCCCCCCCCCCTCCCCACCACCTCCTGTTCTCCACTCGTCTCCCACCTGGAGTAGATATCGAAAATCGACAAGAGCTCTCTGCCTGCTCTGACCTGCACCCTGATAAATCAATTGTGCATCTTTCAGCTTCAACAGAAGCATCGCTTTTACGTTTCTTTCTTTCTTTTCTTTCTGTCTTTCTTTCTTTCTTTCTTTAATTCTTTCTTCCTTCGTCTGTCTGTCTGTCTGTCTGTCTGTCTGTCTGTCTGTCTCTCCTCTCTCTCTCTCTCTCTCTCTCTCTCTCTCCTCTCTTCTCTCTCCCCTCTCTCTCTCTCTCTCCTTCTTTCTTTCTATTTTTCACACTCAGGACAAGGAAAATGAACAATCACTTATCTTCGTTCGATTCGGTACAGGATGAAGATAAGTGATTATTCGTTCATTTTCGTTGTCCCGAGTGTTGTGTATCTTGCCTGAAGAAGACCTAGGAGGTCGAAACGCGTGGCGTTTTGTCTTGTGATTCGTTTGTCAACGTTTTTTTTCGGCGGAGCTCTATCAATAATATTTCAAATTTGTTTAGATTTCCGCTTGAAGTCGCTTCACTTTGCAACTAGATCTTTCTTTACGAACTCCTTTGATTTTATTGTGTATTGTTTATTGTTTCATTGATTTTCTTGAGATTCATGACATTTTGCATCTTTTCAAAAGCACTTCTCGCTCCTGTGGTTTATTAATACGATGCAAACATTTTCAAGCTGGTGCAGCTTCACCGTGCAGACGTGCAGATGATGCGAGGCACACAAAACGAACCAGGAACGTTTTCGTTTTTTAAGTCTGTCGTCGCTAGGAGATGTGTTCAGTGTGACGTCATCAAGATCGGAAGTGGAAGCCAGCTTTGGATAAACATTATTTTGTTTTGCACTATTACTCTGCTGTTGCTGTTGAGTCCGTATTATGTTAGCTCGGAGAATGTGGTTGTCTGAAACTTTTTTTTTCCCGAAGGGATTTTCCGTTGTTGTTCTGTGTGCTGTTATCTGCTTGTGTGCTATCTGAATGGGTATAAAAAAAACCACAGCGGCAATATTTTCGAGTTTTGTGTATGTAAGTGTTCCGCCAATAAAGTAAGGCTACTTTCCTTCTCCACCATATTTACAAATGTATGTCTCCAACAAAGCAGTTCAGATTTCTCTTTCGTATCTTAAATTTTCCCTTTTTTCTGTAACAAAATTCCGTCTTCTTCTTCTTCTTTCTTTCTTTTGCATTTTCAATCCTTCTTTCTTTCTTTCTTTACTTACTTTGCATTTTCAATCCTTCCTTCTTTCTTTCTTTCTCTCTCTCTTTCTTTCTTTCTTTACTTACTTACTTTGCATTTTCAATCTTTTGCATGCTTGTTTTCCTTGCATTTTCTTCTTAATTTCCCGCTTAGCACGCTGGAAGCATCGAACTTTAAATTCTTCATCCGTCCTCGATGACCCAAGACATCATACTGATCAGGACTGGGTGCCATGTGTCCCATTGTGGCTGACCAATCCGCTAAGGGCCTGGACCTCTCAGCCACAAATCGTGCACAAGCGCTCTGCAGGCACTGAAGACAAGGACGAGGTGACCCTAGATCTTGTAGGCTTCTGTGATACATCCAGTGTGCACGTGCTGCTCGTAAGGGGCACAACAACGCTGATGAAACGTCCTTAGTCGGGGTGGTCTAGTGCCACTGTTTTGCAGGCGTCAGTGTCAACGTCTTCAGTGAAGTCTTGGGTGTGTCCTTGAAGCGTTTATTTCTTTCTACCCAGCCTGTGATCCTGAAGCTCTGGGCTATGAAGAGACTGTGGGTTTCTTCCACGATAATGAGAAGATCACTGTGGGGTGATTGCGTGCCTCTGTCAGAACCAACTGTTATCGATGCGGTTCCATGGCTGTACCTTTCGGGGGCTGTCCCAGAGTGGAAACGCAAGTCAAACGGAACACAACATGTTATGTTTCGTAGTGTGTTGCATGGCATTGTATTGTAATGTTTGCGTTCACTGCATTTTGTCTTGTAGTGCACCGCTTTGTATGGCATTGTATAACGTTTTGTAATGTTCATGTTACGACAGATTTCACTGCTGTAGCGCTGCTCGTCTCGGGGAGAGTACGTCCCAATAGTATGGTGCCTCTCTCTCTCTCTCTCTTCTCTCTCTCTCTCTCTCTCTCTCTCTCTCTCTTCTCTCTCTCTCTCTCTCTCTCTCTCTCTCTCTCTCTCTCTTTCTCTTTCTTTCTTTCTTTTCTTTTTTTTTTCTTGCTTTTCTTTCTTTCTTTCTTTACTTTTTCATTTCTTTCTTTACTTTTTTCACTTTCTTTCTTTTTCATTTTCTTTCTTTCTTCCTTTGCTTTCTTTCTTTCTTAGTTTTCTTTTCTGTCGCTCTTTTTTTCCTTACTTTCTTTTCTTTCTATCTTTCCTTCGTTGTAAATCATCTTCCTGAACTACTCTGGAGTCCGTGTAAGACATTGAATGTTAATTCCTTTTCTCTTTTTTTTATTTACTTCTTTTTCTTTTCTTTTTTCACTTTTTTTCTTAGACTTTGTTTTGCTAGAAATTGTCGAAACAAATGAACCACAGGCCACTGACTTTAAAGTTTCTTTCACAGTTCCCAGCTTCATCGCCAACTTCATCACTATTAAGTAGACAATGCCTTTCTTCTGGTACTGCTTTACCTTATACAACGAAAGAAACCATCACAAACTATAGCACTAAAGGAACTGTTGGAATGTTGTGAGAGAATGGTGGGCATCGATTGTTTGTTCCTAAGAGCTGAGAGAGAGCTCCAAGCGATCATATCCACTCCAGCAACAAACATTTAACTGTGTGCTTTGCCAAGACAATAAGGATGCAACGAGAATAATTGTTGAACTGTTTGTCGAAATTTGCTTCCATAAACGTAATAGACGAAAAAATTGAAAGTAGAGTTGATCACCGAACTGAGCAGAAATACTCTCATGAGCACAGAATACAGATTTTCATAACGTCCTCCGATTTTTAGACCCGGAACCAGGGATACAGAAGCACGAATTACAACCGATGGTATAATACACACAATGTATAAAATAGAGGTCCCCACGATCATTCGTGTTATCGCCAAATCTCGTGCACTGAGAGAATCAGAAGCAGACGATACTGTTTCTCTCCATGTGGCCAGGGTCTTTATCTTCACCACTGTGATCACTGTGCAAACTGTGACACAAGACACGGAGATTCCAGGTAACAGTAAACCGTAAATAATACCACTGAATATGTCCATGATGTGATGATTTTGGAAATAAAATTGGCTGACGTAAACTTGATAAGAAATGCTGTTGTCTAATGGATCAAAAGCACAGATCACATCGTAACGCATTCCCACGCAGACAACAACACCAGCTGTAATGGCTAAAATTAAACACCACAGAGCTATCGCTGTCCTCTTCGTGGACATCAGATTTTTCACCAGTAGAGGGTAGGTGACACACAAGCATCTCTCCAGTGCTATCACACTGGGTACGAACTGGGATGAATTCACAAAACCGATGAGACCAATCAAATGACTCTTGATAAAAAAGGTGGTGGATGGACCTGCCATATCTCCCTTTCCTATGACAAACATATAGAGCACATCACTGCTGTACCCGTAGAGAACAGCCACAGCAAGCATGTCCACCAGTGACAGCGTGAACAAACACATATTGATTCGTTCCTTCAATCCTTGTTTATAGAACACCACCATGTTGATGATGTTGGTGAGAAAGAGACCAGAAAGCACAGGGCAGCAGGATTCCCGTGCACAGGATATTGACGATGACGTCAACCTGCTTAGGGATGAGGTTGTGTTCGTTGTCCCAAGGGAGGAACTGGGACACCTGTTTCACTAGACAGCCTTCAGGGAGGAGACGTTGGAGCTGTTGTTGTGTTTGTGGCCATGGAAGAGACCCCACCACCAGAAATGTGGGCTGGAAATGCAGAGCCTTGTGACGTGAAGGTCATGTTTGCAGGTAGGATTGTTGGACGGTGTTACCAACCGTAAGGAAAAGGTTTGCAATGTCAAACTCCGAACAGTCGCTGTAACGACTCCTCTGGCGATGACTCGTGAACCAAATCAGTTCCGGCCGATTTCAAACACTCTACAGGATCAGTTGCGATAAACGTTTTCTTCAAGCTGAGCAAATCTATGCAGGTGTTAACGATAAATCTAGTTTAAGTCTAAATTATGTTAAAATATGATACTTCAATATACATCGATGCCTAGAAATTACTTATCTTTGTTGCTGTTTAATTTATTTTCTAAATTATGTTTAAACATGGTACTTCAATATACATCGATGCCTAGAAATTACTTATCTCTGTTTCTGCTGGATTTATTTTACATTCCGAAAACACGTTAAAAAGGCAAAAAAATATTTGGAAAGGATGTATGAACTGCTCTTTTAAAATCACTTAAAGTATTTGTTTAAACGTGTTTCATTTATTTTTCTGTGAATATCATCATATTTACTTTTTCCTATGCGTTCAAATTGGAGCTTTGTTAACCATAAATTCGTTTACTTTATAATCAATCTTTAACATGACAATACGAATCATAAATCAGTTGTGTTTGTATTTCTGGCACGGTACTTTTAGCACAATAAAAAAATGGAACCCCGAAAAGTATATATAAAAAAAGGAAAAGATTGAAGTTATAAAAATGCTAAGGTCTAGCAAAGACAGGTACAGATTTACATTAAATATATCTTTAAAAATTAGAAAAAGAAACTCTTTCAGTGGAGTGGTTCCAAAGGGGGATAACAGCAGGTGGAGCAGCCGGAAAACGAAGCATGACAAACAATTTACTGAGCCGCTTGACGAAGGGACAAACAAAGTACAAAACAGACGCAATGCGTTTTGACCTATTGGGTCCTCTTCAGGCAAGACAGACGCCATTCAAAACCAAGGAAAGAAAAGACAAACAAACAGTGACTTATCTCCTCTGCCTGGGGGGAAAGAAAAGACAAACAAACAGTGACTTATCTCCTCTGCCTGGGGGGAAAATGCGGCATGGGTGGAACTCTGGCAAGACAGAATGGAACAGAGAAAAGGGAAGAACATGGAGGCGAGTAGTAGTAGAAGTAGTAGTAGTAGTAGTAGTAGTAGTAGTAGTAGTAGTTGTAGAAGTAGTTGTAGTAGTAGTACTTTTTGTTGTTGTATCAACAATAAACATGATAATGATACAACAATTATGATCATACTAGTAGCAGCAATACTAATGATGATGCTGATGGTAGCATTAGAGAAGAAGAAGGAGGAGGAGGAGGAGGAGAGGGAGGAGGAGGACGAGGAGAATAGTTACAACAATAATAATGACGGTAATAATGAAAATAACTGTTACTATAAGCATTACATGATTACACCAGTGGTAGTAATTAAAAATCATAAAAATAATGTCACAATATCAAAATACTTCATAAAAGTCAGCATTGAATTTGCTCTCGGCCTATCCATAAATCCACAAAAGGCATGATCCTTTTAATTTGGACAACCCAAATTCCGCTTGTGTGCTAGAAGAATCGTTTTCAATTGTTCCGAAACCTTAAAAAATGTCCAGTCCGATCTCTGTACTTATGGAATTGTTGCAGATATTGATCCGGACTGGACATCTCCTTGGTCACATAATTATCTTTGTTTGGGTGGTGGTGGATGTGGTGGATAAGAAGGGAGGGGGTGGATGGTGGAAAAGGATGTATAGATTCTCCTGTGTGTGTGTGTGTGTGTGTGTGTGTGTGTGTGTGTGTGTGTGTGTGTGTGTGTGTGTGTGTGTGTGTGCGTGCGTGTGTGTCTGTGTGTGTGTGTGTGTGCGTGTGTGTGTGTGCCACTTGTCAAGGGAGCAAATGCAACAAGTGAAAACTTCATCAATCTCAAAGCGCACATACTCTTTCAACCACGCTGCCAAACCTAACTAACCGAGAAGACTGAACGACTGAGTTCGGCCAAAAATGAACAGAAATTCTGGAAACTTCGAAAAAAGCGATCAACAACTGAATGCAAACCTCTTTACTTACTAACCGTTGAAATGAAATAAGTAACATGGGAGTGATTGCCATCACAGGTTCGTACCTTTGAGCGCGCAATGGTCTCAAACTGGAAGACTTGAATAACACTCTCTGAGAGTGTTGCTAACATTTGTTGCGGTTAAAAGCCCATGCTTGCTTTCGCTGCGATTTATTACATGAAATACACAGTGCAGCCATGCCATTTTTCATGAAATACACAGTGCAGCCATGCCATTTTTCATGAAATACACAGTGCAGCCATGCCATTTTTCATGAAATACACAGTGCAGCCATGCCATTTTTCATGAAATACACAGTGCAGCCATGCCATTTTTCATGAAATACACAGTGCAGCCATGCCATTTTTCATGAAATACACAGTGCAGCCATGCCATTTTTCATGAAATACACAGTGCAGCCATGCCATTTTTCATGAAATACACAGTGCAGCCATGCCATTTTTCATGAAATACACAGTGCAGCCATGCCATTTTTCATGAAATACACAGTGCAGCCATGCCATTTTTCATGAAATACACAGTGCAGCCATGCCATTTTTCATGAAATACACAGTGCAGCCATGCCATTTTTCATGAAATACACAGTGCAGCCATGCCATTTTTCATGAAATACACAGTGCAGCCATGCCATTTTTCATGAAATACACAGTGCAGCCATGCCATTTTTCATGAAATACACAGTGCAGCCATGCCATTTTTCAGGCCAGAATGGGTCCTGAGGCAGCATTATCACCTTCACCCTGATTGACTCTCATTAGAAATGAGGCTCAAAATTCTCTTGAGGTCATTTCAGTTCTCGTGGCCTTTCTACGTTCATGCCAATGTAAGATCATATCAAAGTCGTCGGCATCAGCAAGTCTTGGAGAAGTGTTGTGCGATGGGGGTGGTGTGGATGTTCACTCATACTGGTTCCCTGTAGCTACTCTGTAAGAGGCATTGTATATGAAGCTTTGTATGCTGGACCATACCAGACATCAATGAACAAACATGATGTTTTTGTTGTTGCTTGCAGTGCAGTGTCTCTTCTGGTGTGTAGCCTCATGACGGCCTGATATTGCAAAATTTACAAAGAAACAGTGTTAGACCCACCACAGGATACAGACAAACAGATTACAAAGAAACGGTATTAATTCCGCCACAGGATACAGACAAACAGATTACAAAGAAACGGTATTAGATCCGCCACAGGATACAGACACACAGATTACAAAGAAACGGTATTAATTCCGCCACAGGATACAGACACACAGATTACAAAGAAACCGTATTAGTTCCGCCACAGGATACAGACACACAGATTACAAAGAAACGGTATTAGTTCCGCCACAGGGTACAGACACACAGATTACAAAGAAACGGTATTTGTTCCGCCACAGGGTACAGACACACAGATTACAAAAAAACGGTATTAATTCCGCCACAGGATACAGACAAACAGATGACAAAGAAACAGTATTAGTTCCGCTACATGGTACAGACACACAGATTACAAAGAAACGGTATTAGTTCCGCTACATGGTACAGACACACATAATACAAATAAACGGTATTAGTTCCGCCACAGGGTACAGACAAACAATTACAAAGAAACGGTATTAGATCCACCACAGGGTACAGACACACAGATTACAGGAAAAAATACAATGTATTTCGACCTCTTGGGTCTTCTTCAGGCAAAAACAAACAACATTCAGGACAATGGAAACGAAAAACGAGAAACTACTTGTCTTTTCATATACGGCGCAAAATGGCTGTTGGATGAAAACGAGACCATTAAGGAGGGGATCATGGAGTTGAATAGTAATGACGACCATGATAATAATGGTAACAATGGCAATAATAGTGATGATAGTGGCGATGATGAAAACGTAAAAAAAAAGAGGAGGGATACTGGTCATTTTTGGTGAAGTGTTAAAAGTGGCTAAACACTGAAGGGAAGAAACAAAAAGGGGGTAGAGGGGGAGGGGTTAAATAGTAGGGTTTGTTTGTTTGTTTTGTAAGTATTGTTTAATGGTATGATATATTAGTGTGGTAGTGATTATGGTAGATTGATGATAGTGCTTAGTGGCAGGGAATAGAAATGACACGTAAAAAAAAAACTAATGGAAGGTGATTGTGATGATAGTATTATATGTGGGGGTGTGGGTAATGATAATAATGATTGGAAAGGAATGGAAGTGATCAATGGGCGAGGAGCTATCGTTGTTGCATTAAAAAAAGGGAGAGGGCAAGGTGCAAGGGAAAGCTCATATCTCTCCTCTACACATACGTATGCACAGGGAGGAGGGATGGGAAAGTTATACACAAAGTTTTATTGGAAGAGTAAACAGTGCTGTTGGATGGTGTTCATTGTTGTAGGTGATATAAGCGTTGGCATCAATATGAAACTGTTGATTGGGAAGAAATGGAAATGATCAATGAGAAAAGGGGGTAACATGTCTTTAAAAAAAGTATTCACACAAAAGCGGGGGGGGGGGGGGGGTATGTAAACAGTATCAATGGTGGATGTTGATCATCATGAGCCTAATTGTGAGAAGTGAGATAGTGTTGTATTAGGATAATATTATAATAATATATTATAATAATGCCAACACATTATCTCAGTTGTGGCAATGACCATCATCCAACAGTTATTGATCATTTCTATTTCCTCCCAATCGGCATTATTATATTTAATGCCAACACTTTATTTCACTTATGATGATGATCATTATCCAACTGTCATTGATTATTTCCATTTCTTCCCAACCAACATTATTATATTAATGGCAACACATGATCTCCCTTATGACACTGACCATCATCCATCAGTCATTGATCATTTCCATTTCCTCCCAACCTGCATTATTATACTAATGCCACCACATTATTTCACTTATGACAATGATCATCATCCAATAGCACTGTTGGCTTTTCCAATGATACTGTTGGCATGAATTTCCCCCCTCCTCCCTGTGCAAACGTATGTATAGGCGGACAATATGAGCTTTCCTTCCCCTCCTCCCTCCCCCCTGCCCCCCCCCCCCCCCATCACCACCCTTTACTTCCTTTTTTTTCTTTTCTCCCATTCCCTTCCAACCATTATCATCAGTACAAAAACATCCGAATATGTAACTATATCATTATAATCACCACCCATTAGTTCTGTTTGATGGTATCCTAACGCATGATTTCAATTATTTCACTTAATATGACAATGATCATCGTTCAATACTATGCTGCTCAATGACAGAAACAAACATATAGTATTTTGTTTGTTTCCGTCGTTTGGCGGCATAGTAGATTTCTTTAAAGAAGAACTAAAGCACTGAGTCTTTGCAACTCTGAGTGCCAGAGAGAAGAGACCCAGGCCGATGGCCCAATTGCCCATGACTCGCCATGTTCACTGCCTGACTCCGCCCATTGTTCACTGCCTGACTCCGCCCCATTGTTCACTGCCTGACTCCGCCCCATTGTTCACTGCCTGACTCCGCCCCATTGTTCACTGCCTGACTCCGCCCCATTGTTCACTGCCTGACTCCGCCCCATTGTTCACATGCCTGACTCCGCCCATTGTTCACTGACACTCCGCCCCATTGTTCACTGCCTGACTCCGCCCCATTGTTCACTGCCTGACTCCGCCCCATTGTTCACTGTCCTGACTCCGCCCATTGTTCACGTGCCTGACTCCGCCCATTGTTCACTGCCTGACTCCGCCCCATTGTTCACTGCCTGACTCCGCCCCATTGTTCACTGCCTGACTCGCCCCATTGTTCACTGCCTGACTCCGCCCCATTGTTCACTGCCTGACTCCGCCCCATTGTTCACTGTAGACGAGATGAGGCCATTTCCACCAATCAGAATCTGCCTCTAAATTATTCGTCATGGCTGATGGTCATCTCAAGACTCATGGATATATGCCAGACTACAGACAGGAAATGGAAATGTATCACTAAAACTGAAAGATGGCGTGGAATTCAATAATCTGTCTTCGCTGGAAACAATTTTGAGCCAGTTACAAACACTAAGGCGAAATTTCTCAAGTAGCAGCTCAACTTTGACGAATTTGAAGGAAGCGACACACAGCGAGTATTTTCTATATACAGTGTGAATCTTTCAAGTACTACATTGCTCAAAGGAGTTGAATGAGCTGCCCAGTGCTGTGTCTGACACCCCAGTGTGTCGCTGACACAATGTTGAGTCACTGGGTATCCCTCCACAATAGTATCCTAGATGATAATGTAGTGAAATCTAAAGAAAGGGATCCGCTGAAGCGATGAAATCAGATTGTCAGATACAAGTTAATGCTACTATAAAACAAAACAAACTTGAAACAAGTAAAACGAAGGGGAGTTAAGCATTTCATGCTTAGTACAATTCTAGGGATGGATTTGCCCAAATTTCACAAACCGCATATTAGAGACACCAACACTGGTTCCTGCAGTACAACCGCGATGACTATGACAGTTCAACAATTCCCACAGGAAGTTATCGCCTCTTCTATTGCAGGAGGGTGCCAGCCTTGTCTGCTTAGACCACCACAGTGTAAGAGAAAATCTTCCGTTGATTGAAGAGGTTCCGACATTATGCAGACTTCCTCAGAGTCATCAACGCGTCAACTGACAGCGTTCGACAATGAAGAATCTGATATGCATGCTGTCACGATTCTCTGTGGATCCACCCCCAAAATTAATGCTCCAAAGCAAAGGGGAAGGTCGTGTATCTGAAGATTGTGATTTCATCGGTGAAAATTCCCCAAACAAGGGAAGTATGATTGGTGGGGAGTTGTTCTTCTGATCAATTATCAGTTAAATATCAAATATTGGCTCAAACTTGTGGAAGGCCTCAAAACGCTTACATGGATTATGTGGTGTTTTAGTGCAAAATCTATCTTAATTGTGGCGTGTGGCCTGTCACACGCAATCCTTCACAGCACAGTGGAGGGAGAACGCGGAAAAGGAAGGCCGAAGGGGTCTTGGGTGGACGACACGAAGGACTGACTGATTACAACAGCTCAACCCTACTGCATGGAACAGAGGACAAAGAACTGCGAAGATGAGTGACAGGCCAGGTACCGTTTGAGCACATCGCTGATTCTACGTCACTGGACAATGGTGATGATGCTTCTATCTTCTTTTTGGCTTGCCCACAAAGGGAGCGCTTCAAACAATTTCCTTGTGACAGGAAGAACAAAGAAAACTGTTTAACAGAGAGAGAGAGAGAGAGAGAGAGAGAGAGAGAGAGAGAGAGAGAGAGAGAGAGAGAGAGAGAGAGAGAGGTACCATATTAATAAGAGCTTGTCCAGTGTTCGTTAGTTTGCTGAAAACAGATTTTTAATTGTGAGTATTTTGCTTTCTACCGTTGCAAACTGAACTTGAAAATTGGTTTTCCTTGTAAGTAAACAGTTACTCTTCGCAATTAATTTGGCTATGATTACCATTTTACTGTTACTTGCGTTAAATAGTCATCGCATGTTTCTTATGTAGGATTCCGTTTTATTTTAAGTTGACAGCAATAAATATTGTGCTTTGTTACCATATTGCTCAAGTTTATATTTGTTCACAGGTAACCTGAATCTTCTTCAAAGTGGTGAGTACTTTTCAAATGATGTCTTATTATCAACATTGTATTGCTGGACATCATCTGTCGTCTCTGAACTGCGAAACGTATGTTGTACTTCACCAATGGAAATGTCTTCTATCTTCATTTATCATTATATTATGCGTGAGGAACAAATAGGTAAGGTAATTTCAATATCTCTGCCTTTCTGCTCCGTCTTAAATAATTATGTGGTATTGGTGTTCACGCTTGATTGTACACTGAAAAAAAGCACCCTTAATCCAACGACACATGGTGCTGTTGAATCTATTATGCCTTCAAAACTTTGAACGAGTGTCAGCTCACAGATTGAACTGCGTGTATGAAAGCAGCCGAAAGTGATGGACTTGGCATGTTTATTTTAGATTTTAGCCGTTTATGAAGTCGGACATTAATATTACAGTTTTCTGGGACTCTTTGCCAGTGGTGATAGCATATCTAATCTATGGGGGGAAAAAACTGTACAAATAACAAAGTCGTCTCTCTGTTGCTGTTTTTATCTGTCAGCTTTTGTCAGCTTCTGTCTGTCAATTCCCTTTCTTTGTTTTCAATCACTTGCACATCCATCTGTATGGTTTCTAGAAATCCATGTCCATGCTTTGCCACGATCAGAAATCACAGTGAGTCGTTTTAATGGTCTGTAGGGTCTGGCGCACTGGATTCAGTTTTATATATATATATATAGCTTAAGTATATACAATACCCATAAATACAACCCCCCCCCCCCCCCCCCCCCACTTAATTTGGCCTGCAACGTTATTAGCAGAAAAAGCATTCATTGGCAAAGTTTGTTTTGATTTTCTACGATTATGTTTGCTATGTTTGACAGTTTGTAAAAATGCGAGAGGAGAATTCGGCAGAGGTGAAACTTATAGGTTTCCATGTCATTTTTGTAATTCATGTCTGTGTTAAGTTTCAAGAATGAAGCAAAGTGAAGACTTTCTTCGTTTATTTTATACTGATCAACTCAGTGACAAAAATGTAGCCTAATGTTTTTGAATGGATTGCCCTCTGCCAGTTCCAAGTGACGACAAAGGGCGATAACTGTACCTATTTTTAAACTGTCTGACTGCTCTGAGAGAAGCTCAGCATAGATCTCTCCGTCCACTATTCCCTCTGCTCGACATTCCCCCTTTTCAATACTCCCCCGACCACAACGGAAAGAAGCACTTGTTTTCGGAGAGAGAGGATGCGAGAGGAAATACCGCAGTAAAAGACCACGCACACACACAAAACACACATGCCATAGGCAACGGGAGGAGTACTGGACAGGAGTATCAGACAGCTGGAATATTGGGCATGGGAGTATCAGGCAGGGGAATGTGGAGAAGAAGAGCTATCAAAACGGGGAATGTTGAGCTGATCCCGACCTTTTGTCTCCTATGTCTTTTTCTGACGGTATTCATGACTGATGTTGATCTATTTTACAACACAGTTACCCAACAGCTGAATTCAAACGAGGTAAAAAACACCACAGCCTCCGAAGCACTGTTTACACTGGTCGGATGACGAAGTATGAACATGTAAGGCTCAGTATGAAAGTAGTGCTGAGCGAATTCATCCAGGCTCTCACACACAGTTCAGCCTGTTCAGCCGCCACAATCCATAGAAGGTAAGTGCAGATATTCATAAAGGCGGAGCCGAAAAAAAAAAACAAATAAAAATAAGGGTCACAGCTTTGTGCTCTCTCTCTCTCTCTCTCTCTTCTCTCTCTCTCTCTCTCACATGCAAGAGCGCGCGCGTATGCATGTGTGTGTGTGTGTGTGTGTGTGTGTGTGTGTGTGTGTGTGTGTGTGTGTGTGTGTGTGTGTGTGTGCGCGCGCGCTCGCGCGCGCGTCGTGCGTGCGTGTCCATGTGCATGTGTGTGTGTGTGTGATTATAGTCAAATCCCTATAGAGATAGGAGCGCGCGCGAACAAACACACACACACACACACACACACACAACACACACACACACACACACACACACACACAACACACACACACCACCACACCACCCCACGCGCGCACGCACCCCACACAACACACACAAACACACACACACACACACACACACACACACACACACACACACACACACACACACACACACACAATCACTCATTCACTCATTCCTCAATAATACACGCTTGCGCGCATGTACGCGCGCGCACGCCTACACACACCACCCCCCACACACACCACCACACACACACACACATACACGTACACGTACACGTACAAAAGAGAGAGAGAGAGAGTAAAATTGTATTGATTTAATCACACACACACGCGCGCGCGCACGGGCGCGCGCATTACAAGCAGAGAGAGAATGGGGGAGGGGGGCAGACAGAGAGGGAGAGCATGTGGAATCAATCTGCCATTTAACTTGTCAGACTAACACACACTGGTGACCTACTCGTTTTTGAGTGAACCAGTATTTTAGGAAGAAGAAGAGACACACACACACACACACACACACACACACACCACAACACACACACACACACACACACAACCACACACACACCAGGCAGCACACACACACACACACACACACACACACACACACACACACCACACACACACACACACACACGCACGCAGCACGCACGCACGCACGCACATAACACGCACGCACGCACACACGACGCACACACACACACACACACACACAACACACACACACACACACCACACACTCACACACACACACACACACACTCAACACCACACACACACACACACACACACACACACACACACACACACACCACACACACACACAATCAGTGCTCACTCACATACATACACGCTTGCGCGCATTTGCGCGCGCGCACGCCTCACACAAAACCCACACACACACACTCACACACACACACACACCCAACACACACACACACACACACAAACACAACACACACACACACACAACACACACATGTACAAACAGAGAGAGAGAGAAGAGAGAGAGCGAGCGAGAGAGAGAGAGAGAAGAGAGAGAGAGAAAGAGAGAGTAATTTTTTTTTATTTAATTCACACACACACACACCCCACACACGCGCACGCGCGCGCGCAATTACAAACACAGGAGAGAATGGGGGGGGGGGGGGAAGACAGAGATGGAGACCATGGGGAAAAATCAATCTGCCAGTTAACTTGTCAGACTATTGACGTGGAAATATTTGAATATTTTCTGCTTAGTGAACTTTCAGTGAGGAACATCACTAGTTCGAACACACACACACACACCACACACACACACACAACACCACACACACCCAACACACACACACACACACGCGCGCGCGCGCGCGCGCGCGCGCGCGTAAAATACATCCCCCCACACACACCACACGCGCACACACACACACACACACACAACACACACACACACACACACACACCACAACACACACACACACACACACACACACACACAACACTCACTCACATCACTCACTCACTCACAAACGTGCACACACACACACACACAACAACACACACACACACACACACACACACACCACACACACACAACACACCACACACACACACAAACACACACACACACACAACACCACACACACACGACCAAAAGTAAAATTGATAAGTGCTCTCTCTCTCTCTCTCTCTCTTCTCTCTCTCTAGGGTCTTTATATAAACCCGTTACGTTTTCCCTTTCTATACATTATCTTTAAACTTTTTAGCACAGTTGGTACGTACACTTGGAAAACTTTGATATCCGAATTCTGTCGAGCTCTGACGGAACATTCTTTCTGCTCCTCTATAACAATATTCTCGTGACGTCATCTGTACCATCTGTTCTGCTAACTCTTGACATAAAACGTGTAAAAACGCCCCCTTCTACACTCCCATCATACCTCCCTCCCCCCCCCCCCCCCCCTCGTCTTTCGGCTCAGCATCAGGTCTTCGTATTGACCATGATATTCATATATGTAATAAAAGGTGGACATGTTGTACCTCGTAGGCAGGAGATAGTGATATTTTGAAAACAACATTTGGCGTGGTAAACAGTCATAACAGCTAAAGCTACATTGTGACAAAATTACTCCAATGATCAATATTCTTTGCGGAAATTCGCCTTCAATGTCCAAGAATTATACTACATACCCTGAAAGCATTGATTGCCTGGGGACATTGATTCATCCGATTTTTTTCCCATATACATCATTTGATGACCAAATCAAATCTATGCAGCTTATGCCTCGGATAAATAAATACAATGAACGTAAAACGTACTGAATTGGTGCATCTGTGTCTATGCAGAAAAGTGTTAAGTGTGTATGACATCACCAACCATCATGGTCAGTAAGAATTGAAAGATATCCCTTCTTTTGTATTACACGCACGATTTACCATCTCTCTCTCTCTCTCTCTCTTGAAGGTCAACGCAAGCTATCATTGTCACGGACAAAAAAATGAAACAACCTAACTTGGGGGAAACAACCTAACTTGGGAGTCGCCAGCCAATTTGTTCGGACCTAAGTCCAAACTCAAACATTCTAGGCGTCAGAAAGACGGGCCCAAGGTCGGGTCCGGCCAATTAAGCTTAGTGGAGAGGTTTCACCGAGACGGTCCGACCCACCCAGACTGACTAAGCGGCTTTGACCGACGCCTCGATGTCTGCCCAGACGGACCTCGTACCTGGGCCAGCCTTATCCGGCCAATTTGTGAACCAGCGTCATTGTTAGTTTAGACATCGGGCGCCCACCCAGACTCAGCTAGCCACTTTAGAGTGACCAGTGTCCACACGGCACCAGTTAAGTAGGAAAGGGGGGAAGGTAGTGTGTGGTGGGTGGTGAAATCTAGCTAATCAATTAAATGACCATTGACCACCACAGAGAGTAAGGCGTGTAGACGGACTGTCGTGATGTGAATATCCAATGGAATTAGAGGGAGACAACTTCGGGGTGTCAGGGGTAAAAATACTGACCAATGGTACTCGCCCGTTTTGGACAGATCGAACGAATAAGAAGAATGCGTGAGTGAGAGAACGGGAGAACGAGGGAAGAACGAACAAAGAGAGACAGAGAGAGGAGAGGTTCTAGGTCTGCTTGAGAGAAAAGCAGAGAGATGAGGGAGGAGAGAGATAACCAAGTTGAGAGATTAGCATGAGATAGTCTGCAGAGGAAGGACTGAGGAGAGATGTGGAGAGAGAGAGAGAGTTGCTAATTTATGAAGAAGAAAAGAAGAAAAGAAAAAAAAAAGAAAAACAACCATGTCCATTTGATAAAGAGCAGACTAGAAGAGAGAGAGAGAGAGAGAGTGCAATGCGTTAATGCAGGAAGAAAGAAAGGAGAACAGATCGATGTTGATAGTCACTGTTCACCCTAACCGGGGTTCGACCTCATACCTGGCAGCGTCACTTCGCCAAGCAGAACCACAGACCAACGCCAACAGTCTCACCTGACCAGGCGCCATCAGACCAACACCAGTGCCGGCAGTTGTGTCGTTGTTGTGAAAGTGACAGTGCAAAGAAAAAGAAAAGAAAAGGAAAGACAGTGATTCGTGAATAGTTAAGATCACCTGGCCAGGAAAGTAGAAATCTGTTTATACCCGGGTTAGTTAATGATGTTTTAGATAAATGATTTTGTGAAGTTCAGGAAAGAGAGAAGTTTTATTTCATTTGATTCCATATGCATTGATGTTTCGTTCTATGAACATGTGTAGTAAAGTTATAGACTTTACTAGTGGTTTGATGTGACGAATGCATGATATATGAATGAGATCGTAAGCAAGCTGTGAGTGTGTTTGGGCTGTGCGCTAGTCCTCCTCCACTGACATTACACCGAGTTGACAATTTATTGGCGAGCCTGCCAGGATATTCTGGCCCATTTATTATAATTGTTCAACTTCTCAGAGAGGAAGCTGGTGGGATTCAAGTATTGTAATCCTAAGACAAGGGTTGTCTTACTGTATGTTTCCAAGATAGTTAAATACTAGGCTTGGCATTGCTTCCAAGATAGTTAATACTAGGCTTGGCATTTCAGCCCCAGAGTACTCATTCGCACAGATTGCCTATAATTCGCTCTCATAGTTGGGTCAGGCGCTGGGCGTCTTATAAAAAACTAACTACGTTGTCCCAAGCTAATATTATCATTCATAGGATTGTGCTATTACGTCACTCGTGTCGGAAACCACCAGTTTGGCTGTCGTAATACAATCTTGTCAAAAAAAAAAAAAAAAAAAAAGAGATACAATGGCGGAAGAAAAGAACACCCCTATTGAACAACTTGTGAGCGTCGCTCGTGATTTAGGCTATTCGGGAGAAGAGTTGCGAGCATTCGTTGAAAACCAACAAAAGATGGAAAGAGATGAACGCGCGAAAGACGCCGTATCGCAGTAGAGAAAGAAGAAACAGAAAGAATGAAGCAGGAAACAGAAAAGAATAAGGGAAGCGCAGGAAACAGAAAGAATGAAGCAGGAGACAGAAAGAATAAGGGCAACGCAGGAAACGAAAATTTAAAGATTCAATTAGAATTATAGAAAGTAAGACACAGAGGGAGACCACCGATGATGGTAGTTCACTTTCCAGGACTCTAGTGCGCAGCTATGCCCCCCCGACCCAAGTTGCCAAAATTCTCGAAGGGACCGATTCGATTGATGCATACATCAGTCGTTTCGAAACGTTTGCGACCAGTCAGGGTTGGCCTCCAGAAGAGTGGGCAGTCATTTTGTCGGCGTTATTGACGGGTAAGGCATTGCAGATTTTCACCGCGTTGCCAGCAGAACAACAGTCTGATTTTAGTGCTGTGAAGGAATCATTGATGAAGGGATTTGACCTCACAGAGGAAGGATTCAGAAAGAAATTCGTTCAGCTAAATTGCAAGCAGGGGAAACGTACACTCAGTTTGTGCACGTCTAGATCACTATTTTGAGAAATGGTTAGAGTTGAGTGGTACGAAGAAGGAGTTCGCTGAATTGAAGAGCTAGTTATGAAAGAACAGATTTTGTCAGGTTGCGGCCCTGATTAACCATACATTTGAAAGAGAGACAGCCAGAGACAGCAGGAGAGTTGTTGAAGTTCGCAGAGGTGTATAGAGAGGCACGTTTGGGCACTAAGGTGCAGGAGAAACAGGTGCTAGGCACAGGTGAGAAGAGTGCAAGGAGACCAGGGGAGTTTTCTGCAAAGTCTGCAAACCCAGTGGTGGGGCAGAAGGAAGGCAAAAGGACTTAGGTGTTTCATTTGTCACAGAAGGGACATGTGGCAGGGATTGTCGCATGAGGTTCCAGAAGGCAGCAGCCTTGCAAGAGGTGGATAAGGGCGTCAGGGGAAACGACCTGCAGTGAACCAAAGGGATTCAGTCGAAGAGGGTAGAGTGCAGCCTATGGCTAGCACTGGACAGCAGTCAGTGTCAGGGATGGAGGGCACTAGCTGAGTGGTTCGTTACCAGTGAAGAAGGGTGGATTGGCCAGCGGAGGGTGAAAGTGTTACGAGACACTGGTGTTTCATGCGGGGTAGTACGAACAACGCTGGTCGATAAAGGGATTTGACAGGGCAAATCCAGACCTGTACTCTAATCGATGGCACTGTGAGGGAGTTTCCAGTTGCTAAGATAGAAGTACGTACCCCTTACTTCTCAGGCGAGTTGTCTGCGTTGGTGATGGAGAAACCCCTTCACGATTTGATCATTGGAAATATTCCAGGTGCAAGGATCCAGGGATCCTGAGTTGTTGACTGCTACAGGGGCAGCAGTTCAGACACGGAGCAAGAAGGAGGAAAAGGTTGTTAAACCGTTAGTTGTTCCAGGGAGAAGTCGGGCATAGACGTGTCGCCTGATGAGTTTAGGGCTGCACAGGAACAAGACCCTTCGCTCGTGAAGTCTTGGAGTTGGCAAGAGGTGGAGAGAAACAGGAGGTTAGAGGAGGTGAGACAGAATTTCTTGTGAAAGGCGGGGCTGGTGTACCGAGTGTTCACCAAGGGGAAGACAGGTAAGGTGACCACTCAGTTAGAGGAACCAGCAGGTTATCGTGACACTGTCATGTCAGTGGGTCACGAGTCGCTCATGGCGAGTCATCTCGGCACCGGTAAAACGGCTGACCGAATCTTTGATGATTTTCATTGCCAGGAGCAATGGCAGACATCAAGCGTTTCTGTATGTCCATGTGACGTGTGTCAAAGGTCAGCCACAAGAGGGTGAAGGAAGGCACCTCTTAAACATCCCCCTCTAATTGACACACCGTTTCAGGAGGGTGGCTATTGATCTGATTGGCCCAATCTCGCCCTGTTCCAAGGTGGGCACAGGTATGAGACATGTAAGGTTGCAAAGGAAAGTTTGCAGGAGGCTAGGGTCGTTCAGAAGGAGCAATATGACAGGAAGGTGAGGAAGCAATCCCTCAAGGCGGGAGATCAAGTCCTGGTACTGCTCCCACGGGTCACAACAAGCCGCTGAGGCATTGGAAAGGACCATTCACCATCACTGAAAAGGTCGGTCGGATACCGAATTGATGTGAATGGGAAACTAAAACTTTTCCATGCGAATTTCTCTCCGCAAATATATTCAGCGTGAGACTCAGCACATAGGCGCAGCAGCAGTCATTGATGAGGTGAAGGAGACCCAGCAGAAGAAGGGAGATTTTGTTGCCTGAGTTTCCAGAAGAGTCATACAGGATGTGTCACTGTATGAAGGGCTAGACAGTAGGAGTTCCTAGTTTTTGTGTCGAGGCGACACAAAGCAGCCGGAAAGAGGAAAGGTGGAGAAGATGATGAATTCAGAGAGACCAAAGACCAAAACAGAAGTCAGGAGTCTGCTAGTTTTATTGGGTTCTATAGGGAGTTTGTCCCAAATTTTGCTGCAATCACGAGTCCTCTCAGTGATTTGGTCAAGGCAGGGAAACCGGCAGTGGTCGAATGGTCAGACGCTGCAGAGCAAGCACTGCAGACGGTGTTGGAAAGACTAGGTTCCCGTCCCATCTTGAAGCTACCAGATATGTCCAAACCATTTTTGTTGCGACAGATGCATCAGGTGGTGGGATAGGTGCGTATTGTTACAGGAGCATGAAGGAGTCGAGTTTCCTGTGAGATATGCTAGCAGGAAGTTGACAAAGTGTGAAGAAGGGTACGCAACGTGGAGAAGGAGTGTTTAGCGGTCGTGTGGCCGTGCAGAAATTCCACAAATACTTGTATGGGAAAGAGTTCGTGATCGAGACGAATCATCAACCACTCAAATTCCTGCAGAGGCGCAGTTGAAAAACAGCAGAGTTCTGCGTTGGGCAATGGCACTGCAGCCCTACAGGTACCGAGTGCAGTACATTCCCGGTCGACAGAATGTCGGAGCTGACTATTTAAGCCGTGTAGTCTAGCAAGCTGCAACTCAGAGGAAGTCAGTCATATCCGTGGGTGCTTTGTTGATAATATGTGTTGATCACAGTTATGTTGATTGGATATGGGTTCATTCCCAGTTGGCTATGGTTCATATTTATTTTTTTGTGTGAGACTTGTTCATATTTTCCTTGTGAGACTTGTTCATGTGGATGTAGTTATGCTTGGAGCATACAGTCGCTTGTGTAGTGATGCATTATTGCAATAAGTGAGGATGGAGATTCCTCAGTGAAGTGTCATGGATCGCGATCATATTATTTTGTGCTTTTCATAAGAATTGTGAAAAGGAGAGATGGCAAATCCGCAGGTAGGGGAATTGCATAAGTGCGCACAGAGTCGTTATAGAATGAGTTGAAATAACGCAAGAGCGCACGTCAATGATAACTCATTGGAGTGGAAATTCACTAATTGTAATTTTATAAACTTATAACCGTTGGTTGAAAAGTTTTTTCCCAAAACTTTGCGCGTGTAGCTGTGTGCAGCAAATTCGGTTGTTGTCCTTTTTGTACCGTTGTTTTGAGACAATGCGGAGCATGGTCTTTTGCAAGGGGGAAATTGTCACGGACAAAAAAATGAAACAACCTAACTTGGGGGGAAACAACCTAATTTGGGGGAGTCGCCAGCCAATTTGTTCGGACCTAAGTCCAAACTCAAACATTCTAGGCGTCAGAAAGACGGCCCATAGTCGGGCCCGGGCCAAATTTAAGCTTAGGGGAGAGGTTTCACCGAGACGGTCCGAACCCACCCAGACTGACTAAGCGGCTTTGACCGACGCCTCGATGTCTGCCCAACGGACCTCAGTACCTGGGCCAGCCTTATCCGGCCAATTTGTGAACCAGCGTCATTGTTAGTTTAGACATCGTGGCGCCCACCCAGACTCAGCTAGCCACTTTAGAGTGACCAGTGTCCACACGGCACCATTTTAAGTAGGAAAGGGGGGAAAGGGTAGTGTGTGGTGGGGGAAATCTAGCTAATCAATTAAATGACCAATGACCACCACAGAGAGTAAGGCGTGTAGACGGGACTGTCGTGATGTGAATATCCAAGGAATTAGAGGGAGACAACTTCGGGGTGTCAGGGGTAAAAAATACTGACCAATGGTACTCGCCCGTTTTGGACAGATCGGAACGAATAAAAAAGAATGCGTGAGTGAGAGAACGGGAAAAACGAGGGGAAAACGAACAAAGAGAGACAGAGGAGGGAAGGTTCTAGGTCTGCTGAGAGAAAAGCAGAGAGATGAGGGGAGGAGAAAGAGAACCAAGTTGAGAAATTTGCAAGAGATAGTCTGCAGAGGGAAAGGGCGAGGAGAGATGTGGAGAGAGAGGAGAGTTGCTAATTTTTGAAGAAGAAAAAAAGAAAAGAAAAAAAAAAAAGAAAAAAAAACCAGTCCATTTGTAAGAGCAGCTAAAGAGAGAGAGAGAGAGAGAGTGGGAATGCGTTTAAAGCAGGAAGAAAGAAAGGAGAACAGATCGATGTTGATAGTCACTGTTCTACCCTAACCGGGGGGTTTGACCTCATACCTGCAGCGTCACTTCGCCAAGCAGAACCACAGACCAACGCCAACAGTCTCAAACCCGACCAGCCGCCATCAGACCAAACACCAGTGCCGCAGTTGTGTCGTGTTGGAAAGTGACAGTGAAAAGAAAAAGAAAAGAAAAGGAAAACAGTGATTCTGGAATAGTTAAGATCACCTGGCCAGTAAAGTAGAAATCTGTTTATACCCGGTTAGTTAAAGATGTTTTAGATAAAAGATTTTGTGAAGTTCAGGAAGAGAGAAGTTTTTATTTCTTTGATTCCATATTTCATTGATGTTTCGTTCATGAACATGTGTAAGTAAAGTTATAGACTTTACTAGGGGTTTGATGTGACGAATGCATTGATATATGAATGAGATCGTAAGCAAGCTGTGAGTGTGTTTTGGCTGTGCGCTGATCCTTCCTCCACTGACATACACCGAGGTTGACAATCATGGCGACGTGTTTTGGTCTAGTCTCTTAAGAAAAATCCATTAGGCACTCTTCTACCAACGTAAGTGACATTACGTGTTCCACTATCACCAGTGAGTGCGCAACAGTATCGGCAAGTGACAGGCAGGTTTGTTTCTGTTCAAAGTGCCATTTTACGCCGTAAATCCTCGTTGTTAGACCCATAGCGTGCTGTTTCTCTTGAAGGATGTGGTACAATGAAAGACACTTGTGTGCCTATGATAGACTGTGCAATGTACCTCTTCCAAAACTGCAGTGTTTCACGTTCAGTGAGCCCAGTTTACTGTCGTGCACGTTTCGGTGTGCTGACTGCTGTGGTGCTGACTTTCATGTCCTGCTATCTGCTGGCTTGTGGGGACGTGGAGTCCAATCCTGGGACCGGTCCAACCACTGAAGATGACCGTCAGGCAGAAGACACCGTACGACTGAGTGAGGGGGAAAAAAGGAGCGAGATGGCTGACCTGTCCAAGCAGCAAGCAGCGCCGGATCTACAGGAGTTCATGAGAGGGATGCTGGACATGCAAGCCTGCGTAAGAAGAATAGAGGAAAAGCAGGATAAGCAATCTGAACGGATTAGCTCAGCTATGGATAACCTGAAGTCATCATTAACAGATCAGATTGCCAGCATAGACCAGAAACACGGGCAGCTCCAAGAAGAAGTTGTTGACCTCAGATCTAGGTGCGACAGGCTTCAAGAGGAAAACGAGTGTTTACGTGAACAGATGAAGTCATGTGTGAAAAGTGTGACTATCTTGAAAACGACAGTAGCGTAATAACCTGCTCTCTTCGGCTAGAGAAAACACAGGACAGGGAGAGCTGGGACGAGTGCGAACGGCAGTCAAGGCAGTAGTGAGTGAGGGGATGGGGATCACAGAAGACATCCACATTGAAAGAGCCCACAGAACTCACAATGATAACGCTGTCGTGGTTAAGCTGCTGTCATACAAGCAAAAATCCTTAATCCTGAATAACGCCCGCAATCTGAAATCATCAGGAAAATTCAGGGAAGACTTTTCTGCATGGTGCGCCAGAAACGCCAAGGACTGAGGAGCAAAGCCAAAGAGTTGTATGAGGCTGGGGAAAGCCCAAGCTCCGATTCGATAAGCTTCTCACCAGAGATGGCATCTTCACCTTCGACCTGGAAGAAAAGAAAGTAAAAGCGCTGAAGAAAATCTCTGCTTGGCATCTTGAGGAGGAAGTCAGTGGTGAAGGAAATCCCAGCCAGAAGACGATTACAAGCACACAAGCGGGCGCGGCATCACTTGACGATCCCGAGCCGGAAGGATTCACGGATCGCGAACGGACTTCCACCCCTGCCCCCACCCGAACCGCACGGACGAAGATTTCGGCATTGCCACATCTTCCCAGCCAAGTTATTGCTGACACACGTCGGAGTACCCAGATATGAATCGTACCATGTGTAGAGCCACCGAACCGTGACGGCGCGAGCGTGTCAGAGGTCAACCCCGATACGTCACAATCCAGTGCGCGGGGCGCACGGAGGAACAGCACTGCTCTCGTGACGTCAGCAGCAAGGAGCCCTGTGACCACGCGGCAAAAGCACGTGCCACTTCAGTGAGCCGGCCTGAACAATCGCACAGACACACACACTGCAACAGTGGGTCAGATCGGGAAACAGGGGCAGGCACAACAGCAGAGAGGGGGGAGAGGGGGTAGGGGAGGTGGTCAGTTTAGAGGGGGGAGAGGGGAAAACACAAACATAATGAAATAGGGGTGTGGTCAAAGCCTCAACAAACTAAAGATTAGCACGTGGAACTGCAGCGGGTGGTTTCAGAAACTTGGTGTTAAAGATGTGGTTCAATCACTTCTTACATTTGACATATTTTTCACTAAATTAGACATTTGTGGCCACGACAAGTACGATTATACTGCGTTCCAAGATTATGATGTGTACGTTTCTAAAGCCGTGAAAATATCAGCGAATTCTCGAAATTCGGGTGGTGTGATGGTGTTTGTACGTAAGATTTTGTCAAACTCGTTCGAAGAATTGATATTAAGTATGAACACATGGTGGTTTTGGAACTAGACAAATCGTTATTTGTGTGAATAAAAACGTGTTTTTGGTTTGTTTATATATCACCCGTATGACAGTAAATACGGAACATTGCAGAACACGGTAATGGTATTGATGTGTTAGAGCAGTGCATTCTTGATTTATAGATTTGTCGGAAGATTTCTCTCTTATTATCATTGGAGACCTGAATGCGAGGACTGGTAGTAAGAATGCCATTTGCAGATGTGTATGTGAAACACAACTATTGGATCGTATGGACACGAGTGAAGATGTTGATCATTTATTTGAACGTAAATCAGATGATAAAGAACAATATGCTCTTCGGTAAAACAACTCTTGGGCATGTGTTCAGCATTTGATTGTGTTATAATCAATGGACTGTGTCGATTTCACTGTGATGACTCATTGACGTTTGTTTGTAATACTGGTGGAAGTACAATTGAACTATGCTGTAATGTCCAAGGATCTGTGCAGAGAAGATGTGGTTAGCTCTTTGAATGTCCTTTCCTTCATTGATTCACCAACATTTCCCTGTGGCATTGACTCTTTGTAACAAAGGAAAACACTGGGTGTGGTAATAATGCGTCAAAGGTAGGAAAATTGAAAAAATAGTTTGGGATCCCACCAAAGAAGCCAATTTTATGGAAACCTTTCATTCAAATGAAATTCAAGAGATTGTAATAATGCATTTTGTCTCTTAGATAATAATGTTGACCAGGCACTGGAGCAATTTACGGCTGCATTGTAAAGGCAAGTGAGTGTATGAAAAAGTGCATTTTCATTAATAGTGACAAGAAAGAACCTCAGTGTTTGATGCGGATTGTAGCTTCGCAAAACTTTTTACCAACAACTTCTAGATAGGTTCAGACAAACGAAGAAATCTAATGATCGACTGCTATACGTTAAAGCTCGCAAAGAATATAAAGATCTAAGTAGGTCAAAGCAAACGAGTTATAAACGCGACAAAGCTAAGCAGCTGGCTTCCATGAGCAACAACAGCAAACAGTTCTGGAAAGAACATAACAAATTTCAGGAAGAAATAAAACGGGACTCTGTAAAGAAATAACAGAAAACCAGTGGTATGCTCACTTTCAACGGCTGTTTAACGTGAACGAAGTCACAACTGGTGATGATCCCAACACACGATCAAATACAGGCTGAGCACACTAATAACGGTATCCTACGAACTTAACAGAGCCATTTCGGAACAGGAAGTCTACAGCGCTGTACAAAAACTGAACAAAGGGAAAGCCTGTGGGCCAGATATATCTTTGCGGAAATTTAAAATCGGCAGAACAGCACTGCAGTGAAGTTTCTTACAAAGCGTTTAACATACTGTTTGATAAAGGAATATACCCGAACAATGGCTAAGGCAATTATTGTACCTATCTTTAAGAAGGGAGATACCAGTTTACCAGATAACTACAGGGTGTTTTCTTTATTGAGTTTAGTAATAAATGTTACACGTCGTATTGAATCAGAGATTGGTTAAATGGGTTGAAGAAAACAAAAGTTGACTGAGTCACAAGCTGGGTTTAGACGTGGCTACTCCACAACCGATCATAATTTTTACACTTAATGCTATCGTTGAAAAGTGTCTGTCTAAGAAAGGAGTAAACTCTAATGCTTGTTTTGTAGATCTGAAGAAAGCATTTGATTCAGTTCAACGCCAACTTTTGTTCGATGTTTTATTGCAAAATGGAATACGTGGAAAATTTATGAATGCTGTAACTGCTATGTATAAATGTGTCACTTCTTGTGTGCGTATCGAAGATAAATTTACTAAGTATTTTCATTGTCCAGTGGTGTAAGGCAGGGTTGTATTTTGAGTCCAGTGTGTTTTCTATATTTATAAATGAAATTGCATCAAGTGTAAACAATAATGGGATGCATGGAATTCAGTTCTACCCGGTCTGGTAGATCTGTATCCTGCTTTTGTTTGCAGATGATATTGTACTAATGTCTAACACTGCAGTTGGTCTGCAAAATCAAATTAATTTGTTGAATAATGCGTGCAAAAGACTATTTCTGAATGTTAACACTGACAAGACTAAGGTAATGGTTTTTCGGAAGGGTGGCTTTTTGGGAAAACAATGAAAAGTGGAATATTGATGGTGTGCAACTGGATATAGTTAACGAGTATAATTACCTGGATTTGTATTTACAACGAAAATGAGTATAAATAGAGTGAGTAGACGCCCTTGCAGTGAAAGGTAAGAGAGCATGTCTGATTGCATCAGATATATTACGAAACTGAATGACATTTCAAAGAACTGTTTTTTTCGAATATTTGATGCGCAGGTACAGCCCGTTCTCCTTTATGCCTCTGAAATGTGGGGACTCCATAGACTTGATTCTGTTGAAAAAATACACTCGTTGGCTTGTAAGCGCTTTTTAAGTATACCCCTCAGAGTACCAAACAAGTTGCGTTTGGCGAACTGGCCGTTATCCTTTGATGTAAAATAGTGCAGTAAGATGCATTCGTTACTGGCTGAGGCTGACAAAGATGGAGGGTATAGATTACCCAGCAAGCATATTTAATGTTAAGAAACCTAGACGAGAACGGTAAAAAATGTTGGGTGACTTTAGTAAAGAACATTCTTTTCACGTCTGGGTTTGGATACGTGTGGCTGGAACAGGCGTAGTTGTGAACAAACTTTTATAGCAGTGTTTAAACATAGATTGAAGGATGTTTTATATGCAGGAGTGGAACGGGTCTGTAACAAGTAAAGATATGTACCGAAGATACCGACTGTTCAAGACAAACTTTTATTGTGAACGGTATTTCGAATATATGGACATAAAATGCTTCAGGAACGCTTGACTAAGCTTCGGCTGGGTTTGTTGCCAATCAATGGTTCATTTTTTCCGCAGAACATTTAAGAACAATGGAAATTTTCTGTGTAAAATGTGCAGTGTATTAGAAGACGAGGAGCATGTTATAAAACCACTGTATTTTATACACAAGATTAAGGCAGAAATATTTGACTCTTAATGATCAGCCATTCATTAATATATTACAAAATGACTCTGTTTGGAAAATCCGTAGGCTTTGCATGTTCCTTTTAATGCTTGAAGACAAGACAGGATTTCATGGAAGTTTAAGAGAAAATCAATAAGAATGCGACCATGCATTACATATGTCACAAGTTAGATCAACTTCATACTTTTCTTTCTTTTTTTCTCCACGATCGCCGAGATAATGTGATTTGTTTGACCCCATTCTAGGGGCTGGTGCCTGAAGAATTAAAAATTTGTTCTTGTAAAATTTGTTCTTGTTCTCTCTCTCTCTCTCTCTCTCTCTCTCTCTCTCTCTCTCTCTCTGTGTGTGTGTGTGTGTGCTTGATTACATGTTTTGCACATGTGGTGTAGAAAATAGAATCTCAATAAACTGTAAACAACATTGTTTGTGCATTATGAGAAGGTATGTTAGATACTTTGAAGGCAAAAATGTGTTGAGTTTTGACAGATTATGGAATTAGTGAATCTGTAATTGAGGAAGGAGTCGTTTTCCCTTCATCACTGATTTGGAGTGAAAATTATTCATCACGGAAAAAAACAACTACACTGCTAATTAATAATGGGCTGCTATTTTTTTAAAATACTTTTGGGTGAGCTGCAGAGTTGCAGCAATATGTGAAATAACAGACTGTTTATAAATCCATTTGAAGTGTTAACAAAGAACATGCGTTTCATTATAGTTTCAAATAAATATGGCGAAGAGTTTTAAGTAAATGGGAGGATATCGACCAATTTATGCGATACAGAGACGTGCATACAATAGAATGGTTATGCTACACCCAAATGTCTAAAAACATTCACATGCTATATATGTATATATATATATATATATATATATAATATATATATATAATATATACACACACATGGAAAAAAGTTAAGCAACCCTAAATGAAACATACCGTCCCAGGTAACTGTGAGTATTAACATGGCACAAAATAGTAATTCTGACAAGACGGGTATTCCATAGAGATGATAAAACCAGCCAAGTGTGACAGTGAGTCTCTGGCTGCATGTGGCGTGCACGAGCATCACACCATCCGTGCACTCGCAAAAATGAAGTTTGGTCACTCCACAGAAACGTGCGTTTTTGAGTAAGTTTCTCACTGCACAGTCACTGTCCAACAAGATGGAACGAAGAAGAATGTCAGAAGGACAACGTTGGCAAATTATTGGCATGCATTCTACTGGTATGACCAGCAAAGCTATTGGACGTCAACTGGGATACCAAACGTCAGTAATCAGCCGATTGATAAGAAAACATGCTGAAACGAACACAGTGAATGACCGGCCACGATCAGGCAGACCACGTGTCACTACCCAGCGTGAAGACAGGGCGCTCCACCGACTGGTACGGCAACAGCGATTTGCAACTTCAACCACACTGAAACGGCAGTGGCTGCCAAATCGACCTCTGTCCACAAAAACCGTTAGAAATCGCTTGCAAGCTATAGGACTGAGGGCAAGAAGAGTCATCAAGCGTCCACACCTTACAGACAATCATAAGAGATTACGTTTGACCTGGTGTCTTGCCCGACAGCACTGGAACCTAAGGAACTGGAGGAAGATCCACTGGTCTGATGAAAGCCGCTTCTTACTGCATGTTACAGATGGCAGAGCGAGAGTATGGAGGCATCCCCAAACAGCCTATGCTGCAAGGAACATCAAACAAACTGTACCTTTTGGCGGAGGCTCCGTCATGGTGTGGGGATGCATCTCACACGACTGCAAGATGGACCTGGTGACCATTCGTGGCAACTTGACAGGAGATCGCTACATCCGGGAGGTACTGCAGCCAGCTGTTGTGCCTCATTTTGACGACCACCCACTAGCCACAAGACCTGTGTTCATGGATGACAATGCCCGGCCTCATCGTTCAAGAGCAGTCACAGCATACCTCCAGCAAGAGGCGGTGACAACATTACCATGGCCTGCCATGAGTCCGGACCTCAATCCGCTGGAGCATCTATGGGACTTGCTTGGCCGTCGAATACAGACACTGGACCCTCCTCTGCAAAATCTCCAGGAACTGGAAGCAGCATTGCATCGGGAGTGGCAGCAGATCACCTTTCAGCAGATCAGACGACTCACTGGAGGGATGAGACGAAGGATTCAGGCAGTCATCAATGTACAGGGAGGATACACCCGGTATTGATTTTTGTTTGCTGTTATGCAATCTGGACACTTTCATTGTTGTTTTCCTACCAAAATTAATTTCGGCATCAACTGGATGAAATTGTTATTTTCAAACTTAACCATTGCCATGTTTTTGTTCAAAAATGGTGCACATCTTGGTTCACCATTTTGCAGTTGAATTATCAAACACTGAACCATATTTCTATTGTTTCGGTAATGGGACAGTGTCATACTTTCATGGAATAAAGACCATTTTGATTTACTTGAGTGTTGCTTTCATTTAAATAGTATTATATCTCGTCCTTAGCGATAAATGTGAGAGTTGCTTAACTTTTTTCCATGTGTTTATATATATATAATATATATACTCAGAGGCATAAAAAACGCGAAAACAAACTGTATAGAAATGTTGATGTAATTTGGCTACCGATTCCTTTGAACTGGTAATAGAAAGTGAGAAAAAGCAATCGAACACCGCAAAAGTGTCCTTTCAAAGTTCATTCTGGTAGAAAATAAGGTCACATGAACTTGACCTTGACCCTGTGTTAACAGCAGAATGTCAGTATCTGGTGTGACCACCTCGAGCATTGATCACAGCTGTGCACCTGCGGTACATCGAGCGCACCAGAGTGTTGGTCTGCCTCTGGGGGACTTGCCACCACACCTGGCCCACAGCGACAGCAAGCTGAGCTGCTGTCTGGGGTCTGGGGTTGAGCTGGTTCAACTGCCTCTGAAGGGCATCCCAGAAATGCTCTATTGGGTTAAGGTCGGAAGAACGGGCTGGGTGAGGCAGCAGATTGATGTTGTTCTGCCTCAGGAAGTTCTGCGTAGCACGGGCAGTGTGCGGCCTTGCGTTGTCCTGCTGAAACAGGTTCTGTGGATGCTGCTGGAAATGCGGCAGGATGTGGGGCCTCAGAACTTGGTCGATGTAATGAACAGCATGTGACCCCGTTACCACGTCCTGGACCCACATTCTGGTAGATGACTGGCCCAATACGGCGATTTATGCCGATAGCCCCCCAGATTATGATGCTTTCACCACCCCATGGGTCCCTTTCGGTGATGTTGGCATCCGTGAAGCGTTCCCCCGCTCTTCTCCAGATCCGGATGCGGCCATCGCCTGGGTCGACGCAGAACCGGCTTTCATCACTGAAGAGGACTCGGCCCCAGTCCCGATGGCGCCAATGCACGTGGATCTGTGCCCACTGCAGACGGTTCTGGCGATGCTGGAGTGTCAGGATAGGTCGCCGGGCTGGACGCCTGCATTGGAGACCAACTGTGTTCAGTTGGCGACGCACGGTCCTGTTGCTGATTGGCCTGCCATGGTTGCCGACGGTGTTCCTGGCTGTGTTGGCAGCGGTTTTGTAAGGCTCCCGTCGATGCTGACGAAGAAGATGGCGGTCTTGGGCTGCTGTGGTGACCTTCGGTCTGCCGCTCCTCGGTCTGTCATCAGTGGTGTTTCTTGCTTGAAAGCGGTCCAGAAGGCGATAGACGGTGGAAATGTGGACTCCGAATGCGATAGCGACCTGCCTCATTGGAACCCCGGCCTGCAGTTGCCCCATTGCTATGCAACGATCTTGACGAGAAAGTCTCGGCATTATGTTGGCGCCGCTGGAAGGGATGATTTGAACTTTTTGGGGTTTGGAAATTTATAGCCCCACAATGGGGGCCACATTGAGTTGCAATTCACATTGATGCACGTGACGTAGGTAGTCCACATGGCAAATGCACTCCTCGTGCCAAAAACGCTGACCCGGCAACATTCACCCACTGTTACGAGGTTACAACCGGCCAAGACACCACGTACTGCTAATGTTGCACGTGCCAACGACATTGCTTACGTCCTGTTCACAATGTGAACAATCGTGCACTGTCTCTATTTTTTCGCGTTTTTTTTGCCTCTGAGTATATATATATATGTGTGTGTGTGTGTGTGTGTGTGTGTGTGTGTGTGTGTGTGTGTGTGTGGGTATACACTTTTTAACACGCCAAAGTTTCACTTCTATTTGTTAAAACATCGTGAGCCGAGCTAAATGTGGCTTGATGTGTATTTTGAGCCAAACGACAATGTTGAACAATAACTCCATGAATCTGTGTCTGTGTGGTGCTGAACCGCGTGGTTTGAATGACGCTCTTTTGAAACTGAGGAATATCATTGTGTACACTGCAGAAATTCCTCAAGAGTGTCATTTCAAACACCCGATGATTCTGTTTTCTTCGAAGACAAATATGCTACGTTGGCGTTTTCGATTGTGAGTTTGTTCGTTAGTGGGGGAAATTTACAGAGGTGGAATCGTTTGAATTTCCTCACAAAACTATGATGTTTTGGTTAAATTAGATGCAATAAGTGAAAGAACGGAGGTGCGTAGTGTACTCCATGATTGCACAACATTTCTCAACGGAAAACTTGTCGTCATGGTGTGCCAGTACCCTTTGCCCCTCTATTGCCTTCACCTCTTTCTGTCTTGTGTCCCCAGAATGCTATCAGGGGCAACTTGAATGCTGCCCTCAGTTCTTGTATGTGTGCTAAGCTGCAGAGTTTGGGACGTGAATTTGCCTCATCCGAAAATGAAAAATCAGGATCGAGATTAGAGGTTTGTGAATATGGTTTTGGTCTACTATAGGAACATAGGCGTCACTGATATAGCGATACTTTATTTCTGATTGGGGCAAACACTGACAGATCGTAAATGACAGGTCTGGCGTTTCCATATGGAGGAAAAAAACAGATAAGATTAAAATGAAGATTCTTTCTTGTCTGGCTTGTCAATGAGACAGTGTTCTTAGTAACAGATTAAAATATCATTTTAACGAGCTGTGAACTCAGTCTCGTGGTCGAAATAGCCATATTGTTAAGTTTAAAAGTGAAATAGGTAGGAAACCAGTTGATCTAGAATAAAAGAAAAAAAGACCATGGAATAAATTAAATGAAAAAAGAGTCATCAATTTACCCCTGACCTTGAGATAGCTGCTAAATCTTCGAGAAGGAGTTGATGGCATGTGAAATTAGGCAAAATAAAACAGTTTTTAATAGATCGAAGTTTGTTAGACACTTTACATGATGGGCTTAATTGGTATTGATTAGTGTGATATCGATTCCGTGTGGCGAAGATGTTTACGTATCCACACAATGGCATGCTGTGTTTGGTTCTGTCGAATTTCCTTTCCTCCTCTCTCCCTGTCTTAATGGGCTCGAAGCTTCAAACACAATACAATACTTGAGTATTCAGTCTTTCTATCTGCCTGTCTGTCTTTGAGTCTGTCTGTCTGTCTTTGAGTCTGTCCGCCTTTGTGTTGTGTGTGTGTGTGTGTGCGTGTGTGTGTGTGTG
>CM031613.1:62420753-62432947 GCA_018398815.1 Conus ventricosus
CGTGCGTGTGAATGTGCGTGCGTGCGTGCGTGCGTGGGCGCGAGCACGCGCGCGCGCAACGTTGGCATTTCCGCCTCAAATACGTGGATGAGCGTCATGAGTCATGGCAGGACAGATATTGTTTACGCCTTTCTAATTATTCTCTCTTTGTGGACGTCACTGAACTATTACGACTGTAATCCGTGTGTGTTGTGTAGGTGTGGGCTCGGCAGAAAAACATGATTACTTATATTTTAACCTTTCTACTCACTTGCATCCCTTGATTTAACTTCTTGCCCTGTGCACTTCATTCTCAGGTAAGTTTTTCGTGGCTTTTTTGGGGTGCACTTTCTTAGTCGGTGTTTAAAAGAATTATAAAGACATTAGGGTCGAAAGGTGCGTTTACACCTGGACCTGATCTTGCTTTTGCCTTTTCTTCTCTGTGGATTTAATTCCAGTGTTTGGATCATTCTTTTCACCCACTTCAGCCCATTCATTCTGACTTCTGTTTGCCACAGGCCTTCATCGTTTTTCTACATGCATTCATGCACACTGACTGATCAGTTCTGGTGTGTACAGACAGTCCACTATTGGTGCGTGATGACAGTTTACCTCTGGTCTGTAATATTATTACTGGTGTGTACAGACAGTCCGCTATTGGTGTGTAATGACAGTTGACCTCTGGTCTGTAATATCATTACTGGTGTGTACAGACAGTCCGCCATTGGTGTGTCATGACAGTTGACCTCTGGTCTGTAATATTATTTCTGGTGTGTACAGACAGTCCACTATTGGTGCGTGATGACAGTTTACCTCTGGTCTGTAATATTATTTCTGGTGTGTACAGACAGTCCACTATTGGTGTGTAATGACAGTTGACCTCTGGTCTGTAATATTATTACTGGTGTGTACAGACAGTCCACTATTGGTGTGTGATGACAGTTTACCTCTGGTCTGTGATGTCACCCCACTGACCTGTAATACGTCATCATTGGTCTGTAAAACAAAGTTCATCGTTGATCGGTTACAACAGCTTGCCTTTGATCTGTGACGACAGTTCACTGTTGGTCCTGTGATGACAGTTCACTGTTGGTCTGTGACGACAGTTCACTGTTGGTCTGTGATGACAGTTCACTGTTGATCTGACAGTTCACTGTTGGTCTGTGACGACAGTTCACGTTGGTCTGTGACGACAGTTCCCTGTTGGTCTGTGATGACAGTTCACTGTTGGTCTGTGATGACAGTTCATTGTTGGTCTGTGATGACAGTTCACTGTTGGTCTGTGATGACAGTTCACTGTTGATCTGACAGTTCACTGTTGGTCTGTGATGACAGTTTACTGTTGGTCTGTGATGACAGTTCACTGTTGGGCTGTGATGACAGTTTTACT
Source organism: Conus ventricosus (assembly GCA_018398815.1). Lineage (NCBI taxonomy): Eukaryota > Metazoa > Mollusca > Gastropoda > Neogastropoda > Conidae > Conus > Conus ventricosus. The sequence continues at coordinate 62,422,123 of CM031613.1, forward strand.
GTTGGTCTGTGATGACAGTTCACTGTTGGTCTGTGATGACAGTTCACTGTTAGTCTTTGGTGACAGTTCACTGTTGGTCTTTGGTGATAGGTCACTGTTGGTCTGTGATGACAGTTCACTGTTGGTCTGTGATGACAGTTCTCTGTTGGTTTGTGATGACAGTTCATTGTAGTGATGACAGTTCACTGTTGGTCTTTGGTGACAGTTCACTGTCGGTCTGTGATGACAGTTCTCTGTTGGTCTGTGATGACAGTTCATTGTAGTGATGACAGTTCACTGTTGGTCTTTGGTGACAGTTCACTGTCGGTCTGTGATGACAGTTCACTGTTGGTCTGTGATGACAGTTCACTGTTGGTCTTTGGTGACAGTTTCACTGTTGGTCTGTGATGACAGTTCACTGTTGGTATTGATGACAGTTCACTGTTGGTCTTTGTTGACAGTTCACAGTTAGTCTGTGGTGACAGTTCACAATTGGTCTGTGATGACAGTTCACCGTTGGTCTGTGATGACAGTTCATTTTGGTCTGTGATGACAGTTCACTGTTGGTCTGTAATGACAGTTCACAGTTAGTCTATGGTGACAGTTCACTATTGGTCTATGATGACAGTTCACGGTTGGTCTATGATGACAGTTCACTGTGGTCTGTGATGACAGTTCACTGTTGGTCTGTGATGACAGTTCACTGTTGGTCTGTGATGACATCAACTATTGATGTGTGATGACAGTTCACTAGTTACCTGTGATGACAGTTCATTGTTGGCCTGTGATGACCGCCAACTATTGATCTGTGATGACAGTTGACTGTTGAGCTGGAGGTGGAGACAAACAGAGGAAGAAAAAGATGAACATGAAGAGCCAGACTGTGTACGAATGGGGCAGAGAACACGGGGGAGGGACAAACAGCTTCATTGGATGGTTCTACCACTGGCCATTGACCATAGGTGATGATGTTCGGGCAATCCCATATCTCCACAGCCCCTGGTTCCCAGTCTTGTGAATCATTATTTGAAGCTAATTGGCTCTTAGTTGTTTGGTTATTGTTATTGATTTTGTTGTCTTTTCATGCCCTGTCTGTTGCCATTCCCTTAGAAACTACAACATAGGATGAGCTCAAAGCCTAGTTGAGTTGTTACTGGAGTGTGAAACCCTCACAGAAAACCAGAATTGCCGTCCAAAACACCCATGATGACATGTTCTTACACGCGATTGATGGTTGGAATATGTGAAAATGTTTACTCAGATGCACTTGGAATTTACTTTGTTTTCATTAACATACCCATGCAATCATTTATCGATTTGATAGTGTCATTTTAATTTATCTTGATGATTCTTGTAATACAGCCTTATTCATCTTATTTTCTTTCATAAATTTTCATTCCAATTCACCATCTTTGTTATACCCCCCACCCACCCCCTCATCCCCCACTTTTTTCTGTTCTTTTCTGTCATTCCTTTTTTTTTTTTTCTGTTGTTTAAATTTTGCATGGTGTGTCTGTTTGAGTGAGCAAGTGTTTGTCTGTGTCTTTGTGTGTACTTGTGTGCATGAAAGCGTGTGTGGTGTGTGTGTGTGTGTGTGTGTGTTGTGTGCGTGTCGTGCGTGCGTGTGCGTGCGTGCGTGCGTGCGTGCGTGCGTGCGTGCGTGCGTGCGTGCTGTTGTGTTGTGTTGTGTGTGTGTGTTGTGTGTGTGTGTGTGTGTGTGTGTGTGTGTGTGTGTGTGTGTGTGTGTGTGTGGTAGAAAGGCACACTTCCCACCCTAGAAAGTTCATTCTCAGATAGGTCGTTACCTTTTTCGGTTTCAGGTTTTCATATTTGTATGGTATGTTAAGTGTTAAAACGATCTAAGCGTAGAAAGGCGCCTAACATGTTGTCCTCTTCTTGTTTTCTCTTGTCTTCCCTGTTGGTTTAATTCCGATGTTTGAATGATTTTGATCACGCACCTCAATCCATTGTTCTGCATTTTATTTGCCAGAAAACCTTCAACGTTTTTCTACAAACATACATGCACACTTGCTGATCAGTACTGGTGTGTACAGACAGTTCACCATCGGTTGTAATGACATTTTTACCTCGGGTGTGTGGTGATACTGCAATATTGATCTTCAAAGATATGTCACCATTGGTCTGTGATAGCTGTTCATTATTGATCTATGATAAACAGTTTACTGTTAGTCTGCAATAACAGGTCATTGTTTGTCTGTGATGTTTGCTCACTGTTGATCGATGATAACATAATTTATAAAATGATCTATGACAACAGTTCATCGCTGACCTGTTTTCGGTGATGACAGTTCACTATTGGTCTGTGATGACAGTTCACTGTTGGTCTGTGATGACAGTTCACAGTTGGTCTGTGATGACAGTTCCCCTGTTGGTCTGTGATGACAGTTCACAATTGATATGACAGTTCACTGTAGGTCGGTGATGACAGTTCACTATTGGTCTGTGATGACAGCTCACTGTTGGTCTGTGATGACAGTTCACTGTTGGTCTGTGATGACAGTTCACTATTTGAGTCTGACAGTTCACTATTGGTCTGTGATGACAGTTCACTGTTGGTCTGTGATGACAGTTCACTGTTGGTCTGTGATGAACAGGGGGTTTTACTGTTGGTCTGTGATGACAGTTCACAGTTGGTCTGTGATGACAGTTCACTGTTGTCTTTTACAGTTCACTGTTGGTCTGTGATGACAGTTCACTATTGATCTGACAGCTCACTATTGGTCGGTGATGACAGTTCACTGTTGGTCTGTGATGACAGTTCACTGTTGGTCTGTGATGACAGTTCAGTTGGTCTGTGATGACAGTTCACTATTGGTCGTATGAATTGATGACAGTTCACTGTTGGTCTGTGATGACAGTTCCTTTTAATTGGTCTGTGATGGGCAGTTCACTGTTGGTCTGTGATGAGAGTTCACTGTTGGTTGTGATGAAGTTCACTGTTGGTCTGTGATGACAGTTCACAGTTGGTCTGCGATGACAGTCACTTGGTCTGTGATGACAGTTCACAGTTGGTCTGTGATGACAGTTCACATTGGTCTGTGATGACAGTTCACTGTTGGTCTGTGATGACAGTTCACATTGGTCTGTGATGACAGTTCACTGTTGGTCTGTTGGATGACAGTTCACTGTTGGTCTGTGATGACAGTTCACAGTTGGTACTGTGATGACAGTTCAGTGTTGGTCTGTGATGAAAGTTCACAATTGGTCTGTGATGACAGTTCACAGTTGGTCTGTGATGACAGTTCACTGTTGGTCTGTGGTGACAGTTCACTGTTGGTCTGTGATGACAGTTCACTGTTGGTCTGTGATGACAGTTCACTGTTGGTCTATGATAACAGTTCACTGTTGGTCTGTGATGACAGTTCACTCTTGGTCTGTGATGACAGTTCACTGTTGGTCTGTGATGACAGTTCACTGTTGGTCTGTGATGACAGTTCACAATTGGTCTGTGATGACAGTTCACTTTTGGTCACTTTTGGTCTATGATGACAGTTCACTGTGGTCTTTGATGACATGTTTTCGATACTGTTCGTCTGTGATGACAGTTCACTATTGGTCTGTGATGACAGTTCACTGTTGGTCTTTGATGACAGTTACTGTTGGTCTGTGATTTACAGTTCAGTGTGGTCTGTGATAACAGTTCACTTTGGTCTGTGATGACAGTTCCCATTGGTCTGTGATGACAGTTCAGTGTTGGTCTATGATGACAGTTCACTGTGGTCTGTGATGACAGTTCACTGTTGGTCTGTGAGACAAGGTTGTGATGTTGGTCTGTGATTGACAGTTCACTGTGGCCTGTGATGACAGTCAAAAATTGTCTGTGATGACAGTTCGCTGTTGGCTGTGATGACAGTTCACTGTTGGTCTGTGATGACAGTTCATTGTTGGCTATGATGACAGTTCACTGTTGGTCCTGTGATGACAGTTCACTGTTGGTCTGTGATGACAGCCACAATTGGTTGTGATGACAGTTTAAGGGTTTATTGGATGGTTTTGATGACAGTTCACTTTGGTCCTGTGATGACAGTTCATTGTTGCCTGTGATGACAGTTCAAACTTTGTTGTGATGACAGTCACTTTTTTGAATTGTGTGATGACATTTCCCAAATGTTGATCTTTGATGACAGCCACTATTGGGTCTGTGATGACAGTTTAAATTATGGTGCGGATGACAGTTCACTGTTGGGCCTGTGATGACAGTTCAGTGTTGGTCTGTGATGACGTTCACATATTGGTCTGTGATGACAGTCACGTGGTTGTGTACGTTATGTTGGTTTTGATGACAGTGCACTTTTGGTCTGTGATGACAGTTCACAATTGCCTGTGATGACAGTTCACTGTTGGTCTGTGATGGCCCTTACTTGGTCTGTGATGACAGCCAATTTGATTGTGATGACAGTTTAAGTATTGCATGTTGTGATGACAGTTACTGTTGGTCTGTGATGACCCGTTCAACTATTGATCTTTGATGACAGTTCACTGTTGGCTGGATGGACACGTACAAGGTTGGATGACCATGGTTAGACTGTGATGCGAATGGTCGGATGACAGTCACGCTGGGGAGGGACAACAGCTTCTATTGATTGATGATGTTCAACTGTTTGGCCTTGATGACGCAACTTTGATGTTGATGATTCTATGACCTGTGATGACGTTCACTGTTGGCCTGTATGACCGCCAACTATTTTGGTGATGACAGTTCACTTTGACCCCGGATGACAGTTCACGTTTGGGCCCGTGAGACCACCAATATTGATCTGTGATACGTTCACTGTTTGGTGGGTAGAGACAAACAGAAGAGGAAAAGATGCCACGAATTCAGACTGTGTGGGTGGGCGAGAACGGGGGAGGGACAAACAGCTTCATTGAATGGTTCTACCACTGGCCATTGACCATGGTTGCTGATGTTCGCGCAATCCCATATCTCCACAGCCCCTGGTCCCCTGTCATGAGGTCATTGTATGAAGCAATTTTGCATTTTAATTGTTGGTTATATTCTGTTGATGTTTGTTCTTGGTTTTTTATGTTGTTGTGTCCATCGCCCTTTCAATACAAACAGCAACATAGGATGAGCTCAAAGCCATGGTCGAGTTGGTAAAGGAGTGTGAAACATACGTCAAAAGCCAGCAGTCACTGGTGAACACAGGACGAACTGTTTCATACACGCCATTGGTGCGTTGGGATAGATGAAAACGTTACTCAGATGCACTTGGTGTTTTACTTTATTTTGAGCAACTTAATCAGTCAATCATTTATTGATTTTAAACGTCTCTTTTATTTGCCTTGTTAATTTATGTAATGTAATGTTGATTTTGTTTTGTCTTCCCTGTGGATTTGGATTCCAATGCTTTATAGTATTGTTTACCAACTTCAAGACGTTTTTTTTCTACATAAATATATACATGCACACCTGCTGATCATTACTTGTGTGTACAGACAGTTCACTATTGGTGTGTAATGACAGTTTACCTCTGGTCTGTGATGTCACTCCAATATTGATCTGTAATGATATGCCACCTTGGTCTGTGATAGCAGTTCTGTGGTAACAGTTCACTGTTGGTCTCTGTTGACAGTCCACTGTTAATCTGTGATGACAGTTCACGGTTGGTCTGTGAAGACAGTTCACTGTTGGTCTGTAATGACAGTTCACTGTTGGTCTGTGATGACAGTTCACTGTTGGTCTGTGATGACAGTTCACTGTTGGTCTGTGATGACAGTTCACTGTTGGTCTGTGATGACAGTTCACTGCTGGTCTGTGACGACAGTTCACTGTTGGTCTGTGATGACAGTTCACTGTTGGTCTGTGATGACAGTTCACTGTTGGTCTGTGCTGACCGTTAACTGTTGGTCTGTGATGACAGTTCACTGTTGGTCTGTGATGACAGTTCACTGTTGGTCTCACTGTGGTCGGATGACAGTTCATGTTGGTCTGTGATGACAGTTCACTGTTGGTCTGTGATGACAGTTTACCACTGACCTGTAATGACAGTGCAATTCTGATCTGTGGTGACTCTATCATCCATCAATAATCACCAATCACAACACCTCTGTAATGATATTTCATTCATTCATCATCACCATGTCATCGTCATCATCATCATCATCATCATCATCATCATCATCATCATCATCATCATCATCATCATCATCATCATCATCATCATCGATTATCATCATCATCATCATCATCATCATCATCATCTTCTTCTTCTTCTCTCTTCTTCTTCTTTCTTCTTCTTCTTCTTTCTTCTCTTCTTCTTCTTTCCCTTTTTCTTCTTTTCTTCCCTATCACCACCACCACCCACCACCACCACTATCATCATCATCATCATCACATCATCATCATCATCATCATCATCATCATCATCATCATCATCATATCATCATCATCATCGTTAGTCTCTTGGTTTAGATGGCTGCTCAGGCACCATGGAGACTGGCATTAGTTGTTCTCCATCCTTGTCGGTCGTCCCCCCATCACCAGCTTTCTGAAAATGACAAGACTGTCTTGTCGGTCATCCCCCCCCCCCCCCCCCCCCATCGCCAGCTTTCTGCAAGTGACAAGACTGTCGTGTCGGTCATCCCCCCATCGCCAGTTTTCTGCCAGTGACAAGACTGTCCACTCTGTGATCTTGTCTCCCCATCGCTTTCATGGCCTTTCTTTCTTCTCTCCCTCCCTGCACCGTTTCTTGCAGTATGGTTTGTGCCAGCCCTGGTGATCTGGATACATGCCCATACTGTATCTGTTTGCGTTTCTTCGCAGCGGTCAGCAGGTCTTCAAATGGACTAATCACTGCCTGTTTTATTGCGCTTCAACTTCATCATTGGTGACGTGATCCTTAACGTGATGCCGAGGCTTCTTCTAATGCATCTCAACTCAATTGCCTGAATTTTCCTTTGTAGTTCAGTTGTTAGAGTCTGTATCTCACAGTAATAGAGAAACGTGGAGATGGCCAGGGAGCTCATTAGTCTGATTTTGGAGCTGATGGTAATGTTGTTGTCATTAAAGATGGTTCCAGTTTTGCCCATGCTGAAGTTGTCTGGGCTATTCTGGCGAATGCTCAAGCTTCGAAACTTTGTCTGAAATAATTGAACCAAGGTATTGAGGTTTTTGACTGTCTGATACTGTGGTTCCTGTCCATGATGTCAGTGCTGGTGCTGTGGTGTTGTTGGTCATCACTTGCTCTTTTCTGCACCAGTTTCCATGCCGCAGGCTGTTGATGTTTTGTTCAGATGTTCAACAATGTTGGCTAGTTCTTGCTCTGTTCCTGGTAATCCTTCGATGTCATCGGCAAAACGTATATTGGTAATTGTTCTGCCGCCTGTACTTACTGTCCCGTCATGTCCTTGTACCGCATCTATCATTAGTCTTTTCTAGAAAGATGTTGAACACTATGGAGAAAGTATACTGCCTTGCCAAGCACTAACTGTAGTCCTGAGCCATTCCTATGTTCTACCATTGTAGAGAACCACACTTATGGATTTGTCATGCAGTTTTTTCTGTGGCTCTGGTCAGATTGCTGTAGACGTTATCCATGTTCATATTGTCCATAATGCTGCGTGCCGAACTCCATCAAAAGCTTTTTGAGGTCTGTGAAGACAAGACAGAGGTCCTGTCAATGTTGAGGATATTTCTCGCCAAGTATCCTGAGACTGTGAAGATCTGTTCTGCAGTCCCGTGTCCTTCCCTGAAGCCTGCCTCTTCTTCTGCAGTAATCTGTTCTGCCTCCGACTTCAGTCTGACATTGCGGCGTGATGCAATGTGGAGTATAACGATCAGTATTACTGAGTCCGCGTCTGGGCTCCTGTAATCCATGTGTTATAGCAGATTGTTGTTAGGTCGCTGGTCATAGAACCTCCTTTGTCTCTAAAGACATTTCATCGCTCGTCTGTTACGACAGTTTACCACCAGTCTGAGATGACAGTTCACTATTGGTCTGTAATGACAGTTCACAACTGTCTGTGATGACAGGTCAGTATTGGTCTGTGATGACAGTTCGCTATTGAGATGCAGGCTCAGGCAGACAGAAGAGGAAAAAGATGACCACGAATTCAGACTGAGTGCGAGTGGGGCAGAGAACACGGGGAGGACAACAGCTTCATTGGATGGTTCTACCACTGGCCATTGACCATAGGTGATGATGTTCGCGCAATCCATATCTCCACAGCCCCGGATCGCCGGGCATGTGCTACAATATTTGAAGGCATTTTGTCGCTAAGCTGTTTAATTATTGTTGTTGATGTTCGTTTTTTTTTATGCCATATCTGTAGCCCCATAGAAAGGGCAAAATAGGAGGAGATTGAAGCCTAGTCGAGTTGTTACTGGTGTGTGAACATTCGTCAAAAACCAGCAAATCACAGTCAAAATCAGCCATCACATTTCGTATAATACGCCATTGTTCCTTTGGAATGGGTGAAAACGTTGATTGTAAAGCACACACACTCACATTATTTGCCATGGGTTTTCCTTTAGACAGGGATAAATGAAATATGGTGTGTGTGTGTGTGTGTGTGTGTGTGTGTGGGGTGTGTGTGTGTTGTGTGTGTGTGTGTGTGTGGTGTGTGTGTGTGTAAGTGTTGTGTGTGTGTGTGTGTGTGTGTGTGTGTGTGTGTGTGTGTGGGGTGTGTGTGTGTGTGTGTGAGTGTGTGTGTGTGATGTGTGTGTGTGTGTGTTGTGTGTGTGTGTGTGTGTGTGTGTGTGTGTGTGTGTGTGTGTGTGTGTCTGTGTTCTTGTAACTGTGTGCAAGTGCGCATATGTGTGTGTGTGTGTGTGTGTGTGTGTGGTGTGTGTGTGTGTGTGTGGTGTGTTGTGTGTGTGTGTGTTTGTGTGTGTGTGTGGTTGGCGCGCGCGCGCGTGTGTGTGTGTGTGTGTGTGTGTGTGTGTGTTGTGTGTGTGTGTGTGTGTGTGTGTGTGTGTGTGCACGCACGTGGCGTGCACGTGAATGTGTTTGTTTGAGCGCGCGTGTGCGTGCGTGCGTTTGGTGTGTGTTGTGTGTGTGTGTGTGTGTGTGTGTGTGTGTGTGTGTGTGTGTGTGTGTGTGTGTGTGTGTGGTGTGTTGCATATGTGTGCGCATGTGCTCTGTCTGTCTGTCTTTGTGTGTGTCAATTTTGTTATGTGTGTGTCTATGTGTGTATGTGTGTGTCTATGTGTGCGCGCGCACAGAAGCATTTGTTTGTGTGTGAGTGTTTACAACGCGCGCCGCGGCGCGCGCGCGCGCGCGTGTGTGTGTGTGTGTGTGTTGTGTGTGGTGTGTGTGTGGGGTGTGTGTGTGTGTGGTGTGTTGTGTGTATGTGTGTGTGTGTGCGCGTGCTCGTGTGTGTGTGTATGTGTGGTGTGTGTGTGTGTGTGGGGGGTGTGTTTGGGTGCGTGTGTGTGTGCCGCGCACGCGCGCTGTTAGATAGTCATCTATGTGTGTGTGTGTGTGTGTTGTGTGTGTGTGTGTGTGTGAGAGAGAGAGAGAGAGAGAGAGAGAGAGAGGGAGAGAGAGAGAGAGAGAGAGAGAAGAGAGAGAGAGAGAGAGAGAGAGAGAGAGAGAGGGGAGAGAGGAGAGAGAGTGAACTATGTGCGTGGGTTTGGAATCTTAGCGATATGTCAGAATTGCCCGGGTATTTCGGAATTCCATGTTTGCCCACCGATTCCAAAATGCTCGGGACAATTCTGGAAGAAAAACCCGACAATCAGGCGTTGCTCTGAGCTGGCGTGTGGAATGGAAAGACGAGAGGAAACGTCGTGAAGGTGTCGGTCAGCGAAGTTACGTCACTGAAGAGAAAATACTACAACTCAAAACTGAACAAGATGAACGCCACAACAGCCTCTTTTCCAGCATTCTGATATATATATATATATGTTGATTTCGTTTTTATACATAACACAGTTGTGCCTTACATGATAATTAAGAAGGATGTGTATAACTGACTTAGCACATTTTATACATTGTTAGAGAAAATGAGAAAATGCCAATGTCAAGAACGGGTCCCAATTCGAGGGTTTCGTAATCATCAAGTTGCATCGAACATGACCTCGTTGTATGTGTATCACAACAATCACGGCAAAGGCAGCAAGAGAGAGGGTGTCTTATATACATGGCCATGTCGTGGCCAGCGTTCATTTACGGAACGCCTTCTGCCTTTTCAGAGCAAATACTACAAGATGTTTTTCGCTTTTTTCCTCCTCTCTCCCTTCCTGTCTCCCTGTGTGTGTGTGTGTGTGTGTGTGTGTGTGTGTGTGTGTGTGTGTGTGGTGTGTGTTTTGTGTGTGTGTGTGTGTGTGTGTGTGTGTGAGAGAGAGGAGAGAGAGAGAGAGAGAGAGAGAAAAGAGAGAGACTCAAACTTTAATTGTCACGAGAACCCTTAAGGTCCATAGACACAGCATGGTGTTATGAGAGATCAACATTAATGCGTGTGTGTAGATGTGTTATACGTGTGTGTGTGGTGTGTGTGTGTTGTGTGTGTGTGTGTGTGTGTGTGTGTGTGTGTGTGTGTGTGTGTGTGTGTGTGTGTGTGTGGTGTGTGTGTGTGTGTGTGCGTGCGTGCGTGCGTGCGTGCGTGCGCGTGCGTGCGTGCGTGTGTTGTGTGTGTGTGTGGGGTGTGTGTGTGTGTGTGTGTGCGTGCGTGCGTGCGTGCGTGTGCGTGTGTGTGTGTGTGTGTGTGATGTGTGGTGTGTGTGTGTGTGTTACACTTATGTAAGGCGTTTTGTGTTTCAGGATTCAAGGTTGTGGTGTAGCCAGTGAAGTCCTTTACGTTGCCAGCTCAGGACTTCTCGGTCTACTTTCCTACCCCCTAGCGAGATGCTTTTGGACAAAGGAGTCATGGCACCATATCTATC
>CM031613.1:62435547-62450547 GCA_018398815.1 Conus ventricosus
GTACACGTCGAGGCTGGCCACGTTGCAGAGCCGCCGGTTTCGTCATTTCTCTCCCACGGACTGCCGAAACGAGCAGATCGCGTTTTACTGTGCTCTCTACTGTGCTTGTTGTTTTGATTTTAAAAGTGGCTAACAGGTTTACCCCGAAGAATCAGGTGTGTGCATTCAAGACCACCTGTTTTACTTTAACTGTATGTTAGAGTATTTGTCGAAAAAGCAATATTAGGTGAAGCATGTCTCTACCAGTTAAACCAAAAGAAGCAATTGCTTTTTGGAAGGAACAGAAAAGGAAAAAATGAACCGAATGCATTGGAAATGAACCGACTACTTAAAGGTTTGTTGGTCAAGGAAATAAACGAAATATTGCGGAACAAGATATCGCCATTTCAATACGTGTTTGACTATTGATGAGATGTGTTTCCCTTATCCCTAATAAATGGGGCTGCATTGTTGGAAAGTCGCCAAAGCATAAACAACCCATCACGCGTTAACTGTTGGGCGCTGGCTTAAAACAGCTCTAGTCATGTTTAAAAAAACAAAAAACGCTACAAACATGGCGTTTTCATTTCTCAAGACGCAGTGAACATGGCTGATTCGTATGCTAGAAAACTTATTCAAAAACTTGCTGTTGTTTTTTAATAACTTCCAAAATTTCACAAGCAAGGAATCAGTATAAATAACTTGGAGCAAACGTCAAACTATCATAAACGTATGCAACTGAATAACGAGTTTAGAATGGTGTGTCTGGCAAACAACTAGATAGGGTTAGGCGACCTAGTAACATCTACCAGTATGGAGAGGAGTAGGTGGTAGCCTGCACTATCTCCATATACAATGCTGTCCAAATATACAATGACGGGTGTACAAACGACTGGCGATTAGAGCCGCCATAAAAGCCTCGCTACCAGGCTTGAAAGCAGGTGACGTCAAGATCTTTGTTTAGAACGTCGGAGCCGAACGGTTAGCTAGCCAGCAGCCACAAACGCATGCCGTGGGTCTAAAAATAGCGGTTAATATGCAGAATAACCGCGGGTGGGGGTTTGACTACTGACGAATATAACGGGCGTCTAAAAATAATGTAACCGCCCGGCAACATTTTTCCTGACAGCCACAAAAGCATGACGGGGGTCTAAAAAATTAGCGGATATGCATAACCTCGGTGGGGTGGACTGCAACATTTTTCTCTCTGAAAACTTGCTTCACGTCCCCTGCACACCTTTCAAGTTCAAGTACAAGTGGAACAACAAAAAGCCCCCTTCACTTTTCCCACATGCACTATCCTGTCTATTGTGTGTTTGGTTGTGGTGTTTGTTTGTGTTTGTTGTTGGGTGTGTGTGTGTGTTTTGTCCCCACCCCCCACCCCACGCAGGCAAACCCTGAAGTCACATTGTTTAAGTTTTTAATCAAGGCCAGCGGACCCAAGTCCATAATAAAGTTACGCCAAGTCCTTAATTAAGTTTTAATCAAGTCACCCCAAGTTTCGGTAAATTAAGTTCTTAATAAGGTTCTTGATCAAGTTCTTAATAAGTTCTTGAGCAAATTACTTTCAGTTCTTACTTAAGTCACATTACAGAGTCATCCTTTAAGTAAACCAAGTATCTTATTCAAGTTTAGCTTATAAGATCGAAAAATACAATCTATGGTTTTTATCTATAAATAGTAGATGTCTTAAATAGTACACACACACACGCCTCAAAAAACGCGTCATCGGTGAGATGTCTTGCTTAACCCCTTGGCGTGAGATCGGTCAGCATAGATCTTAATGAAGTTTTTACATTGTAACAACACCATTGATTACAAGTCTGGTCATGGAAATGTCTTTTACTAGACTCCATTCTTTATTATTGACTTCATCATTTTAAACAAATAATAATCCACCATGCTCTATTTTTTATCAAAAAATTTTAAAAATATTATTCCATCGGAAATGGATGAAAAAAGTTTTTGTTGTTGGCGGGGCTGGCGTGCTGTTGTTCTTCCTGTATTTAGTTGTTCAAGATTTTTTGGCTCTTTTGTTTTTTGTTGCCATTGTGTTATATATTTTATAACCGTAATAACTGCCCCCAGCAAGCAGCAGGCTCCAAAAAGGCAAACAGTTTTAAGGTTCTAGATTCCATGAAGACTTTTGGTGCTGTAGAACCTTGAATTAACTTGTTCTAGTTCTGGAGCTGGCCATTGAACAACTTGTTTTGGCGTTTATGTTTTTCATTATGATTATATTCTGTGATTGTAACTTTAATTTTCTTTGTACTGTTTAATAAATCCAGCAACCTTTGTTCCCTGCTGCAACACGCCCAGGAGGCTTTGGTAGCGTTTGTCACATCGTCACTATCTCTACCTGATGCGTGGGTTCTGATTTCATCAATGTTTCCTGTTCTGCTGATTTTCGACCTCGTTTCATTGAAGGGAAATAAAATCTTATGATTAAAAAGTAATTAATCCCATGATTACGGCGATAACAATGTTCCAAATCGTAGTATAGATCACAACCTAGAAGAATCAAATGACTTTGTTAAAACGATCTTGCGTTAAATCATACGTAAGATTCGTGTTTCCAAATCATGGAGCAAATCTACTGACAGTTAGTGTACAACTAGAACCGTTTGCCCAACGGTGTTTATTCTGTTCAACCATTCCGCGACCCCACTGCGCGTCATACCTTTTATGAAACTTTATAGATGTATGTGGCCGACAATCCGTTGAATTTTGTTCCTATGCGGAATTCATTCCGAGGAACTGCTTCTGTTTTTTCCACATGCTGCACAAAGAATACAGCCTTTCTCCTTTTTGGGCATAATAGCTTGTCACAGACTTGGTCATTCATAAGTTTCAGGAAGGTTTAGGCCGCCCCTGTAGCTGTAGTAGATCAATCACTGTGCATGTTTTTTTTTAGTAAATTATAATTATTTTATTTTTTAAAATGAGCACCGCAAAAACGGTCGCCAACCTGATATACCATTCTGCCGTTATGAGGTCTAAGTGTAGGATACACATGCTTGGGAAAAGCCTGTTAAAAATAAAACCGGCAGATCTTGCAAAACAACTTGGGGATGCACATAGCAAATGTCGCTATATTACAGCTTCATTATGCTACGAAAATTTTTTCTAGGTAAGCCAAGAATATCCAGAGAATAAAATATGTAAAAAAAAATACATTTATAAAAAATGGCTTCACTCATAAATGATGATAGCGGTCTGTGGTGAAATTGCGCTTGCTTTTAGCGAAGTACTACGCATTTAGTAACACTACGGATGACGGGGAGAAAAGACATAACAAAGCTGTAGCAACTAGCTGCAGCACAAGATCACTATGAAAAGCAGAGAACTGAGCAGTTAGATTTTTATAATAACACACTGAAAAAAACAGGGGCATGCAGCTTACACAATACAGTTGGTGAATCAAGCAATAAAAGAATATTATCTTAACAGCAAGCCAATCGAGACATTGCCCCACCAAAAAATTCAGCACTTTTATTCAACCATCAGAAAAAACAAAAGATCAGAAATCGGGTTTAGTGTCGTTGGGATGACCGTCGTGATTTTGTTTGCGCATAATATTGGCTGAATAAAAAATGAACAAAATCTATTATTCGCCAAAAGGATATTGGAAGGGAATCACCGCAAATAAAAAGCTAAGCCAAGCAGCGGTGTCATGAACAAACAAGCAAACAGAATGGTTATCTAAACCAGCGATTTGGCAAATTTATTTACCTCTGGCGCCTGAGACGAATACAGAGACCACACTTGGAATACATACCCAAACGACACCCATCAAATGGATCGTCTTATTTACCCCCATGATACGATTAGACGAAAAAGATTTAAGTACGCACTCACAGTCGTTGGACGGAGCTTCAAGATACAAAGATGCGGAACATTAACCGCAAAAGAGTGCTCTGCTTTGCGAGTTGGCCATACAACTGAATACCAGAGTCCTTTAACTTAGCCTCGCATTGATTCAATTGATTGAGGGAATAGAATGTAAAGGCCAAGGAATCAATTTATTGTTGAAAGCATAGAGTTACCATTAAAATAGGCATTCCAGGAGTTCTCAGATCACGAGGCTTTAGTTGAAAACTTAACAAACAGTTTTAGCCGAAAGACTTTGCTCCTACCAGTATCACAGAAGCTTATTGACAATTCTCGCAACACGAATGGTTAGAAGACTGCCCCTGCCAGTTTTTTGCGCGCAATGATAATGAAGAATTTAAAGGCTAAAGCCATACAAATCAATCAAATAACAAATAATATAATTTGCTGAAGGAGAACGTCATACACCCAGCAAACTATTACCGTTTGGTTTTGAAAGTAAGTACCCTTTATTTACCGGGGGAAGCAAAGAGGGGACTCTCCGCATCAGGCAACAGATCCAGGTTTGGGAGTGTTGATCCATATGTAAAAAAAGAATGTAAAAATGAATCCAAACCCGTGTATTATTTACGAGGAAACTGACAACAACGAAACAACCGGCTCCTCAAAGATCTTTGTGAAAGAAAACCTGCAGATAATTCCGCCAAACACAGTTCCGCTTTAATTAATTACGGTTCTCGCAAGGTCCATAAGCATTATGAAAAACACTGATTAACAAACACACGTTTTGTGTTTGTTCTATCTAATGAACTTCTTTGGTTTACAACAGTTGTGTTGAACTCATGTAGATTAATCGAGTTTTACGTTATCATGATGAAAAAGTCTATTGTCAAACAATGCTTCTTGTAGGTGTCAGAGATAATGTTTGAACTGCACAACACTGCGAGATAATCCGTTTGCCTTTTTTAATGTTTTCTCCTGGCTTCTAAAGACTGTTACATTTTTACCTTAACCAACAAACTCCTTGATCACCCTTTCCAGATAAGTCATCCGTCATCTGTTCCGTAAAAACCTTCTTAGTAGTAGTGAAGGGAAAGGCGAATCGTTTAGGGTAATCAGATGGGTCGTCCAGCCCGCAGGCCCTTTTAGCTACTTCTAATTTCCATGTTGTTTAAGATGTCTTCAGAGGAAATCTATAAACAAAACTATCTGTATCGGGTAAAGTACTCCTGGACTCTGGATAACAAGTGGTTTTTAAAGTAGTCATAAAGAAACTCTAACATCAAAAGTCGTTGATAATTCCTAAAACAGTAAACCAAAAAATCCAGGTTTTGTCCCAATGTGACTTTCTTTTTTTTTCATCATTATGCCAAAAAGCTGATCATGATAAATCTTCCAGCCGTCTGATAATTAGGTTTAGAAGTCACTTAATTGCTGTTCGTTCATCTTGAGACCAATCTAACATCTTTTGCGCTTTGTGCGGGATTCTCCATATCTTTCCAAAACAGCTGTTGTTCACAGCTTGAAAAGTCCTATTTCTGAAGCACTGTGATTTAGTCTAAGATCAGAGTTCTTCATGATGTATGTTTCATGAACTGTTCTGATCAAAAGCGATTATACGATGAACAGCTGTCAACTTCAAACCGTGTCTTAAATAAAATTGTGTAGAAGATCTGTAATGACAGAGCATAATTTTTTATGCCTCGGATGATTAGCACAAGTTTAGGCGGCCTCTGTTTTTTCCTTCTTTTAGACTTTCTATTTTCTTCGCCGCGAATGATAGTCATTATCAGTCATGGAGTTCATTAGGATAATTCTAAATCAACTTCTAGAATGAAACCACGCTGTTGAACCCCCGGCGTTAAACTAGCTCAACCACATTAATGCTCTTTGAATATTTTTTCGGATTGTCTTCTGTGTACATTTTAAAGTTGCGTAATGGAAGCGATGCCCCCGGGCCGCCCCATAGCCCAACAACAGATTTGTTTGCATCTAAATACATGAGATAGTTTACCTTTTACTACCTCGCGATCAGAATCATCTAGGTATTTGTTGATTTGCTACAGTAAGAATGCGACGCCAACTAATTCCTCCGCGAAATCCGTTTTTCAATCACTTGAATCATTGGTCGGTCAGACAATAAATCAATCTGTACTCCAGTAAGTTTTAAGAAAGCGTCCCCAGCTCACCCAGGCGCAGAAATGTTATGGCGCAGGATCCACTATAATGTTTCATCGCAGGTCTTCTTAATTGGTCAAAAATGTCCGCCAACACACATGTATCAGCCATCAATATGCAATCATGATATCTCCCATCGTTTTACACTACTAACTTCTGCCACGCATTTGAGCATGCTGTAATCGAATCACTGATTTCTCCCTTTCCTCAAGACTAAAAAAGAACGCGACCTTTAGAGGAATTATCTTCATCAAACCTTTCCCAACTGTTCATGTACTCGGAAGGGTAAACACCCCTTTCTAACAATGTGAGGTCTAAAAATATTCTCCTTATTGGACAGGACTTTAAGGACATAGCCAGTGACTCTAATGAACTCATTTTGGAGGGGGGGGGGCTGTGTTGCTGCATGAGACATGTGTCTGGTCATAAAAACGTGACAGTTAGGTATTTAAAGTGAAGACACATGTACGTTTCTGATGACTGTGCAAATGCATGTTACCCGGAAGGCAAGCGCCCACGGCTTTTCCATTATAAGAGAGAGTCGTAAACCCCGCAAGTTATGAAAAAATACGCAGCTTCCATGTCTTTGGTTCAAACTTTGTTGAAGATTGCATGTAACGGGGCGCTGCTCCTCTGAACTTCCCGCAAGTTAATCATGGTCTCTTACTTTTTTGGATTGGGCCTTTCCTCACTGAGGTTCTAAACCACAACTCCAACAATGTGTGGCTGAGTCATACTGTTGTTGGTCGTTAGCTCATTATGATTTCCAGATAAATTACAGATTATTTAGAACAATCATTTACGCACTTGCTGCAGCATGCGCTGTAAAATAAAAATCTGCTAGGCCGCATTTGGGTCCTCTGTATAATTCAGGCTGGCGTTGAATGAACGCCAACCGACCTGACAATAAATGAAAGCAAATGAACAAATCTGATGGATTCCTCATTAAGACGTTTTTCGAAGTTTTTTTTTTGTGGAGCCTGGCCCTTCATAAGGAACAATGAGTGATTCAAATCTGCGTAAACAAGGGGTGGGGGGGGGGGAACATATGGAGAAAGATTTGGCACTTTTTTCCCAGGTCTTAAAACTAACGTACTGCCTTCTGCATGGGGGCGTTACAATTAGTTTCCGTTTAACAGTCCAACTGGGCCGATACAAGGTTTCTTAATGTTCGCTGCGGGCATGAAAAGATGGAACCTTGTTAAACAGTGTCTGCAGAATTCTTGTTTGTTTAGTGTATTTTGAAGTATGCGCCAATAATCTACTCATTGTTCGTATCCAATATTGAATGGTAGGAGGCCATGTCGCTGAGGGGGGGGGGGGGGGGGGGGGCGGTGAAAGCATATAGTAAGTCAACATATTTTTGCCTGGTCGCCACGCGTTGGACTGTTCTTTCTTGGACTCTTTAAACAGGTTGTAGATGGTTCCTCAGCCCATGTTAGATATTACAGTTAATGGTTTGTTTTGTCTTCAACTGATCAATGGAAATCCACGCTAACGGGAAAGGATATCCACATAAATTAAGAATCATTGATGTAAGGGTGAATAGTGAGGACACTTCTCTCTCTGCGTTTTTTGCGGGTGTAATGCAGCTGCGAGAACACACCACATGAAAACCTTTTGTTATCGCAGTATTCTTTATGTATAGAACTGCTCGTTTGCAACTAATGCTGGCGGTATGGAATGTTAAACTTGCCTACAAACGGCGCATACTTAGTCCTGTTTTAATCTATCTCTAAGACTCGCCCCTGACCACCAGAGCCGCTCATTTTGGCTTCTTCAGCGGCCACATCAAACTGGGGTAAGCAGCTGGTCTGCCCAACCACAGGTGGTTTAAGTAAGTCCATACAGAAAGAATAGTCTGTTGTTTAGTCGAACCCCAGACTCGAGATTTTCTTCATTTATTGTTACATAGTGAAATTAAAACAGCTAACATACTTATAAAACCGGCGTCTATTGTAGTTTACCGGCAAACCTGAGAAATAGCATGAGCAACACTTGGTGCCCGTACGCTTGCTGATCAATGACTTCTAAATGCAATAGCTTGCAGTGCTCTTGTAAGCTTCTTGCATTGCTTCAAAAACAATTCGTCGGGGCCTGCAGTAACGTTTATCCATCTGATTTCTTTTCTAACTCAAAAGATTTATTGAAATCAAAAAAAAAATTATCAATATCGATGGTCTTTTTTGCGCTGGACTCATAAACTAAAGTATAAACACCCGTTGGGCGTTGTAATGTGAGCTTGTTTAGAACAGAGTTTTACTGTCTCCGTGTACTTTTGTTAAGCAAGTTCCTTTTTTATCTGCTCGGGGTCTGGCTTTGTTGAGAAAAAACTGTGTCCTCGCCTTCTTTGAGATCAAACTTTTGTGTTTTTGGTAGTCATCAAAAGCGCCTGTAAACGATTAAAGTCTTGCGTCCTGATGTTTGAGTACACTAGTGCTTATTTAGATCAGTTGAAGGAACTAAGTTGAGCTGTTTATTATTGAAAAACCATAGCGGTGTGCTTTGGAGTTTAGTTTTTTTGTTATCTGCTAGCAGCACCTACGGCTAATGAACATAGGCCAAGAGCTAAAGACAAACCTCCCCTAGAGGTAAAGCTGCGGGAGCGCCTATGCCTGATGCGAAAGACCAACCACGACTCGTTCCGCTGATGCGGCGCTATATAGTTTAAGCTCCAGTATTAACTTAGGTAACAGCATTAACGGCAGCAGAATACCGTCAGTTTGGTTTTGCTGTATTGGGGAATGTCCTGCTCTAGTTTTGTTGTAAGCATTTGTGTAATGTGTGGTTAATCTAGAAGGTTTTTATGCCGGGGGTTTTCGACTCTCTTCTCTTGGCGACTCTGGCGCTGTAGGCACATTTGGATAAACTTGAACAGACATCTTTTTTAAAAATGAAAAAATAATTTAGTATTCTGGATGGTCTAATCTTTTCTCTTTAATATTCAGCTTGGCATCAATATAAAAACAAATGTACAATAAGCGGTGTTTAGATCGGCTTCTTCTTCTTCCTCAATTTGATGTTTACGTCTTGTAAAACCGTTCTCTTCTCGCCCCCACTTCCATGCAACTCCTCGTTATCCTCGGTTGTCCTTAGGTCAATCGCATAAACCTATTTGATGTTAAATAATCATCAAGCCTAAACACACTGTGAAGGTGTAAGATTCCTTTAACGCAAGGTCTGCTGTTGGTCGTCCTACCCCTCCACCCCCAAACAATGTTTCCTATTTCGTCAAATGATGATAAGGTCCTAGCCCCGCTAGCGTAGATTTGGTTTAGGGCCCGGCAATTGGGTACATTGCACTTTCGTTAGTTTTGGATGAAAAAACTTTTCACTTGCTCTTTGGCGAATGGTTCGACATCTTCCACACAGCAATAAAAATACTTTAAGCGATTTTACTCGACACTAAGATTAAAATTCCCTAGAGCTCTGCCCTGGCTTTTTAGGGATATGTGAAGGATGACGCACGTTTTTCGTAATCTATTACTATTGTGACCATATTGGTTGCTCCAATCAGCCCTTCTAATTGATCTTTGCAACACAACAAACTCTAACAAGATGTCAGAAATGCTGTACTTTGCTTCGGTGTCTGTTGATTTGATAACACGTTTGATTCATTAAAAGTTAGTTCGTATGACAAATCTTCTTTTAATGCCGCCTTGAAAGTATGGGGCATGTGCTTTAACACACAAACTCTAAGGGAATAGAAAAGCGATTTCCATACCAATTTACAGCTAAAGCCCTTTGCTGCTTTTGAGCATCTGGTCTGGGGGCGAGGTCGCGGGCGTCTATTCTAGTTTTAGTGCTCTTCATTGCCGATTCCCTTGAAACCAAGATCTTCTCCCTTTCATTCGCGGTTTAGCCTAGATCAGAATAGGTTAAAAATATGTCGCATGTGGTTGTAAAGAAAAGACTTCTTTCCCCTCAAGTTTTTAATAGAATTTGGCTACGGATTGCCCGTCCCACATTCTGGACAACTGGTTTCTTTGTGGGTCTGTTGTTGAAGCAAGTTCTATTGTGAAAGTAAGCCGTGCAGGAGCCTGGCACCACAGAATAATCCGCTACCTAGGTATGGGTAAATTTAACAGTAAGAATTTGATCTGCATCAATATAGGTTGGATTATTGGGAACAGTAATATTCCTTTATTTCCCTTCACGCCATGGGGTGTTTTCAGACTTCGAAGTCGGTCAGAATCGAGCCATATACTTGTGAACATTTTTATAAAACAAAATACAAAGTTAATTATTTAAAACATGGCGGGAATTGAGGAGGTGAAGAAGATTAGATTATTAGTGATCTTGGAGACCCGACATGGATGAAAGGACTCCTATAACACAGCAATCGCTCGACGTTCTCATGCGGGATGATTAGAGGGGGCGCAAAGGCGTGAATTAACAGAGAGATAAGGTCAATCATTATAACCAAAGTTTGAAGACAAAAACCCGCCCGAATCTATAGACCCTGATGATTTTGAACAAAAAGATAACCATTTGTTATTGTAGAAACACAAAGGAAACGTGTTCCGCTTACGTATAAACTAAACTCATCATAGTTTGTAAGCATGGGTACAATTAATCACAAGCTCACTGCAAGGCGAGCTAAAGCGCCTGGGCTTTACTGGAACCAAAATTAGGTCCGCAGAAGTTGCCTAAACGTCTAAACAAGCCTACAATACTCCCAACAGATAACCAAAGCAAAACACGCCACAATGAAGATTTAAGTCCAACAGCAGATAGAATAATAACTACAGTAAAGAAACTCACTGATGAAGAAGAAACACTTTAACAAACTATACACGAGCCACCCGCTGCCCACGCAAAGAAATACAGGCGCCTATAAGAGAATTAAAAGCCCGTGATCTGCTTTAAGAACCATCAGAGAGAATTATTAAACAAGCAGCACAACTGACTGAAGTTTTGCGAAATGAGCATATAGAAAAGAAGAAAAAAAACTCGCTGAGGCTAACGAGGCCAAGCTTATGGAGTGATGTTATAGAAAAATAAACAAAGACGACATGAACTTAAAGACGAAAGATCACAAGACTAGAAGTGTTTGTCTAATAACAGAAAAGAATTACAAACTCTAGTGAACAAATAAAAAACTTATCCAAAGAATTTTATATGATGACCCGACGCTAGCAAAACGAAGTGAAAAACACTGTTTAGGAGAACAAGGTGTCGACTTAGCAAGCGTTATAACGGCCTAGATTTGCAATAAGTACACTGGGTGATGCTATTACCCAGACGGTGGTGGAGGGGCTAAGTTTCAGTGCCTCCATCGCCATCGCCTGAGAAATCATGTAAAAAAAACAACTTGATCATCTTGTCGAGTTATTAAAAAAAATTAGCTGGTAAAGCTATAGACTCTTTACCTGGTATATTAGGGAGTAATCGGATAGCTGCTTTTGTCTACTGCAAGGCAAAGTAGTTGGGCTTTATGGCCGAGCACTTATGGGCGTTAGTTCTCTTAATATGGGGGTAATATTCAGTAAAATAAAGACAAGTCATCCTAGACAGTTAATCCAACAACCTAGCTGCAGTCTTTTCATATTCATGGTCCAGCGGCGAACAAAGTCCATGTCTTCAACGGTCCTTTGGGCTTTGGACCTCGGGGATTGATGACAGTAATCTTGGGTTTTTTTGTATTGTTTGTACTAATACTACTGGCCCAGAATTTTATGTCGTTTTTTCCAACCTTCTGTTCATTGCCTGCTATAAATTTTCATTAGGTAGTTTATTATGTACCTATCTGGAGTCCTGAAGGTCCAGAAGGCAGCAGTATAACCTGCCAACAGCAAATCGACACTTTTGATCTTGCGTATTGTAAAACATTTTGGGTAACCTTTTATGCTTGAAGTTAATCAACTGTAGAAATTTAGGGCGGCCTTAATTTGCTAAGTATTTGTTTGGTGCGTCAAGCCAGTCGAAGATCAGGTATGTCGATCGCGCTGTGCTTGCGACCTAGCAAACAACCAAACGTAAGTACATAAGAGTCGTTTTATTCGTACTATTCCCGCTTTAGTTAGGCCCTCAGATGTTTCTAAGATAAAAGTTGTCAATGCTGTTTATTGCTCTGCTCTATGACCCGAGGTGAACGCCAGTGCCTGAAAGAGAAAGATGTTTTGTAAGGAGGATTCCCAGTCATAGTTATACATTTCTGTGCACGGCCCCACAAATAAGGGGTGCCTAAGCCATGATTAAGGATCCGACTTTGGTCTAAGCTGTCTTAACATTAATATTGAATTCGTTACAGATCCATTCAAAAGGCCCATGTCTATTTGGTTGCTGAATGGATTTAAAACGGTTTTTGTCAGTTAGTAATGGCGCTCGTCAGTTCAGTCAAAATTACTCCCTGAAGGTGTAATAAAAAGAAATCTGTACACTGACCTCAACCAAAATCAGAGGATATTAAATGATCCGCATACGATACTTACTCCACACCAAGACATTTGAATGCACAAAACACAGAAAAGTTTAACTGGTTCTGATACAACTGCAATCGGCTGACTGAACCACACTTTTGCGATGTAGTCCTATTTTTAATAGGGGTTAAGATATCTGCTTAATGGAGTACTCACCTTTTTATGAAAAGTGACAGTCTGGTCACAGCAATGTCAAGAGTAATCAGTTCTATAATTTGCAAGATTGTAGGGCGGCGCCACAGAATATTTTGCATCTTTTAGAATATTTGAACGCCAGTCATTTTTATTTTGTTTAGAAAAAATGTTTTGGTAAAAATAACAACTCAAGACAGTCCTCCGTCTTTTAGAAACATGCCTATTGAATTAACGATTGCGGGAACCAAAATGGTCGTCACTCCATGAAATATTCTCGACAAAGTTGTATGGTTTAATATAACTGAAGCCAAGGGGAATCATACGATTAAAAAATAATGAAAGGGGAGCACGACGTTAGCCTGTGAACAATACCTATTGGTTATTACGGGTTTGGCGCACGAAAAGAAGCAATGAGTAACTGAGACATTAACTCTCAAACTTAAACATGCAAATCTACAAACAATGTTAACATTCAAACCTGAAGACCAAGTGTAAATATTTTGAAACGGCTTAGCTAAAAGGTTTTAGCTTTGCCAACGGACAGTCAGACGCTCAAAGATGTATGGTTACATCAAAAAAACTTGACTTATGAGGGGGAAAGTCCGCTCGGACCTTGCAAACATTCATTACTCTATATGGTCATTTGGGATGAGCTGAGCACTGATGAAACTTATAAATGGAAGGCCCTGCACTGTTTTTTAAGAGCTCTTCCGTCAGGAAAAAGCGGCATAATTGCAATTATGAAAGTATACTATTCCCGAAGTTACAGTTTTAAAAGATAGTTGTGGGGAGGGGTTGGATCATTTTTAATTATAAGAGCACAGACAAAACAGGGAAAGTCTTAAAATGTGATAATCTGCACATTGTTTTGGAAGAAAAAAAAGTGTACAAAAAAATGTCGCGTGGGCCAGAAGAATCGGGATTTTGCATTAAGCGCCTGTGAGGTGTATAACTTAGAATTAAAAGACCTTGCAGACGTTACCAGACTTTTGAACAAATGGTGAGATAGGCGTTTTTGTTGGTTTTGAGTTACACTAAAGATGGTGATTATACGCCCCAAGAGTTGGCGACAACAAACAAGGTTTTCCTACACTAGAACAAACTGGCGCAATCTAGAAGCAAATAATGTTGGCCAGTATGAATATAAAAGAGTTCGGAAACACCTGACCTCAATGGCACATAGAACCATATTTAGGAATGGGAATAAAACTTGAATTCATAAGCCCATTTACATTTTTTGAGCCGTCACAAAAGTTTCAGAAAAGCATTCAACCTGGCCCTTTTACACATAGTCTTATGGCCGACGACAATAGTCGGAAAGAGATTGAAATAAACGCCGTATGGGAAAAACAGTACAGTCCTCCACAGAAGAGAACGGTTGTAAAGGATGCTTCACAAAATTAACAAGTTCATTCCACAAATGAAATTAGGCGATGCGTTCACAAATGATATTTTGAAAATTTCGTCTTCAAAGATAAGGGGAGGGATGGGGCTGTGGCGTCAGTGACGTCCTTCAAAAAGGCATTCTAATTAGCGGGCAAAAACTTAGAACGTTGAAAAACTTTAAGGTACTTCGTCATTCTTCTTCTTCACACTGGCGAGATATAAGGTCATAACAACAAGCAACAAAATCTATATTAGTCTAAATAGAAACAATCTTACAGAACTAAATTGGATTAATCTTACACATTTCGACCTATAAGGATTTTTATACGGAACAAGATTTGACAGAGAGCATGATAAAAACAATAACTGGATTAGATTAAGTTCTGTTATAAAACTATGGAGCAGTTAAAACTATATGACCAAAACCCCGCATTGTTCATTAATTTGTGGACAAAACGTTGGGGAAAACAATATTTATCCGCGACCTGTTACAAACAGTTTATCGTTATAAAATTTGATATAATGTGATATTCTGCCCAACACTTAAATGGAACCAAACATATAGAAGGTTTTATGACTGAATGATAACATATTTTTATTAATCCTAGCAATAAATATAACTGAGTGAGTGTCTAGAACGCTTTTGTTATATTGTTGAAGGAACGCAGACACTATTTATTAAGATACTGTTCAGCAGAAAGAGACATATTTAAAAAGAGAAACACTTTGTCGAAACTAGCTTTTCAGTGGAAGACATGCTGGGATAAGTGTGTGGATTTTATGCCCAAAAATCTAACTCAGGTTTATAAAGACTTTAGAGAACAGTTAAAGACTGTAGTGTTATTTCATATGAAAACAGAGATGCAGTTTGTTGAATGTGTGCGTGAAAATGATGTTATTGCAAATGACCAGGAAAAACACAGGATAAACAAAAACTGCAATCTGAAAAGTTTAGTACATTAGTATTGAAAACGATAATCCTACACAGTATGTTTGTTTGTAGATAATCGTATTTTTTTGGTTATTGAAAGAGAATGTGTGATGGATTATCATTTTTAATTCATTGTTA
>CM031613.1:62455547-62457958 GCA_018398815.1 Conus ventricosus
AGACACCGACGATGAATGTGGTAAAACACAAAACGCTGCTTTTGTAAATGTGTTCGGCCAAATTTTTGGCCCCTGACAATCAACACCTTTTTTTAAAAGCATGAAAAAAAAAACTTCTTTTTTCTCTCCCCCCTTAGTTTACCCCCACGAAAACCCGTCATTTTTATAGGGTGAAACCCCCAAAACCGCGATAAACCAAACCTTTTAAAAAAGGAAACATAAGATAACCAAAGGGAAAAAAGGATGGATCCAATTTTTAAAAAACAATTCAAAAGCCCTTTATTAAAAAAAAAACCCAAAAAATGTTCAAAAAAAGCAACCGGCTCACCACCTACCAAAATTTTTTGAGTCCAGTGCTGACACTTTCAAGGGGTTTTTTAAAGCGAACAAATGTTTGGGTTTTTTTCCTTTTTTTCTTTTTTTTTTTTTTTTTTTTGGGAACCCCGCAAAAGATCGAGAAAATTTTCCTTAAAAGTAAAACCAAAAAAAAGGATAAATTTTTTATTTGATAACAACAAACGGTTTTTTTTTTTTTCAGAGAATCACCAATCTTGGGACAAGGGTTTTAAAAGGTCCCCCACAGCATCCAAACTTTATTTGGGATTTTAAAATGAAAATTTGATTCCAAAAAAAAGAATGGATCAGAGCTGAAAATGATGATTTGATTCCAAGAAAAAGCATGGCTAAGAATTTTAAAATGATGATTTGATGCCAAGAAAAAGCATGGATAAGAATTCTCCACTTCGATTTTAAGACCGACATATGTCGATATAACATGTCAAGATATACAGCTACCATTCTACTTTTATATATTAATTCGGGTGCCATTAACTGAAACATCTAACAAATGTTTAAGTCAAGTGACAATCTGACGACTGTTCAAGTTCGTCTGTAAAGAGTTGATTCGACGGTTTAATCATATTAAGGCTCAGTTTCATGTTGTGAAATTCATTTTCAATGATACATTTACGAAAGCATAACCAAAGCATAAGAGAAAAACATAACGCTGAGAGTTCTTACTTTAAACGTATTATAACATCACGTCACTTTTCATAATTATTTCGTACGTTACTTGGCCACCGAACTATGAGAGAGAGAGAGAGAGAGAGAGAGAGAGAGAGAGAGAGAGAGAGAGAGAGAGAGAGAGAGACAGAGACAGAGACAAGACAGAGAGACAGACAGACAGAGACAGACAGACAGACAGACAGACAGACAGACAGACAGACAAAGCAAGAGTTCAGTTTACTGTTCCTGGGTATTCGTATTTCAATAGTTGACAGTGTACCTAACAAGCTGCTTCTGCTGTCATATGTGTGTGTGTGTGTGTGTGTGTGTGTGTGTGTGTTGTGTGTGTATGCACGTGTAATATGTGTGTGAGTGTGCGTGTGTGTGTGTATGTATGTGTTGTGTGTGTGTGTGTGTGTGTGTGTGTGTGTGTGTGTGTGTGGTGTGTGTGTGTGTGTGTGTGAATATGTGGGTGTGTGTGTGTGTGTGTGTGTGTGTGTGTGTGTGTGTGTGTGTGTGTGTGTGTGTGCACGTGTAAATATGTGTGTGAGTGTGTGTGTGTGTGTGTGTGTGTGTGTGTGTGTGTGTGTGTGTGTGTGTGTGTGTGTGTGTGTGTGTGTGTGTGCGCGCGCGCGCGAGCGCGTGCGTGCATGCGTACATATGTATGTGTGTGAGCGTGTCTGTAGGCAAGCGTACGTGTATGTGTGTGGTGTGTGTGTGTGTGGTGTGTGTGTGTGTGTGTGTGTGTGTGTGCGTGCGTGCGTGCGTGGTGCGTGCGTGCGTGCGTGCGTGCGTGCGTGCGTGCGTGCGTGCGTGCGTGCGTGCGTGCGTGTGACGTGAGCGCGAGTCCGCAGCGCTTTTTGTCTCAGTTGAAACTGACATCGAAAATCGACATTCACACTCTGCTTAATTTTCTCCTGCGCCCTGCTGAATCATTCATGTGTCATTACGGTCCAACGGATGCAGTGGCTTCTTTCTTATCATCCTTTCCATTCTGGCGTCACCATTGTTCCCTTTCTCCCAATGTATGTATACTACCTTTGTGTCTATTTGTGTGCCATGCAAAGATTCCGGGATTATGTCCGGTACTTCTTAACTCTGCGTCTCTGAAACCTTTTCTTTACTTTCTTTTGCTCTCTGTGCCACTTCAGTGTACATCACGCCCACAACTGCTCATTCGGGCTTTCCGTTAGACAGCCACAGCCTGGCTTGTCCCCGTCGTAGCGCGCGGTATTGTTAAGTCGTCATGAGCAACCATCAGGGGAGACAACTGCACTGTGGCGTGTCACTCTCCGGTGGTGGTCAGTAGCGCCATTTCTGATCCAGCCTTCGCAGGACACCACGATAATAATTACTTAGTCACGGAGTAGGCGTTTTCCCCCCCTGAGGGCGTCACCCCGTCCGTG
>CM031613.1:62465020-62480020 GCA_018398815.1 Conus ventricosus
CTCATTCGGGCTTTCCGTTAGACAGCCACAGCCTGGCTTGTCCCCGTCGTAGCGCGCGGTATTGTTAAGTCGTCATGAGGCAACCCATCAGGGGAGACACTGCACTGCTGGCGTGTCACTCCGGTGGTGGTCAGTAGCGCCATTTCTGATCCAGCCTTCGCAGGACACCACGATAATAATTACTTAGTCACGGAGTAGGCGTTCTCCCTCTGAGGGCGTCACCACGTCCGTACAGCAGCAGCCCCTCCTAGACTCTCTTCTCTCATACCGACGACCTCAACTCGAACTCACCAAGCGCAAACTCAGGAGGTTAATTGACACTTAGGACATTCTGACAGCAGGGTATGAAGAGCTATAGAACTGAATATTCTTTTTTTTTTTTTAATCTGGTCGATGAAGATGAGGATGCTGAAATGATGCTATGGAATAAGTTCTGGTCTGAGACTACATCACACACCACACCCCACACACACACACACGCCCACACGCACGCACGCACGCACGCACGCACGCACGCACGCACGCACGGGACGCACGCACGCACGCACGCACGCACGCACCACGCACGCACGCAAAGCACCACGCACACACACACACACGCACACACACACACACACACACACACACACACATGTCCAGTTAAGCATTTACTTTAAGATTATTTGCAGGTGTGTTGTATGGATGCTTAGAGGGACATATATATATATATAAAATATCATACTATATTATAATAATTATATATAATATTATAATATTAAACTATTTATATATACAATATATATAGCCTTACATACCACATTATCATACACTACTAGTCACAGACATTTTGCTATCTCTCTCTCTCTCTCTCTCTCTCTCTCTCTCTCTCTCTCTCTCTCTCTCTCTCTCTCTCCCCTCTCTCTCTCTCTCTCTCTCTCTTCGTCTATAATTCACATATGTGAAAAGACGTAAAACTGAAGTACTACTATACTACAAACTATACTAGTACTACTAACTACTACTACTCCCCCCCCCCCCCCACACACACACACACATACACACACGTATATCACAGTACACTATATTGTGCTTCCTACCATGTCGGGTGTTCGTATCTCTTCCGGTAACCACCAAAGATTGTTTTCAAGATGACACGCCACAACTAAGCAACATGCTTCCTTTGACCTTTTTTTCCAGTTTATTGTCGCCCACCACATGTCAGCATGTGGCCCAAACCAGGTAACTGTGTACTTTATTTTGATAACTGTGTACTTTATTTTGATAACTGTTACTTTATTTTGATAACTGTGTAACTTCATTTTGATGAGTTGACGCCCGCCGACTGAGCCTAGTACATGACACGGTACATTACGATACTAAGTAGACAAACATTAATTTTCAATGCCAGTTTCAAGAGAAGCAAAATCTCCGAAGTTGTCAAACAAAATAAGAGAGAACTGTTATTTCTGTGGCAGATGAGTGAAAATTACTGCTCTTGCCCAGAGGTCAATTCGCAGAGTTCGCCACATGTCTGACATCAGTAATCGCCTGCCTTGGGCAGTCATACAGCCATTACTGTTCCGCCATGGCACTCTTTGTGTGTGTGTGTGTGTGTGTGTGTGTGTGTGTGTGTGTGTGTGTGTGTGTGTGTGTGTGTGTTGTGTGTGTGTACACTGTGCGCATCTAAGAGTATTTTTGCTCCTGCTTTCACTTGTTTCTGTCTTTTTTTAAAGCTTTCTTGCTTAAAAGCTGATTTAAAGCATTTGCAAATGCAAAATACGACACATTGCGTTGGTCGACACATCTTGAATTCTATTCTTTTGTTGTTCGTGAAATTGCTTCACCCATTTACCTGTGAAAGTGGATTTTTATCACAAGGTTTTCTCCATCAACTGGTGACCTTAAGGTTTTATGTGAGTTAAGCGTATGTTGCGCGTGAGACCTTGATGCATTGTTTTTCGCCTTTTCCAATAATGTGGTATGTGGTTACAAGAAAACAAACGACAGACCAGCCGCTGTTGGCGAAGTGGTTAGCGTCGCGGTCTCCCGGCTGGGAGGTTGTAGGTTCGAATTCCATCAGAGTCATGTAGGATTTTTCTGCCCCGACCGGCTCCTACCCAGAGTTAAGTTTGCTACGAGCTCAGTTGGGAAGACTGGGACCACACAGTCGAGTCTCATCCGCTTAATGCTGAGAGTGTTGCTGAAATTTCCTGACCAACACGCAGGTGTCTGTATTTCTCAGTTGACGCCAATACATATTATGAAAGGAAGCGTAGAGTACAGCCCTGTCATGCAGTCTCAGACCGAATGAGAATCCATAGTATCATCTTCATCGTCCTCATTCTCATCGATCAGCATAAAAAAAGTCTGAAATTCTGTGGCCCTCCATGCCTGCTCTCATGGTGACCCCGTTTCGATGTCCTCTCCACGTCTGTGGCCTTGATTTGATTCCGTCGGGATCACCGGTATCGGCGAGTCCATGGGGGCTGTCGTTGGGCGGACGTGGTGGCGCCCTCCGGAGGGAGAGCTCACTCTCGCCGGTTCCTCGACTAAGCAATTATTGTCGTCAGTAGGGGGCTTAGTAGGTGGTGTCCTGCGTATGTTGGATCAGAACAGGCGCCACTGAACACCACCGAAGTGACTCGGCAGCAGTGCAGTGTCTCTCCGGTGGATTGTTTCTTAACGACTTGACATTGACTGCTTCCTGTGGATTGTCTGTGCCGGGGCTGCGGCGGGATGGGCCGGGCTGTGGCTGTGGACGAGAGGGAGAGGGGGGGGGGGGATGTCGGAATGATAGGTGTGGGTCAATACCAATGGGACAGAATTTTTTTTTAAAACTTGATAACTAGAAGCCAAAACAAAACAAAAATCATGTTGGTGGTACTGCTGCAATACATTGATGATAGTACTGCTATGTACTGCACTTCACTCTCCAATATTAAAAAGCAACAAACAGTCGACTGCCAATAGAGCAGACATTTCAAGAAGGTACAGCTAACATCGAAGCATGGATGACTCCGAACATTTAAAAAACAACAACAACTAAATGATGATAAACACCTGTGCTCTGATTTTCAAGGTGGCGTTTCTTGTGCAGAGTGATAACAAAGGTTGTGACAAACTTGCAAATAAAGGGGAAAAAAAGCATATGAAGAACGTGACTGCTCTATCACTTCACACGTTGACTGCCGTCATTTACATAGCACTGACAATGTTTCAATTATGGTTTGAAAATCAGTACTGAGAAGATCAGCTGGTTGACCAGCCACAACACCGCCATTGCTACTGATCTAACTATCTACCGAAAAAAACTAGGAACTGTTCAGCTATTCACTTACCTGGGATTACAATTAAAAACAGAAAGAAAAAGAAAAACCAGCAGTGACAGAGGCCAGACGAGAAATTCTCTCACAGACGGCAAAGACAACATTAGCACTGTCCATGCTGGAAGCTGTATGAAAGAACAATAACATCTTCATTAAACACAAGGTCAGGCACCTGCATGCACTGCTATATTTAGTCTGATGCAATCTATGTAAGACATAGATCCTCATACTGGATCAGTTGAATGCAAGCCATGAAACTTGGGTATTACTGCAAGATACTGGACACCAAATGTACTGACCACATCACCGATGAAGAAGGACACCATAGTAGGGTCACTTGGCACTAGATGACTATTTGTTGACTTCATTTAAGAAACGATTACACCAATGTGATCACGTATCGAGGCACAATACCACCGCTAACATGATTCACATGGAAACTTTAGAGGGAGGGAGCTGGAGGGAAAGACAGAAACATGACAGACTGACAGCGTGTGCAGAATGGACTGGTCCGCCATTTGAACAACTAAAAGAAACATGATAGACTGACAACGTGTGCAGAATGGACTGGTCCGCCATTTGAACAACTAAAAGAAACATGATAGACTGACAGCGTGTGCAGAATGGACTGGTCCGCCATTTGAACTAAAACCCCGGGTTTCACACACCACTGACAGGGCTGAAGGAATCTGATCAACAGGACGTCACTATGCCGTCCCATTGACACACCACTGACACACCACTGACACACCACTGACACGCCACTGACAGGGCTGAAGGAATCTGATCACTATGCCGTCCCACAGACACACCACTGACACACCACTGACACACCACAGACACACCACTGACATACCACAGACAGACCACTGACACACCACTGACACACCACTGACACACCACTGACACACCACAGACAACCACTGACACACCACTGACACACCACAGACACACCACTGACACACCACAGACAGACCACTGACACACCACTGACACACCACAGACACACCACTGACACACCACAGACAGACCACTGACACACCACTGACACACCACAGACACACCACTGACACACCACAGACAGACCACTGACACACCACTGACAAACCACAGACACACCACAGACACACAACTGACACACCACTGCACACCACAGACACACCACAGACAGACCACTGACACACCACAGACAGACCACTGACACACCACAGACACACCACAGACACACCACAGACACACCACTGACAACACCACTGACACACCACGACACACCACAGACACACCACTGACACACCACACTGACACACCACTGACACACATGACACACCACTGACACACCACAGAACACAGACCACTGACACACCACAGACACACCACAGACACACCACTGACACACCACAGACAGACCAAGACTGACCACGACACACTGACAACACCACTGACACACCACTGACACACCACTGACACACCATGACACACCACGACGACACCACAGACAACCACAGACAGCCACTGACACACCACTGACACAACACCACTGACACACCACTGACACACCACTGACACACCACAGACACACACACAGACTGACACCACAGACAGACCACTGACACACCACTGACACCACCACATGACACACCAAACATGACACACCACAGACAGACCACTGACACACCACTGACAACACCACTGACACACACACAACACCACTGACACCATGACAACCACGACAACCACTGACACACCACGACACACCACTGACACACCACCTGACACACCACGACACACCACTGACACAACCACTGACACACACACACTGACACACCACTGACAGGGCTGAAGGAATCTGATCACGATGCCGTCCCACTGACTCATTATGCATTCAAGGTAGAGGAAAAAAAATTTTTTGCACTGCATGCAGAACACAGAATTTTAAGAGACATAAAAAGATTTTAAAAATGCAAGATATGTGCGTCATTCCAATCAACAATACCAATTGTGTGACACAAAAAGCAAAAGCGGCACACAGTCATAGCTCTAGTGAAGTCTGTGTATGTGTGTGTGTGTTTGGGGAGTAGGGGGGGGGGGGGGGGGGTAGACCAATGATCAAAATCCGTTCCAGTTAAAACATGCAATTTTAAAAGACAGATTATTTTTTTTAAAGAAAGGGGGCAGGAAACAAACAAAATCCTTCTCCGATGAATGTTCTCCGCAGTGTCATCGGCCCTCGAAAGGAGAGGTCGGCAGGCCCAGCTGGCTGCAGCTGTTTCGCTCTGTGAAGAGCTCATCAGACGAACCTGCTGGCTGAGAAGCTCTTCCATAACTATAAGCAAAAAGGGAAACTCTCCCAGATCAAACACATCCTCCGTCTAGATAATTAGGGTCTTTGAAAGAAAAACTGCATTCCGCGAAACAAAAATAAGATAAGCAGGTTAGATAGAATGGCAGACAAAAATGTGTCTAAGCTTCAAAAGACGGAAATGTAAATAACTGCCTGTGGGGGCCAGTCAGCGGAGGTAAAAATCTTGAAAGGATTTAACATTATCCTTTAAAGATCCCAAGCTTAAAACACTGGACACTACTTTACACACTTGAAGGGATGACAGGTTGATTGCAAGACCTGCAAAAATAGAAATGTATGTATGTATGTATGTATGTATGTATGTATGTATGTATGTATCTTTCTATCTGTCTGTCTGTCTGTCTGTCTGTCGGTGCACTGACAATTCCCTATCGGTCTCTGGAGAGACGTAACACTTTACGGCACAGACGCATTCAACGAGCATCTCACCCTGATGAACGTCTTCTGACCGTAAATATAAATAATGCATCCCCTCAGCATGAACCGCTTTTATTCTACATCCTCTAAACATTTGCAACAAGGGATGATGTTCGAAAGTATGCAAGGGGGGTAATCTGTTTTAGAGCACGCCTTCAGTGAGAGTGATCCCGCAGTTTTTCGTGCGACAGATGCCTTGTCAGTTTGTGTAACCGTTCAAGTCAGAGAGAGAAAATGGCTAACCTCTGTGCGTAAAATGGCTTGCTTGCAATGCAGACTATTGACATTCTGGTCGTTATCCTAGCGTGTGCTTTAAGTTGGTTCCGTAGACCTGTTTGTTTGACCCAAAACTGATAAATGATAGGCCTATTTGAGTGGAGAGACAAAAGTTGAATCTTTGGTTTTCTAGATCTATTTGTTTGACCCAAAACGGATGAAACGTAACTCTCTTTGCAGTGAAAAGACAAGTGTTATCTTCTGTTGACGTCTTTTTTTCTCAAGGACGGGACAATTGTTGGACATCTGGTGAAAATTTTCGAGTCTGTGCTCTTTCGAAATACACTGTGCGAATAACAGTCATAAAATTGACGGCACATAAAATTATGCAGTTGTTTTTTTAGCCTGCACATGAAAGTGAAGCCATTTACCGACCTATTTGTGTACACCCTGATGAATTCTGTGCCTAAATTGGCTTCTGTCCGTAAAAGCAGCCAATCATTACGATATCAGATCCGAATCATAAATTAAAAAACATTGAGGTTTTTTGTTGTTGTTTTTTTGTTGTTGTTTTAACAGCTGGCATGTGCAGTTCCCAGGAAAGCAAAACTTAAATGCATTTTGATGAAACTCATCTGTAAACCCCTAGTTAAGGAAAGCGAATATGTAAACCCCTAATTAAGGAAAGCGAACATTTAAACCCCTCATTAAGGAAAGCGAATATGTAAACCACTAATTAAGGAAAGCGAATATGTAAACCCCTAATTAAGGAAAGCGAATATGTAAACCCCTAGTTAAGGAAAGCGAACATGTAAACCCCTAATTAAGGAAAGCGAACATGTAAACCCCCAATTAAGGAAAGCGAACATGTAAACCCCTAATTAAGGAAAACGAATATGTAAACCCCTAATTAAGGAAAGCTATTTTTGCTTCTGATAACCCCGTCTTTTAATACCAGCTACAGACGAACACTGATAGAAATGAAGTTATTTAAATGAGACAGAGAATGTTCACAGAAAGATAAACAACGACAGAATCTAACTTGGTACCACTGGCAACAACAGGCAAGACAGTTCAACACAGACCACACAGAAAAGCAGTTCTGGGACACAAACCGACAGAAATACTCTCAGAAAGACGCATTACAAACAGAGCAAAGAAAACGAAAGAAGGTAACAAATGAAGAGTACCTCTCTCTCTCAGTCTGTCGGTTTACCTCTGTCTCTGTCTATCTGTCTGTATGTCTGTCTGTCTGTCTGTCTGTCTCTCTCTCTCTCTCTCTCTCTCTCTCTCTCTTCTCTCTCTCTCTCTCTCTCTCTCTTTTTTTTTTATCTATCTCTTTGCGCCTACGATCTTAGAAATTAAATCACACAGTTCTACCTTACACATGCCGACGGTACATGCGGAATCCGAGAGAGGCTCATGTAGGCCCATTCATGGACGTCGGTCGGTGTTCCTGTCATTTAGTTTCTGTGCAGAATGAAACTGTCTTTGTATGGACGGGGTGGCGCCAGGCAGAAGGTGACGCTCAATGACGCTAACTCCGCGTTGAGCAATTATTGATGCCACAAGATGGTTTAGTAGATGGTGTCCTGGGTAAGGTAAAAAAAAAAAACTAACCACAAAAAAAAAGAGAAAGAAAAAACCTGGCCTCACCTGGCACTATCAGAGTGCATCGGCAGAAGTGCAGTGTCTCCTTCGGTGGGTGGCCTCATTGCAGCCTTATTGTTTATATTGTTGGATACCTGTGGAGTGCTGTACTTGGGGTGTGATAGGGTGTGCCTAGATGTTGCTGTGTATGGAGCATGGAGAATGAGCGGCGTGGAAGTAAAGTTACCTAGGGGCTTGGAGACAGACAAAAAGAAAAAAGACATTACCACACCACCACCACCACCACCACCAATGACAACAACAAAAAAACCCGTACACACAAACTGAACAAATTGATAACCTAGCGGCACCATCGCAATACAACGTAAATTTGATATTGTGCTTTAAATGAAAAGAAGTGAGCGCCAGTCTTGAACAATACAATATGGAGGCATCATGTAGGCCTATTACAATCTGTCGTTTACGCGACGTTAAGTTAGTTGATGACGCACATTTGGAGCAGGTTTGCACTTAGACGTGACCTGCTACTCATAGGTTGCAATCAGCCTTCGCTAAAGCGATTATTCCGGCAAAGCGTCCGTCGGAACCATTTCAGTAGCAGCGCGCACGCCCTCAGCACACCTGGCTACTAATTTGAGAGAACGCTGTGGATGACTGTCCCCCCTCCACCCTTTCCCTCCCCAGCTTCTCTCTGGCCACTGCTATGCATTCGTCATCCCTCAACTCCAATCATATCCACCCTTCAAGATCGTCATCCCCCAACTCCAATCATATCCACCATTCAAGATCGTCATCCCTCAACTCCAATCATATCCACCCTTCAAGATCGTCATCCCCCAACTCCAATCATATCCACCCTTCAAGATCGTCATCCCTCAACTCCAATCATATCCACCTTTAAAGATCGTCATCCCTCAACTCCAATCATATCCACCCTTCAAGATCGTCATCCCCCCAACTCCAATCATATCCATCCTTCAAGATCGTCATCCCTCAACTCCAATCATATCCACCCTTCAAGATCGTCATCCCCCAACTCCAATCATATCCACCTTCAAGAAGATTCTCACAACAGTCCTGATCTTCATGTTAGCCCGTAGGCTGCTCTGTGGCTGTCTGTGCAGTATATTTCTGTCACACAAACAAACTCTGCGACCTTTCTGCCGCCC
Organism: Conus ventricosus; assembly: GCA_018398815.1. NCBI lineage: Eukaryota > Metazoa > Mollusca > Gastropoda > Neogastropoda > Conidae > Conus > Conus ventricosus. The sequence goes on from CM031613.1 coordinate 62,474,101, forward strand.
CACTTTTCCCACACACCATGGGCAGTTCATCCTCCTGTGGCATGATCTCATCATCACACACATGTCTCTTTCATTTCCTTTTCAAATTAGTTTTCTTGTGCTGTCACGGACGTTTCGGAAAACATGAAGTAAAACGTATATACTATTCATCTAGACGATACTCACGCGCACGCATTCTCTCTCTCTCTCTCTCTCTCTCTCTCTCTCTCTCTCTCTCTCTCTCTCTCTCTCTCTCTCTCTCTCTCTCTCTCTCTCTCTCTCTCTCTTTGTGTGTGTGTGTGTGTGTGTGTGTGAAAGAGAGAAGGGTAAGAGAGAGAGAAGAGAGAGAGAAGAGAGAGAGAGAGAGAATGGTTATTGTCGAAAGTTACTTTATTATAATTAACAGAAAAAAAAACTAGGAGGGGCAGGTTTGTCAGAAGAAGAAAAAGGGAATGAGAAACTAGGACATTGGATCATGCATATGAAGCCCATGAATAGCAAGACATCGTGGTCCATCTCGAAAAAAGGAACATTCATCTCGCCTGCTCAGAGGCCATTCGTCCGCTGACTCGGAGTCAGTGGTGAGACACGGCTAATTGGAAATTTACCACAGTTTATAAAGATGTGGAATTCTCACTACCAAGGGTTCAAAAACAGAATCCAACGACACCACAAAGCACCCAGTGAATCGTACAATATAAAATGAGAAAGTGCAATACTGAAATAAATTGCTGAAAAACTAAAATCATTATGTAAAAAAGCATTAAAAGTGGGGGGAAATATCAGCATATGCTTGAAAATCCATCTAAAAATATACACGTAATATCAAAATGTGTTAAAAGTCAGAGTGGTTACCTCTACTGTTTAATGACCCAAGCATTGTCAGTGACGTCAATGCCGACAGCAGCGAAGAATGGTGCAAAACAGCCTTCACTTGGATCTCCTAGGAGATGGAATCTCCCCCTGATTGATCAAACAACAACAATAATAATCATGATAATAGCATGCTGAACAAATTTACAGTTGAAAAAAAAAAGTGCAGACTCATAACTCTTTCGTAATAAGAAGAATGGCTTGGCAAAGATTAAAAAAAAAAAAAATTAAATAAAAGATGGAAGGGGTGGGGGGAGGGAGGGCAGTTGTGAGAGAAGGAAATGGGAATGAAAAAGTAGGACGCTAGATTACACCAATAAAATCTTTCGTTGGCAGCATAGGGGGACAATCGTGGTCCATCTTAAAAACAGAACCGTTCCTATCACCATCTCAGTGGCCACTTGTCTGCTGATTCGGACTTCTCAACGAGATACGGCTAATTGTCTTGGAGCTCCCTTGGCATCAAGTGGAAATGTACACAGCACATCATTCTGTGGTTTTCTCGTCACTAAGGGTTCAAACACATAATCCAGTGGCACCCCAAAGCAGCCAGTGACGGGTACAAATGTCAAAGAGAAGTAAGAACTGTAAGAAAATGAGCAGCTGAAAAAAACTAATGTCATTACATAAAGAGTATTAAAATCAGGAGAGAAAATGTTTGAGCCTATACTTGAGGAACCATTCAGGGACACAAGGGAGATATAAAAAAAACAAAGGTGTTTACAGTCAGAGTGGTCAGCTCTACTGTTCAGTAACCCAAGTATTGTCAGTTCCGCGAATACTAACTTCAGCTAAGAATTGTACAGAACAACCTTCATTTGGATGTCCTAAGAGATGCGATGTTCCACTATTAATCAAACAATAACATGATGAACACATTAGTAGTGGCGGAAAACAATTTCTCCGTCATTACAATAAGGATTTGGCAGAGAGAGAGACAGACAGAGACAGACAGACAGACGAAGAGAGAGAGAGAGAGAGAGAGAGAGAGAGAGAGAGAGAGAGAGAGAGAGAGAGAGAGAGAGAGGTTGTGAGGAAAGACAACTAGATTTAAATATCAGGGTGTTGGACCATAAATATGAAATCTTTCACCAGCACCATATGAGGACCACTGTAGTCCGTCTGGAAAACAGAACCTTTCACAGCACCTGCCTGGTGACTTTTCGTCTGCAAGTTTCAATGGGTGAAGCACGGCTAATTGTGTTGATGATTCCTTGGCATCAAGTGGAGATATACCACGGTCTATTATTCATACATACAGTCATACATACATACATACATACATACATACATACATACATACATACATACATACATCATCATACATCATACATAATACTGCATGCACATCATACATACATACATACGTACATACACACATACATACATACATACATACATACATACATACATACGGTGCATTTTCGTGTTTAGGGACGTTATGTAATGACTCTACACCTGGTATTGTCTCTGTCAGACAGGCTATGCCTGTATTTATTTACTCTTGATATTTCCCATCACTCAAACAAAACCCCGATGCCTTTCTCCATCCTATGTGGTCATTTCACACTTTACCGTTGATTATCAGGTGGCTTGTATTATGATATGTGAGTCCAAGAAGGCAAATGTCTTTTGTTGATTTATTCTAATCTAATTTTCCTGGTGCTACAGACCCTTTGGTTGGTGCACAATGATGAATGTAGTAATTGTTCATATATTACGACCTGTGTGACCTTGATCAATTTGGATAATAGTAGGTGGTACCAGCTCCCGGCACACACACACACACACACACACCACACACACACACACACACACACACACACCTTCCTGCATCATCCACACACTCAATAACCCCTGTCCACATAAAAGAAGCTCCCCAACGCTCTCTGGGACGCGTGAACGGGTACGGAACGGGACCAATCCCCCACACACACTAAAACCACTGATCACACACACACACACACAATGACGACATGCCTTAGGCACGCACATGGAAGTATTTGGGCAGGGGGGGTCCACCCCACACGGTAAAGCGGGTGAGTTTCAATACCTCCCACTAGGAGATCCTCCTTGTCCCATGCTTACCTGTCATACCAAAGCGGTCGTGTGTGTGTGTTGTTTTTTGTGTGTGTGTGTGTGTGTGTGTGTGTGTGTGTTGTGTGTGTGTGTGTGTGTGTGTGACTGTGTGAGCGCGTGCGTGCGTGCGTGCTTCCGTGTGTGCATGCGTGCGTGCGTGCGTGCGTGTGTGTGTGCGTGGTGTGTGGTGTGTGTGTGTGTGTGTGTGTGTGTGTGTGTGTGTGTGTGTGTGTGTGTGTAGCGCGCGCGCGCGCGTGTGTGCGTGTGTGTTGAAGTCAATCAAGGCAAGGCAAGTCAAAATTATAATTTTTCAGAATAAGCTTTACAGCTTTTTTTTTCATCCTGCCCTCACAAAAATAATCATAAAGAACAAACCAACAAACAAAACAAGGAATCAACACACGAAAAAGACGCAAAAAACAGAAGTGATTAACATATTCAAAGGATCATACTTCTAGCAACACGAGCGTCCAAAATTTCCATAATTATTGTAGTTAACATTATATAGCACATCATTAGACGAGAGACAGAGCGAGCGAGCGAGCGAGCGAGAGAGAGAGAGATTGTATGCGCGCGAGCGCGCGCGCGCGCGTGTGTGTGTGTGTGTGTGTGTGTGTGTGTGTGTGTGTGTGTGTGTGATTTAATAGTTGTGCGAGAAAGATTTCCTTTCTTACTGCCCTCCCTCAGAACAAAGGCTTTTCTCCCTAAAAAAAAGCGGGTGGGTACCGAGCAGGGGAAATAAGCACGGGGAATGTCGAGCAGTGGGGTGTATTGAACAGGGGGAGTATTGACCCGGGTGCAGTCCCGAGCAATGACAAGCAGGGGGAATAAGCACGGGAATGTCGAGCAGTGGGGTGTATTGAACAGGGGGAGTATTGACCCGGGTGCAGTCCCGAGCAATGACAAGCAGGGGAATAAGCACGGGGAATGTCGAGCAGTGGGGTGTATTGAACAGGGGGAGTATTGAGCCGGTGCAGTCCCGAGCAATGACAAGCAGGGGGATTTTGAGCAGGGCGATAGCGAGCTGTGGGAATACTGAGCGGGAGACTATTGAACCACACACACACACACACACACACACACACACACACACACACACACACACACGCCACACACACACACACACACACACACACACACACACGCACATGCACATGCACGCACGCAAGCACGCATGCACGCACCCACTCACGCACACGCACGCAGGCAGCAGGCAGCAGCACGCACGCACACACACACACACACACACACACACACACACACACACACACACACACACACACACGCACGACGCACGCACGCACGCACACACGCGCACACACACACACACACACACACACACACACACACACACACACACACACACACACAGGGGTTTTGTGAACAAGACGAAACACACAAGACACAACTTGCGGGAGATCTCTTGAGTGGATATCGGGAATGGCCTGAAAGGACAGTGAGTGGACAGGAATGGCCTGAAAGGACAGTGAGTGGACAGGGATGGCCTGAAAGGACAGTGAGTGGACAGGAATGGCCTGAAAGGACAGTGAGTGGACAGGGATGGCCTGAAAGGACAGTGAGTGGATAGGATGGCCTGAAAGGACAGTGAGTGGACAGGGATGGCCTGAAAGGACAGTGAGTGGACAGGATGGCCTGAAAGGACAGTGAGTGGACAGGGATGGCCTGAAAGGACAGTGAGTGGACAGGAATGGCCTGAAAGGACAGTGAGTGGAAGGGATGGCCTGAAAGGACAGTGAGTGGACAGGAATGGCCTGAAAGGACAGTGAGTGGACAGGGATGGCCTGAAAGGACAGTGAGTGGAAGGATGGCCTGAAAGGACAGTGATGGAAGGGCCTGAAAGGACAGTGAGTGGAAGGATGGCCTGAAAGGACAGTGAGTGGAAGGAATGGCCTGAAAGGACAGTGAGTGGACAGGGATGGCCTGAAAGGACAGTGAGTGGACAGGGATGGCCTGAAAGGACAGTGAGTGGACAGGGATGGCCTGAAGGACAGTGAGTGGACAGGGATGGCCTGAAAGGACAGTGAGTGGACAGGGATGGCCTGAAAGGACAGTGAGTGGAAGGGATGGCCTGAAAGGACAGTGAGTGGACAGGAATGGCCTGAAAGGACAGTGAGTGGACAGGGATGGCCTGAAAGGACAGTGAGTGGACAGGGATGGCCTGAAAGGACAGTGAGTGGACAGGAATGGCCTGAAAGGACAGTGAGTGGACAGGAATGGCCTGAAAGGACAGTAGTGGAAGGGATGGCCTGAAAGGACAGTGAGTGGAAGGGATGGCCTGAAAGGACAGTGAGTGGACAGGGATGGCCTGAAAGGACAGTGAGTGGAAGGGATGGCCTGAAAGGACAGTGAGTGGAAGGGATGGCCTGAAAGGACAGTAGTGGAAGGGATGGCCTGAGAGGAGAACGGAAGACATCTGCATCAAACTGTCAATTAGTGTCTAGGTGTGAAAACAGCTTGTTAGCTGCTAGCGACCTAGCTGTGGCAGACACGTCTGATGACAACTTGGTGTGTAGCAAAGGCCGCTCTTAGTTCCCTGACAGGCCTCGTCTTATAGCGCACTTGTCTGATGACAACTTGGTGTGTAGCAAAGGCCGCTCTTAGTTCCCTGACAGGCCTCGTCTTACAGCGCACTTGTCTGATGACAACTTGGTGTGTAGCAAAGGCCGCTCTTAGTTCCCTGACAGGCCTCGTCTTACAGCGCACTTGTTGATGACTACTTGGTGTGTAGCAAAGGCCGCTCTTACTTCCCTGACAGGCCCGTCTTAGAGCACACTTGTCTGATGACTACTTGGTGTGTAGCAAAGGCCGCTCTTACTTCCTGACAGGCCTCGTCTTACCGCGCACTTGTACCCTATGCGCACAATCTTATGACTTCTGTTTTGTTTGACGTATCCATTATAGATGTTCCCACCTTAGCATCTACTTTTTGACTCACATGTGAAACAAGTGAGTCTATGTAATCATGATG
>CM031613.1:62485020-62505020 GCA_018398815.1 Conus ventricosus
TTTCCGTCTAATATCACGTTTAGTGGAAAGACGTTAAATGAATGACACACACACACACACACACACGCACGCACGCACGCACGTACTCACGTGCGCTCGCACGCACTCTCTCTTTCTCTCTCTCTCTCTCTCTCTCTCTCTCTCTCTCTCTCTCTCTCTCAGCACACACACACACACACACACACACACACACACACACACACACACACACACACACACACATAGTGTGAATGGGGGGCGGGGGACAAAGGGTCGAAAAGACAGAAAAGCTGTCCTCATCCCGACAGTTCACGCCTCACCACGGCTAAGAAGACAGCAGAAGAGGAACACCCCGACGTCTGTAACATTCATGTAGTTTGTAAGGTGTGCCTGCTTACAAGAGTAACAACGGTCGAAGCACATTCGACCGAACGATGTTAATGTGATACGCCAGTCAACTCGTTGAAAGAGAGCCGATGCTTTGGTTTCCAAGTGTAAGTCTGAACAAAGTGAAGCTCCACTAGTAACAAAAAAGGCTTAGCGTGGAGAACGATTGGACGACGCTCGGCGGCCACTCACTGAGAGACATCACAAGTGGGCCTGATGGTCCTCTGTTTGTGTACTGGCCTGACGGTCCTCTGTTTGTGTACCGGCCTGATGGTCCTCTATTTGTGTACCGGCCTGCTGGTCCTCTATTTGTGTACCGGCCTGCTGGTCCTCTATTTGTGTACCGGCCTGCTGGTCCTCTATTTGTGTACCGGCCTGCTGGTCCTCTATTTGTGTACCGGCCTGCTGGTCCTCTATTTGTGTACCGGGCTGCTGGTCCTCTATTTGTGTACTGGCCTGCTGGGCCTCTATTTGTGTACCGGCCTGCTTGTCCTCTATTTGTGTACTGGCCTGATGGTCCTCTATTTGTGTACTGGCCTGATGGTCCTCTATTTGTGTACCGGCCTGCTGGTCCTCTATTTGTGTACTGGCCTGCTGGTCCTCTATTGTGAACTGGCCTGCTGGTCCTCTATTTGTGTACTGGCCTGCTGGTCCTCTATTTGTGTACCGGCCTGCTGGTCCTCTATTTGTGTACCGGCCTGCTGGTCCTCTATTTGTGTACCGGCCTGATGGTCCTCTATTTGTGTACTGGCCTGCTGGTTCTCTATTTGTGTACTGGCCTGCTGGTCCTCTATTTGTGTACCGGCCTGCTGGTCCTCCATTTGTGTACTGGCCTGCTGGTCCTCTATTTGTGTACTGGCCTGCTGGTCCTCTATTTGTGTATCGGCCTGCTGGTCCTCTATTTGTGTACTGGCCTGATGGTCCTCTATTTGTGTACTGGCCTGATGGTCCTCTATTTGTGTACCGGCCTGATGGTCCTCTATTTGTGTACCGGCCTGATGGTCCTCTATTTGTGTACCGGCCTGATGGTCCTCTATTTGTGTACTGGCCTGATGGTCCTCTATTTGTGTACTGGCCTGATGGTCCTCTATTTGTGTACCGGCCTGCTGGTCCTCTATTTGTGTACTGGCCTGCTGGTCCTCTATTTGTGTACCGGCCTGATGGTCCTCTCTTTGTGTACTGGCCTGCTGGTCCTCTATTTGTGTACCGGCCTGATGGTCCTCTATTTGTGTACCGGCCTGCTGGTCCTCTATTTGTGTACTGGCCTGATGGTCCTCTATTTGTGTACCGGCCTGATGGTCCTCTATTTGTGTACTGGCCTGCTGGTCCTCTATTTGTGTACCGGCCTGATGGTCCTCTATTTGTGTACCGGCCTGCTTGTCCTCTATTTGTGTACCGGCCTGCTGGTCCTCTATTTGTGTACTGGCCTGATGGTCCTCTATTTGTGTACCGGCCTGATGGTCCTCTATTTGTGTACTGGCCTGATGGTCCTCTATTTGTGTACCGGCCTGATGGTCCTCTATTTGTGTACCGGCCTGCTGGTCCTCTATTTGTGTACTGGCCTGATGGTCCTCTATTTGTGTACCGGCCTGATGGTCCTCTATTTGTGTACTGGCCTGATGGTCCTCTATTTGTGTACCGGCCTGCTGGTCCTCCATTTGTGTACTGGCCTGATGGTCCTCTATTTGTGTACTGGCCTGCTGGTCCTCTATTTGTGTATCGGCCTGCTGGTCCTCTATTTGTGTACTGGCCTGATGGTCCTCTATTTGTGTACTGGCCTGATGGTCCTCTATTTGTGTACCGGCCTGATGGTCCTCTATTTGTGTACCGGCCTGCTGGTCCTCTATTTGTGTACTGGCCTGCTGGTCCTCTATTTGTGTACCGGCCTGATGGTCCTCTCTTTGTGTACTGGCCTGCTGGTCCTCTATTTGTGTACCGGCCTGATGGTCCTCTATTTGTGTACCGGCCTGCTGGTCCTCTATTTGTGTACTGGCCTGATGGTCCTCTATTTGTGTACCGGCCTGATGGTCCTCTATTTGTGTACTGGCCTGCTGGTCCTCTATTTGTGTACCGGCCTGATGGTCCTCTATTTGTGTACCGGCCTGCTTGTCCTCTATTTGTGTACCGGCCTGCTGGTCCTCTATTTGTGTACTGGCCTGATGGTCCTCTATTTGTGTACCGGCCTGATGGTCCTCTATTTGTGTACTGGCCTGATGGTCCTCTATTTGTGTACCGGCCTGATGGTCCTCTATTTGTGTACCGGCCTGCTGGTCCTCTATTTGTGTACTGGCCTGATGGTCCTCTATTTGTGTACCGGCCTGATGGTCCTCTATTTGTGTACTGGCCTGATGGTCCTCTATTTGTGTACTGGCCTGATGGTCCTCTATTTGTGTACCGGCCTGATGGTCCTCTATTTGTGTACCGGCCTGATGGTCCTCTATTTGTGTACTGGCCTGATGGTCCTCTATTTGTGTACTGGCCTGCTGGTCCTCTATTTGCGTACCGGCCTGCTGGTCCTCTATTTGTGTACCGGCCTGCTGGTCCTCTATTTGTGTACTGGCCTGCTGGTTCTCTATTTGTGTACTGGCCTGATGGTCCTCTATTTGTGTACTGGCCTGCTGGTCCTCTGCTTGTGTACCGGCCTGCTGGTCCTCTATTTGTGTACCGGCCTGATGGTCCTCTATTTGTGTACTGGCCTGCTGGTCCTCTATTTGTGTACCGGCCTGATGGTCCTCTATTTGTGTACCGGCCTGCTGGTCCCCTATTTGTGTACTGGCCTGATGGTCCTCTATTTGTGTACTGGCCTGCTGGTCCTCTATTTGTGTACCAGCCTGCTGGTCCTCTATTTGTGTACCGGCCTGCTGGTCCTCTATTTGTGTACTGGCCTGCTGGTCCTCTATTTGTGTACCGGCCTGATGGTCCTCTATTTGTGTACTGGCCTGATGTTCCTCTATTTGTGTATCGGCCTGCTGGTCCTCTATTTGTGTACCGGTCTGCTGGTCCTCTACTTGTGTACCGGCCTGCTGGTCCTCTATTTGTGTACCGGCCTGATGGTCCTCTATTTGTGTACTGGCCTGATGGTCCTCTATTTGTGTACTGGCCTGCTGGTCCTCTATTCGTGTACCGGCCTGGTGGTCCTCTATTTGTGTACCGGTCCCTGGTCTTCATCTTCGGTGGAAAGATTCCACCGAGGAAAGAAGGGTGACGCGCACACCCACTGGGAGGTGGCACATAAGCATTGGGCGGCGCAGCCCATCTTCCGTGCATTAGCAGCGACGGTGATTCTAATCTGTGTTGCCTGGGTATCGCTCTTGAGGCTAGGGTGCAGTTTGGCGACAAGACGCTCGCTGCCATTCTGCGACTTAACCGTAGCCTGAAAGTCCTGCAGGGCCCTCCCTCCCTTTGGGGAAGGGAGTGGTGAGGACGTCCCACACGGGCGCAGCGTGGACATAGATCTTCGCGGAGCGGCTCAATGACTTCTGTTCAGCTTGTTTCCTGAGAGGGTCTCACACAGGACCATCGTCATCCAGCACAAAGACGGCCGCCCGGTGGCCCTGACGACGGCCTTGGAGGGAGGGTAACAAGGAAAATACTGTCATCACGACTGACCACGGAAGAAGAAAACACCAACTATAAAGGAATGAAGAACTTGACCCAAGCTCCTGAGTGATGGAACCCACTATCCTTGGGTGCTTCCTTCTTAAAGCAGGTACAGACTATAGCCAAGCCTGCCAACTAACAAGTCCGCCAGACATGTTACCTCTGTCCCTAAAAACCATGCTGTGAAGTCGTTAAACTCAACCATAACAAAGACTGGTGATGGCAGGGGAGGAGGGTGTGCGGGGGAGGGGGGGGGGGGGGTTCATGTAGTATTTCCCTGCCTTTCCAAGCTGGACTTTCTATTCTGCTCACTTGCGGTGGAAAACCTTCGAGTCCAAGCCTGTACCAACTCATGACGGCTTTGGCAACACGTATGCCTGGTGCTTGTGTACCTCCCGTGTCTCTGTCCCTTGTGGGCCCTCCGCTAGCCTTTGGTTCCACTATCAGGTTTTCACCATGAGGCCACGTCACGACCCTGTCTAAACCCCATCACGCCACAGCTTCACATGACGACAGGTCTGAACGTTTCCGACCACATCAGGATGTCCCTTCTGTTACTGCATCATTGAATGGAGATACAGTTTCCCTGACTTTGAATAAGAGTGGTGTCCCAGTGCTGAAAAAGCAATAGGAAAAAAAAAGAAGAGAGAGAGAGAGAGAGAGAGAGAGAGAGAGAGAGAGAGAGAGAGAGAGAGAGAGAGAGAGAGAGAGAGAGAATCTGTGCGTTGCGAATGAGTGCGTTGCAAATCATTCGGCTTCCGTACTTGAAGAGCTGCACTTTGTTTGCTGTAAAGAAAGCAGAGCGCTGAATGTCCATGTTTCGTTTCTCTAAGCTGTGCAGAAGTGTATGAAACAGAAAAAAAATGCGTATGGTGAGTAGAAACAGGATTGAACATTGTAAGAAGGTTACATTGAATATCATGGAAATGGGTGCTTTTATGAACATTGATAATGACTGCTGAAACATTGTAGTTGTATATAGTTGTTGATGGGGCGAATATATCACTTTCGTTTTTGTATTTAATTTTGAAAAAGGACGACGTACAAAACTCAAGAAAACCCGGGAGAAAGCATCCATATCTCGTTCTAAAATCAAGTTGTGAAGAAGGCATTGTACTTCATGGAGGCTCTTCCTGACCAAAACGTCCTCAATTAACAAAACAAACAGAGCTAACTGTTGCGTGTCGTTTTCCTGAAGGCAACTCACTCTCCCCCACCCCCACCCCCCGAGAGAGAGAGAGAGAGAGAGAGAGAGAGAGAGAGAGAGAAGACAGACAGACAGACAGACAGACAGACAGACAGACAGAGGCACTGACACGTGAAATCTATGAGGTAGCGTATCATTAGGCATCCAAACCATCAGTAAACCTGTGCTCTCTCTCTCACTCTCTCTGTCTCTCTCTGTCTGTCTGTCTTCTCTCTCTCTCTCTCTCTCTCTCTCTCTCTCTCTCTCTCTCTCTCTCTCTCTCTCTCTCTCTCTCTCTCCCGAGTGGCTTCCCTTGTCTGGCTACCAGCAAGATGGCGCTGTCAGCCACTCAAGTGAAAGTGGGCCTGTCGCACTACGAAAACCATACAGTCTGCCCCTGGAAGGTCTCACATCAACTTTAAAGGTGCCGAGCGCTGGCTTGAAAAATGGGACTGGTGGAGACGTTCAAAATGGGAGCGAGAGGGAACACTGTCATTGTCGTCCATGAATGAGTAGCCATTACCCCCCTGCCATGCAATCCCAAGACCACAGAGCGGTTCCGGCGGAAAAGGCTGTCACCGGTGACATGGGACAAACAAGAGGGCTGAGGGACACACAAGAAGAGAACAGGAAAAAGACACCTCACCAAATTTTCTTCCCGTTCCGGTTTATTCTTACCAACACCACTTTGCCAAGTGTACTGCGTTGACGAAGGGGACAACAGCGAAGTTACTTGTCATTACAGTTTCGAGTTCAACAGCCCTTCCCCTCCCTCCGTAACCCAGGCACTACAAGACGTACGACACAGTGAAACACAACACACTGACACGCTACATTATAATAGGGACAAGCAGTTAGTGACACTTCAACACGAAGGCATACTGGTTTATGATTTGGAGTCAAATAAGCGTAGTGTCAGTATATGTTACCTTCCACCACAAAATGAGTCGCTTGTCATAGTTAAGCGGTCCTAAAATATCACATTTTCTAAAGTATGTTTTCTGCTTTTTTCAATGGTGAAAACCATTTTCAAATCGGGCGTTTACTTTTTAAGATACAGTGTTTTGAAGATGGTAACCCTCTGAGAAGCGCTTTTGAGAAAACGAACAAAAACAGATACACACATTCAGCATAATATTAACATATTAGGTGTTTTAAAATGTCACTTTAATACAGAAAGCAGTCAAATATATATATATAATTCACTTAGTGTGTTTTGTGCAGGAAAACTTATACTATCAGCTAGGGTCAAAATCTCAAAATCGTCTCCTGACACCCCTACTGCCAATTTTGGCTGCTAACTGAAAACCGGGAGACATGACAAGCGACTCATTCCGTGGTGGAAGATCACATATGTTATGTGGACGACTGGAACGAGTTGTTACCAGAACAGCTTAGATCAAATACCACCGAAAACGATTACCAAACTGGATAGTCCGCCACAGACAGTATCCTGTGTGATCCAAATAGTATTAGATGTTAAAACAATATGACTGAAAACAGAAATACTGCGCCGCCAAATAAAAGAACAAACACAGTTGGTGGCACAATGATTCTGGTTTTGCTCGTGTTTGAATTTCCTCCTGCAGGTTTCCTGCAGTCATCCGACTTTGTCCAAAAGATCACTCTCGCTTTAAATCGCCGTTAAGGTTTAATTCCAGCAAGCCCGTCACATACAGGAATATGCTGAGAAAATGGAAATAATCTATGAAACGAAAAACCTCTTGTGTAAAGGAATGGAGGATGGGAAATGGGAATTTCAACATCTACAGAGCTGTTGAAAATGGAAATCTGGAAGGTCCATGGTGACCGATGTGAGATACGTTTCAAAATGTAAGGAGAATGTGCGTTAAACAACTTGCCATTCGGCTTGAGACACACGGGCTGTAGGTCTTTAATAATATAGTACCTATCTCTGTGAGTGTACTGCTGTGAAAGATGAATGAATTGCATCTCATTTTATGAAATCTTTGAAATGAGGGTGCGGGGGATGCTTTTTTGATTTTTTAAAGTTTTTGATTGGGTGATTTTTTGACTGGTTCTTTTTTCTTAACAGCGCACGGCCTAAACCCTGTTTCCCATAATTTTGAATGGGTTCTGAAAGCTTAAGTATTACTGAAATCTCTCTCTCTCTCTCTCTCTCCTCTCTTCTCTCTCTCTCTCTCTCTCTCTCTCTCTCCTCTCTCTACTCTCTTCCCCGACCCATGTTTCATCAGCTTGCCTGTAGTCACCGGTCCCGATTCCGACTTCCTGTTTTTACATATGCAGAAAAGACATCTTCTACATTAGAAGAGAGTGAGAGTGAAATTATTCTCGACTTTAGGAAAAGGTTAAGGCAGGGATACAGACAGAAGGCTAAAGCTGAGGTACGCGTAACACGAACGGATTTTGTACATAATCTTACATAATTATCAAATGACATTGCCATTTTAATTCGTCAATGATCAATACCTCTACGACACATTTACGTGTTCATCAAGGTATTGTTCAAATGAAGAGTTTAGCCTAGAGAAGCTAGCGGCAGTTTTTGATGTGCTCTGCCTCTAAGATTAATCTGAAAATAAAACTGTCGCTAAGCCGGACGTCACATCACCTTAACTCCTCTTAACTATTTTCCCGGACAAAACACACAACAGAAGAATTAACACTTCCAGTCACTTTTATTTACACACACACCACTCAAAACAGGATAACAAATGGACAACCTTGCCAAGGGAAAGAACCCACAACCACTGCGATCACTCCCCTTCACACAGTGCGCCGAAGTACGACTACCCGAGACCTTTCGGGTATGGCTTCCCCGCCACTAATGGAAACACTCCAGTCTGGCGTCGCATCAGGGAGGCCAGGCCAGGCACCGAGTGCAAGGGTTAGGGACCCAGAGTGTTGACGCCACAGTGAATGACACTGCAACACCAGCGCAGTGCCCCACCTGTGCAAGAAAATTAGCTGTAGGGACCAGGCCCGACTCCCTGTGAGTGAGTTCAAATCCCTCAACTACTGGGACTCAGGTGGGTGACATATGATGTGGAGGGATTCTAGAAAGCGGACAAACAAAAGAGACAAGTGACGGATACTAATGATCCTTCCTCCCCGTATCCCCCATCTGACTAGACTGACTATGCGTCACCTCGCGCACATCAAATTTTCTTACAGCTAGACATCTCACAGTTACATCAACACGGTGACATCATTAAAACACACCAATAAAATAAGATTTGCAAAAGAGGCATGCATTAACGAAACAACTTTTTTGTTCCTTTTTGTTAAATGCGGCCGACTATTGGCGACGACGAAGTTGAAGACGACGACGAAGATGAAGCCGATGACGAACATAAAGACGACGACGAAGATGAAGACAACGACGAAATTCCCGGTAGCGCTACCCACTTCCCATCACTGGACCACTATCAACCCCTGAAGGGCATTACGGTAGGGCACCACACCTGTGCCAGTACTTCACACTGACTGCGCCAAGAATCGACTCGTGGATCTCACCTCCTCACATCTCACGCGCAGGCACCAGGGTGGATGGCTGGTGCTCCTCACATCTCACGCGCAGGCACCAGGGTGGATGGCTGGTGCTCCTCACATCTCACGCGCAGGCACCAGGGTGGATGGCTGGTGCTCCTCACATCTCACGCGCAGGCACCAGGGTGGATGGCTGGTGCTCCTCACATCTCACGCGCAGGCACCAGGGTGGATGGCTGGTGCTCCTCACATCTCACGCGCAGGCACCAGGGTGGATGGCTGGTGCTCCTCACATCTCACGCGCAGGCACCAGGGTGGATGGCTGGTGCTCCTCTCGCTGCCCCACCCTGCTACAAACAAGGCAGCTGTTGAACACCCGATACCTCACCAGGCACCGGACAATTCACGGAGCACCTGGGTGAGTGGCTGGATTCCTGCTGCCTCGCCCGGGCACAATCAGGGGTTGACGGGACCTCAACTGCTGGAGATGCTCTTGAGGCACCTCCCTGTATGGGAACAGGTCGACAGGTATTCGGGTGCGATGACGGCCTGCAGGGGGCAACCGAGTACAGGACTGGATCAGCAACTGATGGGAGACACCGCCGGACTGCGGCTAGGGAAGG
Source organism: Conus ventricosus (assembly GCA_018398815.1). Taxonomy (NCBI): domain Eukaryota; kingdom Metazoa; phylum Mollusca; class Gastropoda; order Neogastropoda; family Conidae; genus Conus; species Conus ventricosus. Next base: position 62,494,267 of record CM031613.1, read on the forward strand.
CCGAGTTGCAGACCCAACAGTGGACCGTCATCCACCTCTAACAGTGAACTGTCGTTTCACCTCAAGCAATGAATTGTCATTACATCTCCGACAGTGAACTGTAATTACACCTCCAATGGTGAACTATCATTACACCTCCGACAGTGAACTGTCCTCATACCTTTAACAGTGACCTGTCAACACACCTTTAACAGTGACTGTCAACACACCTATAACAGTGACCTGTCAACACACCTTTAACAGTGACCTGTCAACACACCTTTAACAGTGACCTGTCAACACACCTCTAACAGTGAACTGTCATTACACCTTTAACAGTGACCTGTCATCACTCCTTTAACAGTGAACTGTCAACACACTTTTAACAGTGAACTGTCATCACACCTCTAACAGTGGACTGTCATTACACCTCTAATAGCAAACTGTCATTACACCTCCAACAGTGAACTGTCATCACACCTCTAACAGTGGACTGCCATCACACCTCTAACAGTGGACTGTCATTACACCTCTAACAGTGGACTGTCATTACACCTCCAACAGTGGACTATCATTACACCTCCAACAGTGGACTGTCATTACACCTCTAACAGTGGACTGTCATCACACCTCCAACAGTGGACTGTCATTACACCTCCAACAGTGGACTGTCATTTACACCTCTAACAGTGGACTGTCATTACACCTCTAACAGTGGACTGTCATTACACCTCTAACAGTGGACTGTCATTACACCTCTAACAGTGGACTGTCATTACACCTCTAACAGTGGACTGTCATTACACCTCTAACAGTGGACTGTCATCACACCTCTAACAGTGGACTGTCATTACACCTCTAACAGTGGACTGTCATTACACCTCCAACAGTGGACTGTCATTACACTCTAACAGTGGACTGTCATTACACCTCCAACAGTGGACTGTCATTACACCTCTAACAGTGGACTGTCATTACACCTCTAACAGTGGACTGTCATTACACCTCTAACAGTGGACTGTCATTACACCTCTAACAGTGAACTGTCATCACACCTCTAACAGTGGACTGTCATTACACCTCTAACAGTGAACTGTCATTACACTCTAACAGTGGACTGTCATTACACTCCAACAGTGGACTGTCATTACACCTCCAACAGTGGACTGTCATTAACCTCCAACAGTGGACTATCATTACACCTCTAACAGTGAACTGTCATTACACCTCTAACAGTGGACTGTCATCACACCTCTAACAGTGGACTGTCATTACACCTCAAACAGTGGACTGTCATTACACCTCCAACAGTGGACTATCATCACACCTCTAACAGTGGACTGTCATTACACCTCTAACAGTGGACTGTCATTACACCTCTAACAGTGGACTGTCATTACACCTCCAACAGTGGACTGTCATTACACCTCTAACAGTGGACTGTCATTTACACCTCTAACAGTGGACTGTCATTACACCTCTAACAGCAAACTGTCATTACACCTCTAACAGTGGACTGTCATTACACCTCTAAAAGTGAACTGTCATTACACCTCCAACAGTGGACTGTCATTACACCTCTAACAGTGGACTGTCATTACACCTCCAACAGTGGACTGTCATTACACCTCTAACAGTGAACTGTCATTACACCTCCAACAGTGGACTGTTATTACACTCCAACAGTGGACTGTCATTATAAATCAACAGTGAATTGTCATGAGAAACCAATAGTGAACTGTGATCATAGACTCATGTTTGCCATTTCAGTGACAAGACATTTACTCATGTTTGCCATCTCATTGACAACGCAGATAAAATGACAACAATGTTCAAAACTGTTGGCGTATTGTATTATCTCTCAAAATGAATGAATAGATAGATAGATAGATAGATAGATAGATAGATAGATAGATAGATAGATAGATAGATAGATAGATAGATAGATAAACATTTTCTCTCAACATCAAATGTTATGATTCTGCACACAATGATCCATTTTCACAACGGTTATTTATCTCACACCTTTTATGAAGTTCCCTTAGTCTGAATGAGTCCCCTCCATCAAATTTAAAGTCTTTATAGAAAAAAAAATGACGCATATTTGTTGAGAAAAAAAGCCTCTGGGTCTAAAACAGTGGGAGATCCATTGACTCTGCCTCAGCCTTCTACGGGAAGACACGATTCTATCATTGATGCGTCGTTCAAAATGAAATCTTTGCTCGTGATCGTTGTCGCAGCTTCAGTGCCCAGTGCCATTGACCAGTGAAGCCCGGACAGTCCACACTAGTACTAAAGCAGAAGAATGCACGAACATTGACCAGTGAAACCCGGACAGTCCACACTAGTGCTAAAGTAGAAGAATGCACGAACATTGACCAGTGAAACCCGGACAGTCCACACTAGTGCTAAAGTAGAAGAATGCACGAACAGCAGGGCTTTGCTTAATCTAGTGGGTCATCTTACAGGTAAGGGTAAAGACAAAAGTCTGCCAAACAACATACCAGTTGATCAGTTACCCGATGCGTTCTGTAACTTTTTCATTGAAAAAATTATGCAGCTCAGGTTAGATCTTGACAAAGCCGGAGGAATCCCAGAATTGTCTGTCTTTACTGGAAAACCAATGTGTGATTTTATCCCTGTGACGGGTTATTATTGTAAATACGCCCAAAACATCCTGCAGCCTTGACCCCATCCGAGCTGATCTCTTGTATCAGTGTCTTAGTGAGTTGATACATGATATCACCACTATTGTCAATAACTCCTTGAGTACTGGCTCGGTGCCCGCTCCTTTTAAAAATGCTGTTGTGACACCTCTGTTGAAAAAGTCCAATCTTGACCCAATTTTTATGAAAAACAACAGGTCTGTATCAAATTTGCCTTTCGTTTCTAAAATCCGGAAAAGGTTGTTTTACATCAACTTCTCAATCATTTGAGTCAGTCTGACTTTCTTGAGCCCTTCAGTCTGTTTACAAGGCAAATCATTCCACAGAGACAGCTTTACTTTGTGTTGTCAATGACCTGCTTTCTGCTTGTGACCATGATAACATATCTTTGCTATTTCCCCACTCGATCTGTCAGCAGCGTTTGATACCCTGGACCATTTACATCTTGCTAAAGAGACTTACGTCTCTTTTGGACTGTCAGGCAATGTCCTAGAATGGATTGCATCTTCCTTGAGTGACCGATTCCAGTCTGTTGTTGTACTCCGCATGGTTCAAAACCTGTTCTTCTGAGGTATGTAGTACCCCAGTGTTCCGTGTTAGGCCCTGTGCTGTTTTTCAATGTACATTCAACCTCTCAGTCAGCAGATCAGGCAGCGTGATGCTATGCATCACATGTTTGCTGACGATGCACAGTTGCATCAGTCAGCACTACCCTGTCAGTTTCTGCAGCTCCTTGCCACTTTTCAGCAGACAATAGAATCTGTCAAAACATGGATGACTGTAAACAAGCTGAAAATGAATGATGGGAAAACTGAGGTCCTCCCAGTTGGAACAGCCAGGCAGCTCAAAGCAGTCCCGGACCATACTCCTTTTGTTTTGACTGGTGTAGAGATCGGTTCTGCCGAGTCTGTGAGGAATCTTGGGGTACATCTGGATCGTGTCCTCTCAGTGGAGGACCATGTAAAGCTACGGTGTAGGACCATCTGTCTTCAGCTCCACAGAATCGGTCATATCCGCTCTTTTCTTACCAGCAATGCGATCAAACAGCTCATGTCAGCATTTGTTTTGTTTTGACTGGACTATTCCAATTCTTTGTTGGTTGGTCTTTCAAACACGCTGCTGGACAAATTACAGAGGGCTCAGAATCATGCTGCGCACACAGTCCTCAGAAAACGCAAATTTGACCATGCAAAGCCTCTCATGAGGGAGCTGCACTGGCTTCCTGTCCGAGCCCGCATTGAACACAAAATCGCCATTCTCTGTTTTCGATGCCCTCATGATCTTGCCCACTCCTGCCTTTCAAAACTAGTTAAACTACACACACCATCAAGATCGCTACGTTCCTCGGACGCCGGTCATTTAACCATCCCCGTGTTCGGCTGGAGACATATGGCAAACGTTCCTTTTCTTTCGCTGGCCCACTGTTTTTAATTCTTTACCTCTCTCACTTCGCAACGCACAATCTCTGAACACTTTTAAGTCAGGCTTGATGGCCTTCTTATTCCATGCCTGTTAACGATGATTAATTTTATGCACAGCACTGTTAATCTGCTATGTCTTATCCTGAATAGTGTGTGTGTGTGTGTGTGTGTGTGTGTGTGTGTGTGTGTGTGTGTGTGTGTGTTGTGTGTGTTGGCGTGTCTTGAGTGTTTGTGAGTGCTGGTGAGAGGGGGGAGAGTGAGGGGAGAGACAATGTATGGAAAGAGTGTTGGGGATGATTATGTTTATCTGCGTGTATAATTCTATGTTTTTAAATGTATGTTGGTCTTATGATGTTATAGTTTATAGCTTTGGATTCTCTTAGGCACATATACGTATGGCGAAAGCTGTCTGTGTCTGGAGTGCATGTCTTAATCTATCGTGGATAGGGGTGTTGGTCATGGGGTGTGCTCGGCAGCTGGAGGGTGGTTTTTTTCGCCGGTGGTATGACAGTCATGATATTACGGTTGAACACCCATGGGATGCTCTTTAAGTTCGTTAGCCTGCATCTGTAGTCTGATTTACCTCTGTTCAGGAGCAGTTATGTCCTTGATATCTATGAGTGTCGTGCGCGTGCTTCGTATCTCGTCACAAAGCTCAGGCCTCCCAAGGTGGTACAGACTGCTCTAAGGCAGTGAAGACAGTCGCTTTTGGGTACTACTCCATGCACCTTACGGGTGTTTCTTTTTCTTCTTTGCCTTACTAGGCGACCTGCTGAAAAGGTCCAGTGATCTGTGATAAGACCCACTTGACCACGGGAATCTGTTGACAGTGGGAAAGACTACAACTTTGTTCTCTCTTGTAGGTACAAAACGTATGGCGAAAGCTGCGTGTCTGGTGCACGTCTTAATATCCGTGGGCAGGTGGTTGGGTCTGTAGATGCCGGCAGCTGAGGGAGGTGTTTTCGCCGGTGCTCTGCAAAAGTCATGAAAAATACGGCTGGTACAACCATGGGGATTGCCTACCTTAAGGCTGTTTGAGTCTGCATCCTGTTTGTTACCTCGTTCAGGAGCAGTTATGTCCCTTGATACTTAAAATGGAGTGTCGTGCGCGTGCCTGTACCATGTCAACCACAGCTCAGGCCTCCAAGGGTGGTACAGGACTCTCTAAAGCAGTGTGAAGACAGTGCTTCTCTGGGTCCCCCAGCACCTTCGGGTGTTTCTTTTTTTCTTGCCTTAACTAGCACCCTGAGAAAGGTCCAGTGACGGTGAGGAAAGCCCTGACCCCAGGGAATCCTGTTGACAGTGGGAAAGATACACTTTGGATTCTCATCTAGGCAAGACCATGGCGAAAGCGGCTGTGTCTGGAGTGGCATTTTTATCTATCCGTGGCAGGGGGGTTGGGTCTGAGGGTGTGCTGGCACGCGGGGGTGGCGGTGGCTTTGCCGTGGTATGCGCTGAAATACCGGTGGAACCCATGGGTGCTATTTAAGGCGTATAGACTTGTTCCTGTTCAGCATCTTGTCCGAGCATTATCCCATGATCTTCGTGGGGTAGTGCCTCCTGTACCACGTCACACAGCTGGCCTCCAAGGGTACAGGCCTTAAAGCAGGGAAACAGTGCTTCTCTGGCCTCCCAGCACCTTCGGTTTCTTTTCTTCTAATGCCTTAATATTTTCTTTCTTTTCATTCTTAACTTCGGCTTATGTTGCATGGCGCCTGGAGCCTCACGAGGGACAGGCGTCACTTTTTTTCTTAAATGAATGAAATTATCATTATTATTTATCTGTCGTTTGCAAACCCACAGAGCGTGTTGTTCGTACCTGATGAGCAATATTACCAGCCATGCACACTTTCTGTATCGTTGTTCCTGAAGCCGACTCTTCGTATTGTGTCACAAATTATAGTGTTCGTCTGCGCCAGTCAGTGACGCTATAACTTAAGACGCGTCACTCCGATTTGACGTACATAATGAATAGATTTTGACGTCATTTTGTGCCTTGAAGGAGCCATGCTCACAATAAAACCATATTTCTTTTCTCCCCTTTCCGTCTGTTTAGTTGGTTTGTTTGTTGTTCTTGTTTTTTTCAAAGGGCTCAGCAGCAGTGTTTGTCAAATTTAATGTCCGTCTCTTTCCTCGGAACAGATCACACGACCATCCAATGTGTACTCAACGTCTCACAAAAGACTGCGACTGTAATAACAGGAATTATCGTCTTTAAAAAATGACAAGATTGCCCCCCAGACATTTTCAGCTTCTGCCAGGTGTCACTGCGTGCGGACTAGTCCATAATTCATACGCTACAGCACATCCCAAGGAGGTGTCGCTGCGTGCGGACTAGTCCATAATCATACGCTACAGCACATCCCAAGGAGGTGTCGCTGCGTGCGGACTAGTCCATAATTATACGCTACAGCACATCCCAAGGAGGTGTCGCTGCGTGCAGACTAGTCCATAATCATACGCTACAGCACATCCCAGGAGGTGTCGCTGCGTGCGGACTAGTCCATAATCTTACGCTACAGCACATCCCAAGGAGGTGTCGCTGCGTGCGGACTAGTCCATAATCATACGCTACAGCACATCCCAAGGAGGTGTCGCTGCGTGCGGACTAGTCCATAATCATACGCTACAGCACATCCCAAGGAGGTGTCGCTGCGTGCGGACTTGTCCATAATCATACGCTACAGCACATCCCAAGGTGTTGCTGCGTGCGGACTAGTCCATAATCATACGCTACAGCACATCCCAAGGAGGTGTCGCTGCGTGCAGACTAGTCCATAATCATACGCTACAGCACATCCCAAGGAGGTGTCGCTGCGTGCGGACTAGTCCATAATCATACGCTACAGCACATCTCAAGGAGGTGTCGCTGCGTGCGGACTAGTCCATAATCATACGCTACAGCACATCCCAAGGAGGTGTCGCTGCGTGCGGACTTGTCCATAATCATACGCTTCAGCACATCCCAAGGAGGTGTCACTGCGTGCGGACGTGTCCATAATCATACGCTACGCACATCCCAAGGAGGTGTCGCTGCGTGCGGACTAGTCCATAATCATACGCTACAGCACATCCCAAGGAGGTGTCGCTGCATGCGGACTAGCCCATAATCATACGCTACAGCACATCCCAAGGAGGTGTCGCTGCGTGCGGACTAGTCCATAATCATACGCTACAGCACATCCCAAGGAGGTGTCGCTGCGTGCGGACTAGTCCATAATCATACGCTACAGCACATCCCAAGGAGGTGTCACTGCGTGCGGACTAGTCCATAATTATACGCTACAGCACATCCCAAGGAGGTGTCGCTGCGTGCGCACTAGTCCATAATCATACGCAACAGCACATCCCAAGGAGGTGTCGCTGCGTGCGGACTTGTCCATAATCATACGCTACAGCACATCCCAAGGAGGTGTCACTGCGTGCGGACTTGTCCATAATCATACGCTACAGCACATCCCAAGGAGGTGTCGCTGCGTGCGGACTTGTCCATAATCATACGCTACAGCACATCCCAAGGAGGTGTTGCTGCGTGCGGACTTGTCCATAATCATACGCTACAGCACATCCCAAGGATGTGTCGCTGCGTGCGGACTAGTCCATAATCATACGCTACAGCACATCCCAAGGAGGTGTCGCTGCGTGCGGACTAGTCCATAATCATACGCTACAGCACATCCCAAGGAGATGTCGCTGCGTGCGGACTAGTCCATAATCATACGCTACAGCACATCCCAAGGAGGTGTCGCTGTGTGCGGACTAGTCCATAATCATACGCTACAGCACATCCCAAGGAGGTGTCACTGCGTCCGGACTTGTCCATAATCATACGCTACAGCACATCCCAAGGAGGTGTCGCTGCATGCGGACTAGTCCATAATCATACGCTACAGCACATCCCAAGGAGGTGTCACTGCGTGCGGACTAGTCCATAATCATACGCTACAGCACATCCCAAGGAGGTGTCGCTGCGTGCGGACTTGTCCATAATCATACGCTACAGCACATCCCAAGGAGGTGTCACTGTGTGCTGACTTGTCCATAATCATACGCTACAGCACATCCCAAGGAGGTGTCGCTGCGTGCGGACTAGTCCATAATTATACGCTACAGCACATCCCAAGGAGGTGTCGCTGCATGCGGACTAGTCCATAATGAGAGGATTTAAGACGAAGGTCTCATGGATATGATTTAGGCCTACCAGATGTCTCGCCTGCAAATTAGCTCAATGCGCTGGTTAGACTCTGGGTAACCTATCTAACCTTGTCTGCACCACTATTATAGGCCAAACTGTATGTGTGTTTGCGCGCGTGCGCATGTGTGTTCAGTTCAGTTCAGTAGTTTTATTTAACGTCTTTTCATCGCAAGATGATCTTAGACCTTTAAACTGCAATGTACATTCCATTGTACTACCAGCACCTCCCCCCCACCCACCCCCACCCCCCACCCCCCCCCACCCCCACGCCCACTCCCACCCCCACCCCCACCCCAAAAAAAAAAAACCCACTATTAACACATATCTCAAATGGCTTTTTTCACAATAGTTTTGCAACTGGGGACTGAGCAATAACCAAAGCAATATTAAAAAAGCAAGGGTTATTTCCCACACTATCAACATAGTCTGAATTATTTACAAAAATATTCTTCTCCTTATAAGCTGGGGTTAGTATAGGGCATTCAAATAAAAGATGACGAATTGAGATATTCTCCTGACATATACACGCTATACCTCGTGAATAGTTTGTATTCCATGTATTTAACCGTAATTTATGAATTAACTGGCTAGATAACTTGGACATGATGGCAGGACGAATAAATTCTCATTAAGATGTTTCTTCCGCCTATTCTTTTCCAATCGAGAATCAATTCATGCAGAGAAAAATGTAAGACTTTGTTGAAGGGTGTTTCAAAAATTGTACAGGCTCCCTGTTTTGCCAGTTTGTCTGCTAATTCATTCCCTTTTAAGCCACAATGTGAAGGAACCCAGCAAAAATCAATGCTATACCTCGGGAAAGTAAACAATGTAACAGATGCTTAATTTCAAAAAGAATATCAGTTCTAATTTTAGAGTTCCAGCGCATGTGTGTGTGTGTGTGTGTGTGTGTGTGTGTGTGTGTGTGTGTGTGTGTGTGTGTGTGTGTGTGTGTGTGTGTGTGTGTGTGTGTTGCCGCGCGCGCGCGCGCGTATGTGTGTATATGGCATGTTTGCTTGGGTGAGTAGGCACGGACCCATGTACGTGTGGCAGTGTATACAGTGTGCGCCTGCAAGTGCATGCGTATGCGTGTGTGATCTTGGTCTTAACGTGAGCATGCGCTTGCAAGCAGAAATCCTGCATGCTCCTCATCTACAGTAACACCAACAATCAAGCCATGAAAATGAACGTCGTAAAACTCAACCAAAAACCTACGCGCGAGCAAGAAGCCATACTGACAAACAGTATACAAACATCATGCAGGGAGAGAAGAAATCATGCGCCTACCGTGCCGCCGTCACACCACTCCTCTTGCTGAATGACAAAAATGGCAGGGCATCGTAAGGTGGTCACGTCGTACACTCGGAATGACGGCATAGATCCACAGTTGTCAGAGAGCAGATGGTCGAGTTGAACGTTCTCATAGCAGGGTTTTCAGGGGAATGGAAGTTGGGATAGGTGAACCCATAGTGATTTATTTGGGGCAAGTTCAACGCCTATGTAACGTTTAAAAAAAAAAAAAACCGTATGTATGGTGACTGTATGAAGTGAAAACTGTGTTTGATATAAATTTCTGCGCAATATTGTTTAATTATACATTGGCAAAGAAAAAGAAGAAGAGAGAGAGAGAGAGAGAGAGAGAGAGGAGAGAGAGAGAGAGAGAGAGAGAGAGAGAGAGAGAGCGAGAGGAGAGATGTTAAAATCCGCGCACGCCAAAAAGAAATGAGACGCTGATAAAGAGAAAGAAACTTTTCCCTCTTTTTTTTTTTAACCGATGAAGAACTTTAAGATAGTATTCTGATTTGTTTTATTGAAAGAAAGGTGGCAGATGTGTGGTTGGCGTACGGGGGGTGCGTGGTTGTCTCTGCAGGTGAGTGTGTATACATGTAGAGACCGTCGTTAGTGTGACACCCAAATGCATGTTTGAAGCTGTTTAACTACTGGAATTATTTACACTGGTTGCGAAGTGTCGACGAGTCCTCCAAGCCATTGGTCATTTGTCCGGGGTGAACAAACAGTCCTGCCGCCAAACAGTCTACTTCTAAGCGATGACTGGATTGTGGTCTCCTTATCAGAACCATTCTCAAAGCAGAAACTCTTTTATCAAAGCCCGCTATACTTCAGATATCGAAGGTTTTCCATGCTCTCGTACACATTGTGGTCATGCAAATAATTATTAGGGGGAAAAACATTAAACGTTTTGAATAACCGTCATTGCTTTGAGCCCTATGTACAGTAACGAGAGAGAGAGAGGGGGAGGGGAGGGAGAGAGAGAGGGGGGGGGGGAGGGGAGGGAGAGAGAGAGGAGAGGGAGGGGAGAGAGAGAGAACACTGAACACTGAACACTGAACACTTTTAATGCAAACAAAAGAACAAAACAAAATAAGGCAAAGTAACAAATCCAAACAGATATGTAAGAAATTGAATGCTTGGCTTCAAGCAGAACAGACCTGCATCGAGACCATCCAAAATAACGCCATTCTAAAGAAGTAGCAT
>CM031613.1:62510020-62532520 GCA_018398815.1 Conus ventricosus
TATATTATAACAAACTAATAAATTCCAAGGATAAGTACCGCACCGTTCCAGCAACTTCAGAGCAGCTTGGTGTTGCAATGACTGCAAGAAATATTGAATTATAAACAAAGCTTGCTCTTATGTCTTAGATTGAAGAAATAGGGGGAGATAGCATTCATATCTGCAGTGGTAGATGATTCTGCCTAACTAACAGTATGTGCTTGAGTGGGTGAATGGGGAAAATAAAATAAATGCTTCTCAAAATGAGCCTTCAGCAAGTTATATTCTCCAAGGGTGAGCATCTCCAATAGGGAGGGAAACTCACTAACATATAATCCTGGTCATATACGATATTTCGAAACTAGGTGGTTTCTCCTCAGTGACCGCGGAAAGTGGTAATTTGACTCCTCTGCCTTTTCAGTTAAAGAAGAATACAATCCCAGAAAAGGTTGGTGTGCAATACCGTAGTATGTTTGTTGAGTTTTCAAAAAACCAACCAAAGGTGCCATCTAAGAAGCAAAAGAAAATCATAAAAGAGCAAAACAAACTACATTTTCTTGTGAAAATGTTTGTTTTGCTCTTTTTATGATTTTCTTTTGCTTCTTAGATGGCACCTTTGGTTGGTTTTTTGAAAAACTCAACAAACATACTCGGTATTGCACACCAACCTTTTCTGGGATTGTATATCTTCTTTAAACTGAAAAGGCAAGAGGAGTCAAATTACCACTTTCCGCGTCACTGAGGAGAAACCACCTAGTTTCGAAATATCGGTATATTGACCAGGGTTATATGTTAGTGATGTTTCCTCCCTATTGGAGGATGTCTCACCCTTGGAGAATATAAGCTTGCTGAAGGCTCATTTTGAGAAGCAATTTATTTTATTTTCCCCATTCACCCACTCAAGCACATACTGTTAGTTAGGCAGAATCATCTACCACTGCAGATATGAATGCTATCTCCCCTATTTCTTCAATCTAAGACATAAGAGCAAGCTTTGTTTATAATTCAATATTTCTTGCAGTCATTGCAACACCAAGCTGCTCTGTAAGTTGCTGGAACGGTGCGGTACTTATCCTTGGAATTTATTAGTTTGTTGTATTTTAGTCCCTTGCGGATTCATTCCAAGAACTTGCCCTCAGCACTTGTGTCTTAGAGGATATCTTTTTATATTTTTTACTTTTCACAAGAAATGTAGTTTGTTTTGCTCTTTTATGATTTTCTTTTGCTTCTTAGTTGGCACCTTTGGTTGGTTTTTTGAAAACTCAACAAACATACTACGGTATTGCACACCAACTTTTCTGGGTTTGTATTCTTTTTTTAACTGAAAAGGCAGAGGAGAAATTACCACTTTCCGCGGTCACGGGAGAAAAACCACCTATTTCGAAATGGGAAATTTGACCAGGAGTTATATTTAGTATTTCCCCTCCCTTTTGGAGGAGTTCACCCTTGGAGAATAAAAGTTTGTAAAGGCTCATTTTGAAAAGCATATTTTTTTTTCCCATTCCCCCCCCACTCAAGACATACTTTAGTTGGGCAAAATCATCTCCCACGCAGATTAAATCTATCTCCCCCCTTTTTCTTCAATCTAAAAAAAAGAGAGCAACTTTGTTTTAAAATTCAATTTTCTTGCAGCATTGCAAAACCGCTGCTTTAATTTTGCGGGAACGGGGGGTACTTACCCTTGGGAATTTATTAGTTTGTTGTTTTTTTATCCCTTGCGGATTCATTCCAAGAACTTCCCCTCAGCACTTGTGTCTTAAGGAATTTTTTTAATTTTTTTTTATTTTCACAAAAAATGTAGTTTTTTTTGCCTTTTGATTTTCTTTTGCTTTTAGAGGGCCCCTTTTGGTTTTTTGAAAACTCAACAAAAAAACTAGGGATTGCACACCAACCTTTTCGGGGATTGTTTTCTTTTTTAAAAACGAAAAGGCGGGGAAATCAAATTACCACTTTCCGGGGCACTGGGAAACCACCTTTTTCGAATTGGGTTATGACCGGGTTTTATAGTTAGTGATTTCCTCCTTTGGAGGATTCTCCCCTTGGAAAATATAAGCTTGGAAGGTCATTTGAGAAGCATTTATTTTTTTTTTCCCTTTCACCCACTAAAAGCCATACTGTTAGTTAGGCGAATCATCACCACTGCAGTTTTAATGCAAACCCCCCCCCTATTTCTTCAATCTAAAAATAAGAGAAGCTTTGTTTAAAAATTCAATTTTTCTTGCAGGCATTGCAAACCCCAAAGTGCTTTTAAAAGTTGGGAACGGGCGGTACTTATCCTGGAATTTTTTATTTTTGTTGTATTTTAGTCCCTTGCGGATTCATTCCAAAACTTGCCCTCACATTGTGTCTTAAAATATCTTTTTATTTTTTTACTTTCACAAGAAAATGTATTTTTTTTTGTCTTTTATATTTTTTTTTGCTTCTTAGAGGCACCTTTGGTTGGTTTTTTTGAAAACTAACAAACATACTACGGTATTGCACCCCAAACCTTTTCGGGGATTGTTTTTTTTTAAAAACAAAAAGGGAAGGAGAAAAATTCCCCATTTCCCCGGTCACTGGGGAGAAACCACCTATTTTTCAAATTGGGATTTTACCAGGGTTATATTTAGTGATTTTTCCCTCCCTAGGGGAGGATGTCCCCCCCCTTGGGAAAAAAATTGTGAAGGCTCATTTTAAAGCATTTATTTTATTTTCCCCTTTCACCCACTAAAGCACAACTGTTAGTTAGGGCAGAATCATCTACCATGCAGATATGAATCTATCCCCCCCTATTTCTTCTCTAAACAAAAAGAAAGTTTTGTTTATAATTTTCAATATTTTTGCAGGCATTGCAAACCCCAAAGCGCTCGAAAGTTCTGGAAGGGTGGGGTACTTACCCTTGAATTTTTATTTGTTGATTTTAGCCCCTTGCGGATTCTTTCCCAAGAATTGCCCTCCATTGGTTTTAGGGGATATCTTTTTAATTTTTTATTTTTTCAAAAAAAATTTATTTTTTTTGCTTTTTATGTTTTCTTTTGTTTCTTAGACGGCCCCTTTTTTTTTTTTGAAAACCACAAACATACTACGGATTGCACACCAACCTTTCTGGATTGTATTCTTCTTTAAAACTGAAAAGGCCAGAGGAGTAAAATTCCCACTTTCCGCGGTCACTGAGGAGAAACCCCTATTTTCGAAAAACGGTATAGACCAGGATTATTTTTAGGAGTTTCCCCCCCTATTTGGAGGATGTCTCCCCCTTGGGAGAATAAAGCGGGCTGAAGTCTTTTGAGAAGTTTTTATTTTTTTTTTCCCCATTCCCCCACTAAAGACTACTTATTAGGCAGAATCACACCATGCGATAGAATGCTCTCCCCCTATTTCTTCAATCTAAGACATAAGAGCAAGCTTTGTTTATAATTCAATATATATATATATATATATATATATAGGAGAGAGAGAGAGAGAGAGAGAGAAGAGAGAGAGAGAGAGAGAGAGAGAGAGAGAGGAGAGAGAGAGAGAGAGAGAGATATGTGTGTGTGTGTAATTACTGTATAACACGTGTGTACGGTTTCGCTTTGATTTATTTTTTTTAACGAACTTGAATCGAGATATATCCGCGGTCAGAAATAAAAAGGTTAATCTCATGTCTTTAAATCTATGACGAAGACTGTGCATTATCGTCCTTGTCACCACTGTGAGTTGCCACGGACTGGAACCGAGTTCACTGACACCTTCCTGTCCCACCATATCCATGGACAGACTGCTCTGTCGAGGAAAATCAAACGGCACAGCCAATGGTAGGTAGGTACTCAAGATCGGACCAGCGCGTTGGGTTTTTGCGTTGTCAGACATCGGCTAAGTCGTAGCCATGTAACTTCTCTCATCTTAGACATTCATTCATTCATCCATCATCTTTAAAACGTGCGCAGTGTCATATCGAAGCTTAGCAGATATGTTGTAGCGTATGTGGGCTAGTCCGAACGCAGTGACACCTGTTTGGTGAAACTGAAGCTGGAAGTGGAAAATCAGGTTTTTCCGCCATATCTTGTGCTATAATCAAACGTGATGATAAGGTTGTTAAGATAAAGGGCAGCGTGTATCGAGCATTGAATGTGCTTCAAGATGTCATTTATGGAGATCATTGAGAAGTTTGGAAAAAGAACCTCTCCTGTGACGCTCCATCTTTGACGGTCTCCTTCAGGCTATAGTGCGTCAGACTGTGCGCCCTGCTTTTGCATTGTTTACGTCTTCAGAGATCCAGCTGCATATTCTCAAAAATTCAGCGATAGCACATTTTTCAGTTTCGTCTAGCTACTCTGTGTTAAATGTCTGTTCCAAGTTAAACCAAACAGGAGAGTTTCTTCTCACCCTAAAGAGCCGTCTCTATACTCTGGACACTATTGTGCATCATCTTCTGCACTTGTGTTGCATGAAAATGGATTGCTGAGGTTTCCTTTCAAGGTCTCAAATAAGCTCATTATTCATAAACCCTCCATCAATTCCCTCATCAAGCTATGGGTCTATAACTTCAAGGTCTCAAATCAGCTCATTATTGATAAGCCTATCCATCAATTCCCTCGTCAAGCTATGGGTCTATAACTTTCAATATTTGCTCTGTCTTTCACGTATTTGTGCAGAGGCGTTTTTTTCTAGATATTTTCATAGAACTGAACCTTTCATCCAGCCGTGTTGTTTGTTATCAAGTCCATGTGCAACTGAAACTCAATGATATTTCTTCAAGTTTATGAGACTTCTTTTCACACCATTTGGTTCGTTCTTCCAGATCCTGCAGTGAGGGTTATAGTGACAATCACATTTTTGCCAGAATCAGTGATTCGAACTGTTTCTGAGCTTTTATCATTTCTTTGTTGTGACGCTCCGGGCCATCGGCGTCACTGAATTTCTAAAACGTCCACGCAGAGGATGAACGGTTTCCTTTGTAGTCTCTAATTCCTGGCAGTTTGAGAGGTGCTGGTCTCACCTTCTGTATCCTCTCAGTGGCAGCACCACTATGCCACGAATTCAGACTCCCCTGCATACAGCCATGTTCGGATCACTCTTGTCGCCTCTTCAGCAGTTCACAGGGAGCAGTCAACATCGGACAGCTGTGGGGAAACCCACCAAAACAGAAACGGCACAGCTATTGAAGAATCACCTCCAAGGAGTTGAATGGTGGCCTGTCCTGATCTGAACACAGGACACCATGATATTCTAACACCCTGACTGACAACTGCTTCGTGGCAGGAGTGCTTCCCCCTCTAGACAGCACAGCCTTCTGTCCATCGGCAGTCCCCATGAACTGGCCAATACTGACATTTTGACACGATCTCACCACCACCAAAGACATGCACAGGACATCGGGACTGAAATGACCGTGACAGCAGAGCATGAACAGCTGAAGTACGTGAGATGGATGGGGGGGGGGGGTTGCAGAGGGGGGAAGAGGTAGAGAGAGAGAGAGAGAGGAGAGAGAGAGAGAGAGAGAGAGAGAGAAACTCTATTTTCTGTTCAAGATGATATTAATTAGCTGACATAAAGTCATGAGCTGCTATGTGGATAAAGAGGCCAGCCTGCATCCCTCCCCGCTTTCTTCTGCATCAGTGTTGGTCGTCTGTCCAAAGTGACCAGTCCAGATCAGCATCTGCCTGCACTACACTGCTGTATAGATCAGGGTGTTCGTTTTTGTGGTTCCAGAGCAGATTAAAGCCGTTTGTCTAGGGCAAAAGCAAAACGGAGGTGTCCACATTAATTAAACAGCATTCAAAGAAACATACTGAGCAGATTAAGAGGCAAGCACTTCAAACATTTTCAAAACAACACTCTACATATCCTTTTCCAGTTTTAGACACAGCCAAGTTTAAGGGTTGTGTTCAAATTCTAAAATAAACGACCAGAACATTGACAAAGTGAATAGCATCTTTTTTTTCAATGTAAGTCAAAGTATACCATCCTTAGGATATTCTCGATTAAACCGAAATTTGTTGTCATATTTGTGTTCTCACTTGGAAGAGAAGTATTATTTCAAGCAATATTGATGCGTGTTTTGAATAATTTTGAACTTATTTTTTCAAAACCCACCGCTTAAGGAACAACTCCAGTGATCTGTTATATAGCTAGAAGTGTCTAGCTAACGTATCTTCTCTGAATGCACAGCCTTGATACACAGTAGACTCTTCACACACCAAACATGACCTTCACGTCACCAGCACTGGCATTTTCAGCCAACGTGTCAGACAGGATGGTCTATTCTTTGTCCATTAACAACAACAGCTCCAACGTCTCCTTCCCTGAAGGCTGTCTGTTGAAGCAGATGCCACAGTCCGTTCCTGGGAGCAACCAGCACAACCTCATCCCCAAGCAGGTTGACGTCATCGTCAATATTTTGTGCAGCGGAATCCTGTTGCCCCTGTGCTTTCTGGTCTCTTTCTCCACCAACATCATCAACATGGCGGGTGTTCTATAAACAAGGATTGAAGGAACGAATCAACATGTGTTTGTTCACGTTGTCACTGGTGGACATGCTGTATGTCGCCGCGGCCTATGGTTACAGCAGTGATGTGCTCTACATGTTTGCCACAGGAAAAGGGAAGTCAGTAGGACCGTCAACCATCTTCTTTGTTAAGCATTACCTAGTGGGTATGACTGGTTTCTCCAGATCGTCTCAGATGGTGAACAGTGTGATAGCTCTGGAGAGATGTCTGTGCATCACTCACCCCCTCCTGGTGAAAAATCTGATGTCAACGAAGAGGACATCGGTAGTACTGTGGTCTTTGATTGCAGTCATCACAGCCGGTTTTTTTGCCTGTGTTGGTATGCGTTACGTTGCCATCTGCGTCTTTCAACCAGCAGATGACAGCACGTCTTACCAACTTTACCCTAGCACGTTCTATGTCCGAAATCAGTATATTATCAACGTATTTACTGGGTATATCTATGGCTTGATGTTACCTGCAGTGTGCGTCGTTTGTGTCACTGTTTGCACAGTTATCACAGTGTTGAAAATGAAGAAACTGGCCACATGGAGAAAAACAGTTTCATCTGCTTCTGATTCTCTCAGTGCCCGAGATTTGGCGATAACACGAATGATCGTTGGGACTTCGGTGTTGTTTATTGCGTGTATCACACCATCGGTGGCGGTTCGTGTCTCGGCATTACTGGTTCCGGAACTAAGAATCGGAGGCCGCTATCACAACCTCTATTCTGTGCTTATTAAAGTGTTTCTGTTCAGTTCGGTGATAAATTCAACATTCAATTTTGTGGTATACTACATTTTCGGAAGCAGATTTCGACAAACAGTTCAGCAGTTGTTCTTTCCGTTCTCTCGTTGTCGTCGAAAGACGCAGAATTAAAGCATTGTCGCTAGAGTGGACATTGTTGTATGGAACGTTTCCGTTTTGTTGAGTAACTGAATACCTAATAATCAATTATGATCGAAACTAATGACATTTGCTCTGTGGCGTGCCAACAGTACCCTCAATATGTCGCCTATGACGTTTTGTCACTCTTCCGAGGAACGGTAGTTCTACGACAAAGACATCTACTGTGACGTGACAATTACACCACACAGCACGAAACAAGGCAATGAAATCAATGCAGTCCTGCTCCAAACAAAGCCATTCGTGGTGTACAGATCCACTTCTGGAAAGTCTTCAGAAAGCATAACGATGGGGCTGACCCATGACGCATGGTTCTGACAAAGACAACACACAAATGCGGTTACTATGATCTTCCTGTTACAGTCGGACCAACTCACAGTCCACGAGCAGTCCATTGCTTGAGCGAGATATCACGCTGGAAAATAGAAAGAAAAAGAAACAAGAAGGATATACAGAAATGCAAAAAGACGAAAAATGCAAAATAACAGAGGAAATCTTAAATGAGATAGACAGACATGAATAGGAGACGCCCCCCCCCCCCCAAATGTAACTTTTGTTCCCCAAATCGAAAAGTTACATGTGCATGAGTTCACACGGATGCTTTTTGTGGTTCACATCACATAGCACGCAGTCAGGGAGAAGGTGCTCAAAGCAGTCAGGCAAACTTTTAAAAAAAGAAGAAGGAATTTTCAGTTTTCACGTGCAACCCGGATTGCACAGGCACATAGCATCAACTTCAGGGTAAAACGCAGTTAAAAAAAAAAAAAAAAAACAGTTAAAGAAAGTTTTAAATCATGAGCATTTTACTTTTGAACAAACTTTTAAACTGCAAATTTTCTTTAACCTCAAGGTGTCCTTGTGCGCTTTTTTCCCCTTTCTCCACGTATGATTACCGAATGGTGGATAGTGCATGCATCGTTGGCTATTGGCATGCACTTGTTTCGCCACAGCAGCAACCGTTATTTCAAAAATCATACTAACTGCAATGAATGACAGTCTTTATAACGAAGGAAGGAAGGAACAAGAAACCCAGCAGAGAAAGAACAGATAAAGAGAAGTGTTTCCTTTCCTTTGCACCCGAAAGAAACAAGGAAGCCAGCAAAGAAAGGACAGAGAGAATGAAGCAGTTGCTTCCCTTCCAACCTGAAGAACCCGTTGAATCGTCAGGATGAATGGTCAAATCAGGCAGAGAGCAAGTGTCGATTTTCGATATCTTCAGTCAGGGAAACAAACGGCCTCTTTGAGCTTGAAAGATACGGCATTGTGTTGGTGTTTGCACGATAATTGATTTCTGAACAAGGGATTCCATGACCGGAACTTTTGATGTACGTGTTTGATTTTCTGTTTATCTGTCTGTCTGTCTGTCTGCCTCTCTCTCTTTCTCTCTCTCTCTCTCTCTCTCTCTCTCTCTCTCTCTCTCTCTCTCTCAGCATTAGAGTACTGTTTAAGCCTAAATATTACCAACATCCGTCCTTTTTTTTAAATTGAGCCTAATATTTTCATCTACTTCTGCTGAATTTGTATGAAAATTGTCATTGTGTTTGTATTACCCTTTTAAATTTAGTGAATTTTTTACTTCTTAAGAATTGTTCCAGTTACTCGCGTTTCGTTCCGTGAGGTGATAAGATTGCGTTTAATCACTGCGTTTTGCATCTTCACACACCCCTTCATCAGGGGCAATGAACTCCTATATGAATCAATCACCTGAATCTCTCTCTCTCTCTCTCTCTCTCTCTCTCTCTCTCGGGGTTTCACTGGAGTACAAGAAGAGAAGAATTCACGCCTGATGTGCTCTGCATTTTTTTTTTCCAGTTAAAGGTGGAACTGTACCATCGAAGTTGGTTAGCATTACGGTGCTGTACCATGCCCTCGGACGCGCTGAGATTCCGCCCCTTTGTGGAGCATTTGCAACTGTATATGCTTTGTTTATGTTGAAACGGGCAAAGTTGAAGGCCGCCATGAGAGTGTCCGTGTTGAAGTTAAGGACACGCAGTAACGGTGTCACCCTGGGACCGTTGATCTCTCTGTTTACGGACAGTTAATTCTACGTTGTGGCGATGTGGAGTTAAACCCCGGCCCAAAGGACAGTTTGAGGCAGGCACGACTTGGCAGAGGAAGGTTAACCGCAGAGACAGTCAGTGGACAGGTATCTGCATCTGGAACGTCTGCACTTCCGCCGGATGTGAAGGACTTCTGAAGGATGTGATGCGCCTTTGCAAGACATGCTGACGGGCATGAATAGGCTGAACT
Organism: Conus ventricosus; assembly: GCA_018398815.1. NCBI lineage: Eukaryota > Metazoa > Mollusca > Gastropoda > Neogastropoda > Conidae > Conus > Conus ventricosus. The sequence continues at coordinate 62,519,605 of CM031613.1, forward strand.
GTAAGTTCGATTTCATATGTGTTGACATGAAAGACGTAAAAGACATGCGTTCTGCGTTACAGGAAAAGGTTCCCAATCTGAGACAGAAAGTGTCAGTCCTAAAGACAGATAACGACAGATTAAAAACTAAAAATGATAGTCTGAATGAGAGGGTAAAATATCTAGACAGAAAAGGGGACGATCTAGAAGGCAGATCAAACAGGTATAATACAGTTGTTCATGGTATCCCTCGCAGAACAAAATTGAAAAATGGCAAGATTGTGAAGACGGCACGCGAAATGATTTCTGACAAATTTAGAACTTCTGGTAAATACAGTTTCACACGAGCCCACCGTCTTAACCCTATACAGTTTCACCGAGCCCACCGTCTTAACCCAAGCAAGATTCGCCGATTGTTGCGCGATGCACTTTCTTTAAAGATAAAGACAAGATTTTGCGCGTCAAAAAGAAGCTTAAAAAGGAAGTGACGTCTTCACCGGTGAAGACGTTTCTCTGTGAGTTAGAGAGATCCGATAAAAGCTTATGCTCCATTTAAAGTCTGCCAGATCGCAAAATAAGAAAGTTTCAATAGTTTCTGACCATCTGCTAATGGAGGGAAGTAAATTTGATGTCGATGACAGTGAAACCTTGTTAGACATGGATAGCGGTTAGGCCGGCCCCGTGACCGGACATTTTGCTGCAGCCAAGTTCTGGAGGTAGCAAAAAATACATTGTCACCGTGCAGTGTGCCTGTTTGTAGTTCGCGGGGGACGAAGTATGCAGGGCGCTGTGAACTGTGTTGAAGCAAATGTGCAACGAAAACCCCGTGCGTGCTACCTGTGTTGGATGTGTGTGCACGGCAGTGTTGGACCACATGGATAGTGTTGAATCTGTTGATCTGTTGCATGAAACTAATGTTGTGAATAAAAATTATTGATAATGCGAATTGCCATGTTGATTTAAGTGTAAAAGATCATTATCTGTTGTTTGTGCTGAATAACAATTTGTGTTCACCTCACATTGATTTTAATAGAACATAATGTCTTTACTTGAAGGAGAAATAAGTAGTGGTGACGATATGATGTTTTTCAGTGCATATGACCATGGTGACAAGATATCTGAATTTAAATGAAATAAATCCTGATGATGTGTGTCGGGCTTTACATCTAAATAACAGTGGTGATGGCTGTACAACAGAGTCAGAAAGACAGAGGGACGGCGATTGTATGCATAGGGCAATAACAAGAGGATGTGGTGATTTTAAGACTGAGAGAAAAGTGGTCAGTGTATATACGAATGAAAATGTTAGTGGTGATGACAGTGTGAAGAACAATGACACAGTCAGTGGCGGTGATAGTGAAGCAAACAATTGTGATGACATTGTGACGACGTATGAAGCAGACAGAGGTGTTGACAGAGTGACAGTGAATGAAGCTGACAGTGACAGTGACAGTGACAGTGGGACAGTGAATGAAGCTGTCAGTGACAGTGACAGTGGGACAGTGAATGAAGCTGTCAGTGACAGTGACAGAGTGACAGTGAATGAAGCTGACAGTGACAGTGACAGTGACAGTGGGACAGTGAATGAAGCTGACAGTGACAGTGACAGTGGGACAGTGAATGAAGCTGTCAGTGACAGTGACAGTGACAGTGGGACAGTGAATGAAGCTGTCAGTGACAGTGACAGAGTGACAGTGAATGAAGCTGACAGTGACAGTGACAGTGACAGTGGGACAGTGAATGAAGCTGTCAGTGACAGTGACAGTGACAGTGGGACAGTGAATGAAGCTGTCAGTGACAGTGACAGTGGGACAGTGAATGAAGCTGTCAGTGAAAGTGACAGTGTGACAGTGAATGAAGCTGTCAGTGACAGTGACAGTGTGACAGTGAATGAAGCTGTCAGTGAAAGTGACAGTGTGACAGTGAATGAAGCTGTCAGTGACAGTGACAGTGGACAGTGAATGAAGCTGTCAGTGACAGTGACAGTGTGACAGTGAATGAAGCTGTCAGTGACAGTGATGACAGTGAATGAAGCTGACAGTGACAGTGTGACAGTGAATGAAGCTGTCAGTGACAGTGACAGTGTGACAGTGAATGAAACTGTCAGTGACAGTGACAGTGTGACAGTGAATGAAGCTGTCAGTGACAGTGACAGTGAATGAAGCTGTCAGTGACAGTGACAGAGTGACGACGAATGAAACAGAGAGTGGCACTGGCCGGTATGCTGACAAACGACACAGGCTGTGGTGGTGACGGTGGTGGTGAAAGTGTGACAGAGAATGAATCACATAGTAATGGTGACAGTGTGACGGCGTGTGTATCAGTCAGTGGTGGTGACATTGTGACAATGAGTGAGTCACACAGCAATGAGACAGTGTGGCAGTGCTTTTTGCTGATGATCTTATTATGCTATCAGTATCAGTGGTTGGTCTACAGAAACAACTAAGTAATTTGTATCATGCAGCAGGCTGACCAGAATTGAATGTTAATACCAATAAGACCAATGTTGTGGTGTTTTGTGATGGAGGAGGATATTTTGGCCCGTACTGAAAAGTGGACTTATTCAGGTGAAAGAATAAATGTGGTTAACGCTTACAAATGCCTTGATATTTATCTTAGAACCTAACTTAGTTTTTTTATCTTGCTTGTCAACATATAGTCAACAGAGCGAAAAAGGCGGTCAACAGTATTCTTCATATTTTGTACAAGTTAGAGTGTAACTCGTTCTGTTTCTTTTCAAAATTGTTTGATTCACAGGTGCAGTCAATTCTACAATATCGAGCAGAAATATGGTGCCTTGATTGAAAGAGTTTATGCATATGCGCTGAAGCGCTTTTTGCATGAAGACAGTAGAACGCCCAATGATCTGGTTTATGGTGAACTTGGAAGATATCCAATTTATGTAAATTCGTATTGGAAATGTGTACTGGTTAGGGTCCGATGTTCCGACGTTCAGTGTCCAATGTATCAACAGTCCGAAGGCCGAAAGTCCGACATAGCGATAGTCCGAAAACGTGGTGCATTAGTGCGACGAAGCAATAGTCCGAGACATTTTTTGTCCGAGGCGTTATAAGTACGACGATTCGATAGTCCGAAAAGTTGATTTACAAAAAATATAAATCCGACGTAGCAAAAGTTCGACGTGTCGATAGTCCGAAAGGCACTGGCACACGTAAGCTCGCCTTTTACGGCTGTAAAAGGCGAGCTTACGTGTACGGATCCGAGTACGGATTGTCGCCGGCGACAATCCGTGCCGGAAATACCATTGTGTCTAATCGACTCTGTCGGGCGACAATTCATGCCGTCCTGGCCGGCACGAATTGTCGCCCCCATTGTACATTTTAACAGTTTTGACTCTCTCTCTCTCTCTCTCTCTCTCTCTCTCTCTCTGTCTCTGTCTCTCTTTCTATGTCTCTTTGTCTCTCCGAATGTATGTATGTATGTATGTACGTAAGCGTGTATGTTTGTATATATATGTATGCATATATGTATGTATGTATGTATGTATGTATGTATGTATGTATGTATGTATGAATGTATGTATGCATGTATGTATGTATAATGTATGTATGTATGTATGTATGTATGTATGTATGTATGTATGTATGTATGTATGTATGTGTATGCGTGTATGTATGTATGTATGCATGTATGTATGTAAGCATGCATGTATGTATGTATGTATGTGTGTATGTATGTATGTGTGTACATACCAACGTATGTACGTATATATGTATGTATGTATGTATATATGCATGTATGTAAGTATGTATGTATGTATGTGCGAAGGTATATATGGATGAATGGATGGGCGGGCGGATGGGTTGGTGTGCGTTGTGTGGGGGGAGAGGGGGGTGTTGGAGGGGGATCACATGAAGTCAATAGACAGTGAACACACACGCATACACACACACACACACACACACACACACACACACACACAACACACACACACACACACACACACACACCACACACACATACACACACACAGATAAAAAAAAAGAAGAAACGTGGTCTCTATACTATCCAAATCGACGTTACCGGCTGTCACAGGCGAAGCATTTCGCAAGCTGCACGTGATTTCGGCTCTACCGATCGTAATTTGAAGATTTTTTTAATGCAAATAATAGAATCGAAAGAATCAAGTGTCAGAAATCATACTGAACCAAAGTGAGGTAAAACATCAAGCCCAAAAAAAAGAAAAAAAGAATGAAATACAGAACAAAAGACGGAAGAAAACTGAAGAAGCCAGCAGAAAGGAAGGGAATACAAAAGAAAGAAAGGTCTGGTTCTGTTTGAAGCTGAAAGGAACATGAATGATTCATCAGGGTACACGATAAATCAAAGCGAAGAACAACTGGGTAACAAAGTGGCTACTGCCGGCACGGAAAGATACGGTGCTAAGTTAGTGTTGGTGAGGCCATTGAATAGCTGAACTCACAAAATCGATCAGCGGAGCGTTCGATGTGTGTGTGTGTGTGTGTGTGTGTGTGTGTGTGGTGTGTGTTGTGTGTGTGTGGTGTGTGTGTGCGTGCGTGCGTGCGTGCGTGCGTGCGTGCGTGCGTGCGTGGTGTGTGTGTGTGTGTGTGTGTGTGTGTGTGTGTGTGTGTGTGCATGCGGGCGTGCGGGCGGGCGTGTGTTCACGCGTGTATGTTTTTAACCTCTCTCTTAAAAATAGACCGGTGTCGTATAATATCTGGAAACCGTGATATCTGGGAACGCGTTCCCAGATTTACCGTGATATCTGGGAACGCGTTCCCAGATTTACCGTGATATCTGGGAACGCGTTCCCAGATTTCCTGAACTTCCAATCGTGAAATCTGTTAACTTGGTGAAAATCACGCCAAGAAATTAATGAAGAAAAAAGTGACAAGAAGGCCAAAGATCTCAATTGCACCTAAATAAATTGTTTCCTACCTTATCTCGAAAATCCATTCTTTTTTTCGTCTTCTTTCTGCCCTTCTGAGCTCTGAAAGACCACGTTCCCAGATATCACGGGCCTTCCCAGATATCACAGTACATTTTGGGAACGCGTTCCCAGATATCACGTTCACCAGATTTCACGCGACACCGGGACTGTGTTTTGTTCAACCCCGCTGTGTTGCCCTGTCGTGTGGCTGGACATGCCAAACGTGGCACCCAGTTCCTCCCCTCTACCACAGGCGGACTTCCATGAATCCCCTCCGCCTTTACGTTTCCTCCGGCTGACGTGGAGCGACCGGGATCCAGAGTGTATGCTGTGGTGTTTGCATGGAACGAGCGAGAGCTGAGGGAACCTGGGAAGCGAATCAGGCTTTCACCTTGAAACTGGAAAGAACGGTTACGATGCCGCCGAAGGAAAGAGACAAACACATGACGAGACAAAACACGACGCGTTTTAGACCTCTTTAGTCTTCTCCAGGCAAGGCAAACCATATTCAAGACAATGAAAACAAAGAACAACATTTCCCTTATCTTTTCAATTGGGAGCAAAATGTGCGTTTGGATCCATCCATTTTGCGACCGATTTGAGGTATTAAGTGATTGGGTTTGCTCTTGGTGTTCATTGTCCTGAATGTTGTATATCTTGTCTGAAGAAGACCAGAGAGGTCGAAACGCGCCGCGCTTTGTCTTGTAATTTGTTTGCTTCATTCGGGGAATTGTAATTTTTTTTTATAAATAACTTGGTTTCAGTTTCCGCTGCGCCGCCTCACTTGAATATCCTTCACCTCACTTTGAAATATGACTACACTGAAGCTTCAATCTTGACAGGGACCTGCGGTGTTTGCGACTGAAGAGTGTCTTTGTCTGTGTGACTGCAAAAATAGAGAACATTTGTAATTGTTTTCTTCGTGTTTCCAGCGTGAGGTTCTTTATTTGTTCTATTGTGTAGTTCGCTTGCGCGGCTGGAGGCTGGTCGTGAACCCAATAAGTTATTTTGTGACTGTGAAGGGGCCCTGCTTAGGATTTTAGTAGTTTTTCTCCCTAAAGCAGATCAACCTTTACGAGGCCTCTGGAGAGGGGGGAGTCCGGGAATAATTAGAACGTTCGACACTTGAACTGTTTTCCTTTGCTTTGGGACCTTTGGTTTCCCCTTGAAAAGTTTTCTGAGAAACCATGTTTTAGTTTGTAGTTTGTGGAGTGTAATCAGGAGTTTTCTCGCTCTTGGGCGATTAGTTATTGTGCAGCTTTTCGGAAGCGTTTTCGTTCTGTACCCCCTCTGGACTTTAAGATATTGTTACACCCTCTGGGGTATTTAGTCTTTTGAGTCCTCGGATTGTGTCTTTTTTTCAGGCTCATTCTTGTGCTCGTGCATGTGTGGGAGGTTTGTCTGAAAGGGTGGCTTATTCACACTATTTATTGAATTTGTGCTGTCAAATTTTGCGTTGCTGTCTTTGAGTGAATGGTGCATAGTGAGAATTCTGTCTGTATTATCTCCCTTTGCTCACCAGCTTGCCTGATCCTCACACGCAGGCACCACCCAGACAGTCCGTCACACACACACACACACCACACACACACACACACACACAACACACACACACAGATTCAAGATGCGGGACCGATTAAAACTGAAACTTTTATCTGGCTAAATTGTAAACCGTATCAACAATCCGGTTACCTTTAAGAAAATACAAGCAAAGTACTAGGCGAGAATTAGCGTGTCTTTTTTTTTTTTTTTTTTTTTTTAGAGTTTTGGGGCAAACTGCGCGGCAAACTGTGAAAGGCCTAATGACAACGAAAGAAAGCGCGAAGAAGAAAACCCCGGAGACACAATGATGTCAGAGAATTGAAAGACCTGATTAAGGACTTGAGTGAAACAGTATCCTTCCTTGAAAAAAGAAAAAAAGAAAGCTGCTTTTAATCAGAAAGAGATCATTTCGTTAATTTCATAACAAAGGCAATTGATAACGTAGATCAGGAGAGACAAGATGGGGGTATCAAGACACACACACAGCGGCTGAGTCTAGTTTCTGAAACTGTTTTTACTCAAGCGACGTGAATCTCTTGATATGCTTTTTTTTCCGTTTAAGGTTTGAAAAGGATTGAATTTAACGCTCTCATTCTGCCTCAACTATTTGCATTAAGGTTTGAAAAGGATTGAATGTAACGCTCTCATTCTGCCTCAACTATTTGCATTAAGGTTTGAAAAGGATTGAATTTAACGCTCTCATTCTGCCTCAACTATTTGCATTAAGGTTTGAAAAGGATTGAATGTAACGCTCTCATTCTGCCTCAACTATTTGCATTAAGGTTTGAAAAGGATTGAATTTAACGCTCTCATTCTGCCTCAACTATTTGCATTAAGGTTTGAAAAGGATTGAATGTAACGCTCTCATTCTGCCTCAACTATTTGCATTAAGGTTTGAAAAGGATTGAATGTAACGCTCTCATTCTGCCTCAACTATTTGCATTAAGGTTTGAAAAGGATTGAATGTAACGCTCTCATTCTGCCTCAACTATTTGCATTAAGGTTTGAAAAGGATTGAATTTAACGCTCTCATTCTGCCTCAACTATTTGCATTAAGGTTTGAAAAGGATTGAATGTAACGCTCTCATTCTGCCTCAACTATTTGCATTAAGGTTTGAAAAGGATTGAATGTAACGCTCTCATTCTGCCTCAACTATTTGCATTAAGGTTTGAAAAGGATTGAATGTAACGCTCTCATTCTGCCTCAACTATTTGCATTAAGGTTTGAAAAGGATTGAATGTAACGCTCTCATTCTGCCTCAACTATTTGCATTAAGGTTTGAAAAGGATTGAATGTAACGCTCTCATTCTGCCTCAACTATTTGCATTAAGGTTTGAAAAGGATTGAATTTAACGCTCTCATTCTGCCTCAACTATTTGCATTAAGGTTTAGAAAAGGATTGAATGTAACGCTCTCATTCTGCCTCAACTATTTGCATTAAGGTTTGAAAAGGATTGAATGTAACGCTCTCATTCTGCCTCAACTATTTGCATTAAGGTTTGAAAAGGATTGAATGTAACGCTCTCATTCTGCCTCAACTATTTGCATTAAGGTTTGAAAAGGATTGAATGTAACGCTCTCATTCTGCCTCAACTATTTGCATTAAGGTTTGAAAAGGATTGAATGTAACGCTCTCATTATGCCTCAACTATTTGCATTAAGGTTTGAAAAGGATTGAATGTAACGCTCTCATTCTGCCTCAAATATTTGCATTAAGGTTTGAAAAGGATTGAATGTAACGCTCTCATTCTGCCTCAACTATTTGCATTAAGGTTTGAAAAGGATTGAATGTAACGCTCTCATTCTGCCTCAACTATTTGCATTAAGGTTTGAAAAGGATTGAATGTAACGCTCTCATTCTGCCTCAACTATTTGCATTAAGGTTTGAAAAGGATTGAATGTAACGCTCTCATTCTGCCTCAACTATTTGCATTAAGGTTTGAAAAGGATTGAATGTAACGCTCTCATTCTGCCTCAACTATTTGCATTAAGGTTTGAAAAGGATTGAATGTAACGCTCTCATTCTGCCTCAACTATTTGCCTTAAGGTTTGAAAGGATTGAATTTAACGCTCTCATCTGCCTCAACTATTTCGCATTAAGGTTTGAAAAGGATTGAATTTAACGCTCTCATTCTGCCTCAACTATTGCATTTAAGGTTTGAAAAGGATTGAATTTAACGCTCTCATTCCGCCTCAACTATGGCCTTCACTTCTTTTATTCATTTTGCGTGTTCATGCAAACATTCCTCGCAGTCAGACGTTGACTTCTGCTAATCGTTCAGACGATCAAACAGACCGTACAGTGTGCTGTGCTCACCTCTTCACGCTCACAACCTCCCTGTCCGTAACATCCTTCTCAACAACTTCCACCTCCTCCCAACTTGACCCCAAACTGAAAGAAACCTTCCCAAAACCACCCTTGATAGCTTCAGAGAGACACAAATTTGAGGGACCATCTTATGCGTGCCTCTGTCTGCAAGGCGAGAGCACAACCCCTGGGCACACACCCATGCACTCGCAAAGAGTGCAAGACATGCCCCTTCATTGACAGCTGCACCACAGTTGCTGGTCCTTCTGGCCAGTTCAGGGTCCTAGCAAGCTTCAACTGTCAATCTGCAGACCTGGTGTACGTCATTACTTGCACCTTGTGTTCAAAGAAATACACTGGGGAGACGTACCGCAGCCTGAAGGAGCGTTTCTCTGAGCACCTTCGCTCAATGCGGCTGGGGTATGAAGATCCCGTGGGCTCTCACTTCAACAGCCCCTACCACAACTTCACCCATGTGAGAGTGGCTGCTGTCTGGCAGAACCGGTGCAGTGGACTCTATCGCCTCTTTATGGAGTCATCCATCATTGCACGACTGGGGACCCTTGCCCCTGCCGGCCTGAACACCAGAGAGTGACAGCAGCTGAGCTTCAGGCACCCCCTTCCCTTTCTGTACTAATCCCTCCCCCCCCCCCTTTTTTTTAACAGGCCTTCTTGCTTTCTACTTTAGGTTGCTCATGATTTCTACTCACTCCTTAACCCCACTTAACTTCCTTTTGTCTCTGAGCTCTGTTCATTCCTTCTTCTTTTTATTGTCAGTCCTCATATAAGATCTGTCTCTGTCACCCACTAACTCTAAGCCTGATGACAGCTCTATGAGCAGAAAGCTTGCTTGGTTTCCTTCCTGTTCCCCCGATCACCATACTCAAACCCTGGTGAGTGCACTCTTCCACCATTTTCTTCTCAAACAAATGTATGTGATTTTCTTTCATTCATTTTGTGTTCATGCCAAACAAATGTATGTAATTAATTATGTATTGTACGGCAAAGAAATAAATCTAACTGGTAACAGTCATGAGAAATCCAGTACAACACAGCAGTGAAGACTACTTGAACTATGATCAGCGTGTAACTGTCTATATTACAAGTTTATTTTTACAATCTTCGAGTTTCATGAGAAAATACTGTTTCTATGCAAAAGATCTGATGATATCGGATGGAAACTGGGGGTCATTGTCACCGATCACTATACTCGGCATAGCAGGACGGGCGACATCCTGTTTTATGTTTCCGTATTACTGTTTGTGATGGAGTGTCTGAAATGATCTTCTAAACAGTTTGTTTGAAACCTCTGGCTACAAGAGTCAAGAGCGACCAAGTACAAACGTAAATGCCCATTTTGTCTTAAGGTTTGTCAGGAACATTGTGTGAGTGTAACAGCTCCAGATGGTTGTGTTTTACTATGAGGCTCACATATGTCAGATTTAAGTATTATGTGTGATTGCTGAAGGCAGCCTTGACCAGACAAAGCGTTCTTTTGTAGCTTTTTTGCCTGATCCAATGCCAGAGTGTCCAGTATGTATTGTTGCAGTTTCTTGCTCGTACATGCTACGACCGTGACACGTACAGCTTCATCTTGCGTTGTTAGTTCGTTCCTTTAGTCTAATTATGGTGTAAAGTCTGAAGATGTGTCTTAACTGTCTGGCCTTTCTCTTATAATGGTATCCGGACGTCAGGACAGGTGTAGTGTCATTTACCATTGCTTGTTTACCTTCTGCCAAGGGATGAGGTTTGAAGGATAATTATGTATGCCAAAGTGTTGACATTTTCAGTCTCAGAGTCTGGTGTATCTTGTAGTGGTGCACGAGACACAGCGCCGATGAAAGGCACAGCAACTCAGTGACGAGTCAGCATTTTACTTGGAGAGTGGTTTGTACTGGAGACACCACGGTTCCGTGGATGAGGCGTTGTGAATATGAAGATCAGTGGGTTGTGATCAGCAATCACGCTTACAGGCCATCTACATTTAAAGTGATGATTTTTTTAGCACCATCTGTTGCTGCGAACTTCCCTTTTTTCCTCCTCCCTTAACTGTGCATAGCTGTTTTGTTTCTTTCTAAGCTGGATAGTGTAACATCGGCGAAGACGACAGGTGTGCATCTTGAGTGAGCACCTGGCTGAGATCATAGTCACTGAGTCCAATGCGAGTGTCAGGGTGATTGTTTTCAAATGAGTGTGTGTGTGTTTGAGGGGGTGGGGGGGGGGGGGGGCGTCACCGAATGCCTGTCAAAAATATCGTCATTCCCTCTCAAGAAAGTAATTGCTATAAACTGATTGTAGGTAACCCTTTTCTGAGGCAGTTTGCAGAGGGTGTACAATTTCTGCTAGGTGTGCTACAAATGTTGACATGCAGTCTACCATTACCTGTCTACAGTCTACCTGAAAAACACCAGGATTTTTAAAACCTTGAGTATTCTTTGAAGGCTTAAAATGTCTATGGACCTGCTTATATTCCCTGCTGTGTGTGACTTGGTGTCCCGTGAATTTGATTTTATCTGTTATCAGAGGAAGTTTTTCTTTGTATTAATTGATGTTCTTTTCATGGCTTTAAATGGAGAAACACTCCAGATGCTTGTCTTGATCTTCAAGTGTCTTTCCATGTTGTCTGTCTTCTTCGTCTAGTTTGAAATGCCAGAAACCAGATGAAAGACCGGTTCTAGAGAACACCTTTGATTGTCCCGTATCATGAAGTAACGGATTCATGGACTGTGAGTTTGCCCACTTCCACTTCGAGAGCGTTGCTGAGTTCTCGTGGATGAATGTAAACTCCCAGCCCATCTGGTTTCCTTTTAGCTGCAATGATTGGATTTACCCGAAGTGTTGGTTCATGAAAAGAGACACTGGCTTCTTTTGCTATCAATCTGTCAAATTATTTCTTCCTTTTAGGGCGTTCTGAGCGGAAGAAATGTCTTTCCAGCATAACCACAGGTTTTAGGGTGTCGGCAACTTCAAATTGATTTATAGATATATCGTTTTGTGTGGACTTTACCTTCCTCGTTCATGCATCTATGTGCAAGAAAACAAAAATTTTAGATTAAAAAAAATGATCTGTTCTGTACGATAACATATACATAGAAGTAGCTCTAAAGAACCATTAATGAGAAGGGCTTTTTGCCACATTGATGAATCAGGATTACTCATGCAACAATATCAAAGTTGATTATTGAAAAAATAAGCACTTTCACTCGGACAGTGTGGAACTCACTAGAACTTCCGGTGAGCTTCCGCTCACCTTCATCGGCTTGATCAAATGGCTTGGGCAGGGGTTTGGCCAATGCAGCCGGAAGTTAAGCAGTCAGGGTGATCTCTTTTAACTTGTATTCATTTCATAGTCTCAGAACTTTCAGTTCAGTGGTGATGCATATTCCTTTGAACACACCGTCGTATTGTTGACTGATGATAGGGCTGCAGACGGTGTGCAGAGCTGTTCGACATGCTACAGGTGATGAATTGTTCCATATTCTCTTTACTCTGTCGATGGGTTGAGGATGTTCTGCAAGATCTCAATGAGGCACTTTGACTGTATATCCAATATCAATTTGAAACCTTCCTCTTTGTTTCGTTCACAAACACTCGACATTGGAGGCCTTTCCTCTCTTTGTCTTGGTGATGCTTTGTTGATCCTGACACCTAAGATTTCTGCATCATCTGTCATGCAATGAATCTTATGATTTGTACTTTTTGTATTTCCCTTAGAGGAAGAGGATGAAGGCGTGATGTTTGCTATACAATGTATCCGACTCACTACCAGAATTCAGGATTTTGTTTTGAGAGGTCGCGTATTCTGTTGCAGAAGTAGAATTCCTATTTCAACAATTCAAACTGTGTTTTGATATCTTTTTTTTTTTATTCCAAAAGGAATCTGTCTCTAAACATTGAATCAGTACAGTGTTGTTAAACGCACACGCTTTGTCCAGCCCTGTAATTGCAACACAGAATTTCTTAAATGATTCATTTTCACCTGATTTCTTTGATCGAATAATAAACGTTTATGTGCTACATTGGAAAAAAACAACAACAGCAAACTCATTAAAACTTTTCAACGGTCGAACGTACGGAGTAGGCTTCTTCGCCCCCTTTGAACCGAAAGCTATTGTACTCTTTAAAGATTTTGTTACCAAGGCAACGAATGAACAAGGCAGCATGATATCATCTA
>CM031613.1:62540020-62580020 GCA_018398815.1 Conus ventricosus
TTTGACGTAAAAAGACAAAAAAGTTGTATTATTCGAGATCACTGCCAACCTTTGGTAACACTGTTCTCCAGCTAGTTAATGCACATTGGCGCTGTAGTCTGTTCATTCAGAATAAAATATGAATAGGACAAACAGACCTGATTCGTAGTCAACGCAGTTAATATGCTGGTTTCGTGCCGACGAAACTTTTATTTAATGAATACCAAATAGCATTAGAAACAATGTATAAATTATTCATCTTGCCTGAATTCGACTATGTTGATATTATTTAGGAGAAATGCCTGAAAGATAGGCAAACAGAATAAAAACATTTGCACTTAGAAGCCATCTGCATCAATACAGGAGGTGTGAAGTAGACAAGTCAGGATAATTAATGAAGAATCCCGGATTATGACCCGTAAAAAAAGGGAGGCATGGACTGATCGAGTTTTGTGTATGGCTTGTATCCAGTACATACAGAGAACCTGGTCCCAAACTTCCCTAGAGATCCTTTGAAAGCCATGTACCTTGTGCAAAACAGAACTGTACAAAAGCTCGTATATTCCAGAGACAACAAAACTCTTCAACGATCACCCCACCCTATCTCCAATCCGACAGACCATCTGAAGTCCATTGAGTCTCGGAGCGAACTCAAAAGTTTTATTTCACCGGGTGACTCAGCTTTCACTTATTCAGCATCATTATAGAGACAGAAACGAGCAAATCGGTTATTGCAGACTCCATCTTGGAATGAATGATTTATATGAAGATTTTTTCCCCCGAAATTTAAAAACAGATCTATTTGTTCGTGTGAAACCGATTTAGAGAAGGCCAACTATCTCTTTCAATATTGTTTGATGTATAATGTCACTTTGTTTGATGTATGTCACTATTTCCATTTTCCCACCCGATTTACTCGAACTGAACTTTCTGAGTTGTAATCAAGCCTACCAACCAAAGGATAAAAAAAACTGTTCAAAGATGTTCATCACTTTAATGAATATTCAAATTTGTTTTGATTCATATATAATCAACTTGAAACGCACTTTAACTTTCCTGGATTTTTTTTTCAAAACCAAACGTTCGGGGATATAACATTATTGGAGCAGATCTCTCCTTTCCAAACCACCCCTTTCTCTGTCTCTTTCTGTCTCTGTCTCTGTCTCTGTCTCTCTCTCTCTCTCTCTCTCTCTCTCTCTCTCTCTCTCTCTCTCTCTCTCTCTCTCTCTCTTCGTAAATAACTTTGATAACGTGCGTGATCTCTTCGCGTGCTTCTTGCTGCCTTAAGCATTTTTTTCAAAACTAAGTTTATATCAATTGCCGTCACTTTCTTTCTTTGATTAATTTTTCAGTTCTGTTTTTTTTTAAAAATCAGCTTGTCGTTGCCGTTGTCACATATGAAAATTAGAATGTTTTGAACACACCTTAAGCATCTTGTTGCTCTACTATTGATGAATCTGCAATGTTGTGTTATATTCGAATAAATGTTCAACTTATTAACAAAAAGTATATTCAACGGTTTACAATCGATGAAAGCAAAGATCATCAAATACACAAATGGCACGTACACAAACTTCTCAAAACCACAGTGCACAAGTCCAAAGGACAGATGGGCAAAAACACGCGTTTTGAACCAATGTGAAACCTACAGACATGCAGACAACGCCACGAGCCTTGAATATTTTGAGACAGGCACGAGCTCATACGCACGTGCGCAAGCAACAAACCAAGAAGTGGAGACTTCACGTGCACACGACACATAAAACAAAGTGACGTTAGTGAGATGGGGAGAGGCGGAAGGCGGTAGAGGGGAGGGGGATAGGCGGAAAGGGTATGTGAAATTCAAGACCCCGACTAAAGGTCGAAGGGCCAGTTGGGGTGTCTTCGCGTAGCCGTTTCCAGTTTCTGCTCCTCCTCAAAGACAGGTAAGACACGTTGTCGTGATCTTCCACTCCTTTTTTTTCCCCAAGGAACGGAGCCTCAGGCGTGACAGGTGTCTGGTCTTATAGGGAAGAGTGAAGCGAATGACAGCCCCTATCAAGGACTCAACCCCCCCCCCCCGCCCCCGCCCCGCCCCCGCCCCGCTCTTCCCCACCTGTCCGCGTGTCCGTGACAATTAAGTCTAAGCAGGTGGAACAGCTGCTCCACTTGTCTGTCCGGCAACCAGTTCTTGTCACTGCCAGAGAAGAGGTGCGGAGCAGTCAGCTTGAGTGCTGACTTGTCATGTCTCTATTTCCAGACGAGGCGTGATGTATGATACATAGTTTTATTCATGTGCCAGCAGCAAACATGCATCGTGCTCCATCAGCGTCAGAACTTCAGATTTCTTCTCAGGCGAATGTCATCTGTGTCCAGAGTATGTCGTCAGTGAAGCGTTTTTGTTACTATGGCCCTGAACATGAGAGCAGCTAGCAAATGTCCCTGCACTTCAAGTATTATCTTTCCAGCCCCGGAATTCGAGAACCTTTAGCTATACAAAGGCCAGTCAGACGCTTTTAAAACGAGGAGATGATCTGTGAAAGAAAGAAGAGCAATGACCGAGACTGACAACGAAAAGAATATTTCGGGAATCTTGCAAGAAAAATCATGTCTGGCTGTTCTATAATAAAGAGAACAGACTAAAAACCATTGCGTTGCCGGTCATGTTCTGCACAGATATTGTGCTGCAGAGTCTGATCCAATCAGCCTGTCCTGCAGGCTGTTCGTCTTTTAGATAAAATTTAAAATAAATGTTGCGAACGCCTAGAGAACGTGGACAACGAGTCACAGACAATTTAGTGTAACTGCACCGCCGGCGAGCATGGATATGTCATTCAATGTCTCTTAACTTAGGAAGGATAAGTAGAAATAGGGTTGGGGGTATGAGCGGGGGAGGGGAAGGAGGGGGGGGGGGGGGGCAAGTGATTTTTGTTTTTTGCGTCTACTTGTCCCCAGGACAAATGAAAGTTATCTGGGAATTTCTGCCCTGCTATCCACTGTAGAAGTAATGAGGCGTCAGGCTGACAGGCTTGGCAATGCCAGTCTTCGTTAACACTTCCCAAGAGACAATCGCCGGCCATTGAGAAGACGGGGCTGTTGAGGAAAAGCAAGGGACTGGAGTGCAATGAAAGGCTTGATCATGGGAACCGGCATTCTTTATACGAAAGAAGACTTAGCGGCGATTTGATCGAGATTGATGTGACTTTCAGCGGGTTAGAGTGAAAAACATGTTAAAAAAAAATCAATAGTAGTAGTGGTCCGTCGGGAGCCGATGAAGACGATGGTCTGTGTAATCAACAATGACAATGACAGCACGTGACTCTGCAGCCCGAAGCTGGAAGCACACAGACGCCCACAGGTGTCACTTCGATGGTCTGAGTTTGGGACTGAGGAGGACGAGGCCCTGTGTCATATGTCCCTTGCAGCGGCGAGACGCAGTCTTCTGTCCTCTTCGAAGGCAGCTGTTGCTTTGAATGTGAGGGACCTCCAAGATGATCTGTCAGCAGCAAGGGTTTCGAGCTCGCAAGGCTGGATGCCGCACCATCAGAGATTACTTTTTAGGGTATCTTTGTCTGCGTGAGCCTTCCTTGACCTCACCATACACAGTTGTCTGGGGATGCAGCTGTCGTCCATTCAGATGACGTGCCCAGTCCAGCGTAGCTGAGCCTTTAGTAACATTGACTCAATGCTTGTTAAGCCATCTATGTCCAACACTACTTGATTTGTTACTTTGTCCTGCCAGCAAATGCCCGCAATCATGCGCAGTGATCGCGTTTGTTCTAGCTGCTTGATGTGCTTTCGATACAGGGTCCACGTTTCACATCCATACAGTAGTGAAGAAAGGATTACAGCCATGTAGATCTTAAGCTTTGTAGACAGTCTGATGCCTTTCTGCTGGAGGACCTTCACTCTTAATCTTCCGAGGGCCTGGCTGGCTTTCTGGATCCTGGACATGATCTCTTTGTCCAGTGAACCATCTGCAGAGATAACGCTGCCCAGATGCTTGAAAGCTCTCCACGCACTTCAGTCGGACTCCATCAAGGGTAATGGCTGCTGGGGCTTGGATGTGTTAGGGGCGGCTTGACCAGGACCTCCGTTTTTCCAAGACTGATTGTCAGTCCGAACAGTTAGGATACGTTTGCGAAGTGGTCGACAGTGACCTGTAGGTGTTTCTCCTGTTGTGCCATGAGAGCACAGTCATCCGAAAAAAATGCTTCAAGGATGAGTTTCTCCAGGGTCTTGGTACGAGCAGGAAGACAACGGAGGTCGAACACAGATCCATCTGAGCGGTACTTGATGTATACGCCAAAGTCCAAATCTTTCACCGCATGAAGAAGGACCTGCATGAAGAACAAGTTAAACAACATGGGAGCGAGGGCTTAGCCCTGATTCACTCCTTTTGAGATGTTGAAGGAGTTTGTGGATTCACCATTAGAAAGGACATGTCCAGTCATGTTGTCGTGGAAGAGTCTTATCAATGCGGTGAACGTGTGTGGAGAGCCCAGCTTCATCAGGATGGTCCACAAAGCTTCTCTGTTGACAGTGTCAAAAGCTTTGGTCAAGTCTACGAACACTGGTGTACAAGTCCATCTGCTGCTCGATGGATTTCTCCTGGACTTGTCGCACAGCAAACACCACAGCTATGGTACTGTGGCCAGGGCGGAAACCACACTGGGCTTCAGGAAGGTTGCCTTCAGAGATGCTGTCGATGAGCCTGTTGAGGAGGATGCGGGCAAGTAGCTTTCCAGCAATGGAGAGAAGGGAAATTCCTCTGTAGTTGCCACAGTTTGATTTTGCCCCTTTATTCTTATAAAGTGCCAGGATAGTGGCATCATGGAGGTCTGCTGGCAGTCCTCTTCCTCCCAGATGGTCGAGAGGACGTCGTGGAACGCTCTGAAAGCTGTGGTATCCAGTGCTTTATACAATTCAGCAGGAGTTCCATCTTTTCCAGGCGCTTTTCCGCAGTTCGTCTGCTTTATAGCAGTCCTGACTTTATCCTCAGTGGGTGGTAGGTCGAGTTGTACCTGTGTAGGCTTCTTGGATATCTGCTGTAGAGATTCCTGGTCAACAGTGGATGCTCGGTTTAGAAGTTGGTTGAAGTGCTCCCGCTTTGCGCTGATTCCCTTCTTGTTCTTGATAATGCAGGCAACCATGAGCAGAAAGCAGATAGACTGTTCCTCCTTTTGAGGGGTCGTAGATGGCCTTGATGGCATGGAACAGCATCTTAGAGTTGTTAGTATCTGCATATCGCTGCACTGCATCGGCCAAGCCACATCTTCCCGACTCCATGCTTACCTATCACTCCTTTCCATTGGTCATAGTCTCTGCCAACTCTGGCGCTGAAGTCGCCTAACTCTGTGAGTCTGTCGGAGGCAGGTGTGGTGCGCAACGGATAGTCCAGGTCAGCGTAAAACTGCTCTTTGATCTCCTCTGTGCTCAGCAAGGTGGGAGCATATGTACTTATGATGGTGGCGAAGCGCTTGTTGCTGATAGGGAAGCGAGCGAGGTTTCATCAGTCTTTCATTGATACCAGTGGGTAGATCGGGAATATGCTTATGAAGGTTTGACTTGATGGCAAACTCAACTCCGTGTATTCTGTCCTCGTTCTGGGCCTTGCCTTTCCAGAAGAACGTGTATCTGCTGCCTGACTCTGACACTGGTCCTTCTTCAGCAAACCAAGTTTCACCTAGAGCTGCGATGTCGATGTTGTATCTCAACAGTTCTTTTGCAGTGAGAGCTGTCCTTCGTTGAGGCCTTGAGAGGTTGTCCCTCTCCAAGAGAGTACGTACGTTCCATGTCCTAATGATTACTTTTTGTACTCCCAGTTCTTATAGAACAGGGAGTACTTTAGAATGTGAACAAAGAAATGCTCTCTCTCTCTCTTCCTCTCTCTCTCTCTCTCTCTCTCCTCTCTCTCTCCTCTCTCTCTCTCTCTCTCTCTCTCTCTCTCTCTTGTGTGTGTGTGTGTGTGTGTGTGTGTGTGTGTGTGTGTGTGTGTGTGTGTGTCCGTCCGTCCGTCCATCCATGGTCAAAATGTGTTCCACTCGCTCCAGACAAAACTACTGGACCGATCTTTCTGAAAATTTGTAGCTTTGTTCCTTATGGGTCAAGGATGATGCCCGATGTTTAGTTTACCGTTATAGCCGTTACTAACGGCTGTAATGGCCTGTAACGGTTTTTCTTCTTTATGGAATATCTCAGAACGTACTTGGCCGATCTTTGTGAAAATTAGCAGGTATGTTTATTATGGGTCACGGATGATGCTCGATGTTTTAGTTCACCGTTATAACCGTTACTAACGGCTGTTACGGCTGTAACGTGTTTTTTTTTAAATTTCTTTATGGATTATCTCAGGAAGTACTTGGCTGATCTTTCTGAAAATTTGCAGGTATGTCCATTATGGGTCACGAATAATGCCCAATGTTTTAGTTAACCGTTATAACCGTTACTAACGGCTGTAACGGCCTGTAACAGTTTTTCTTCTTGATAGAATATCTCAGAAAGTACTTTGCCGATCTTTGTGAAAATTAGCAGGTATGTTCATTATGGATCACGGATGATGCCCGATGTTTTAGTTTACCGTTATAGCCGTTACTAACGGCTATAACGGCCCATAACGGTTTTTTCTTTTTATGGAATATCTCAGAAAGTACTTGGCCCATCTTTCTAACGCCCCATAATGGTTCTTCTTTTTTATGGAATATCTTAGAAAGTACGTGGCCGATATTTCTGAAAATTTGTAGGTATGTTCATTATGGGTCACGGATGATGCCCGATGTTTAAGTTTACCGTTATATCCGTTACTAATGGCCCATAATGGTTTTCTTCTTTATGGAAAATCTCAGAAAGTGCTTGGCCGATCTTTCTGAACATTTGTATGTATGTTCATTATAGATCACAGATGATGGCCGATGTTTACCAGAATAGGCATTACTAGCGGTTACACCAGCCCAAGACGGTTTTTCCTCTTTATCGAATATCTCACGCATATTCAGGATAAACTGGAGTACGTTTATATGCTTTGCATCTTGTTTCTTTCTCTGTTGTAATCGACCGCAGGTGGGTAAATCCGCCACGCGCGGTGAGCTGGCTGGACAGTCGAGGGCAAGCTTTGTTTAGGCCACCTTTTAGGCCCCTTCCTTACTACGGAGAGCAGTGCCGTCCTGAAGAGGCTGCTCAGTCATACTGAGATGCTGTCGGGGTTCTTTGTTGCCCTGGATTCGAAGAACACACGACCACTGGTCCCGGGCCGCCTACGTGCGTGCAGGCTGGTGACTATGACTTCCAGTGGTTACCTCCACCTGTCACGTTCGCCACTCCCCCATCGCCGCAGGACTTGTGGTTTGGGAGTTGTGGGGCAGGGTTACACAGACACTTGTGCATGAATTTGACTAAGCCTCGGGTACCTGGAAAGTTCCTGGCGTCAAGGGGTTAAGAGGAAGAGACGTTGCACACGTGCAGTCCCACTCTCTCGGCAGAGAAATCTGGATCCTGTGACACAGAAAACTGTTACGTCTGGAGACCTCCTCTGCTGCAGTGGATGACCAAGACTCCTTTCGTGTCTCATCTTGCTCTGAGCACTCCGCAGTACAATGCTTGAACCGCCTTCCTGGTGTCTCTTCTGCCCAGTTCCCCGGACTGTGTATATAGACAAGCCCCAACTCACCGAGGGTTTGAGAACAGTCGAATACCCTTATAAAAAAATTTCAACTATCTTTTATGACAAAATAGGAAATTCTGATGAGAAACGTTTTACGAATAATAATACCAATTTCAGGTAGAAACGGGGGGTGGGGTGGGGGATGGGGGGGGGGGGGTGGCTTGCTTCCGAAATTGATAAATATGGAATTTTCACGCTTTTTTCCCTATGTTAGTTACAAAGTGAGCCAACTGAAGACGGAAATCTAAACAAATCTACAAAAAAAGTGTTAATAAAGTAACTCCGCTAAACTACATGGACAAACGAGTGACGTCCTGAGACTTGTTTATCTAGCCTGAAGAAGACCTAAGAGGTCGAAACGCGTCGTGTTTTGTCTTGTGATTCGTTTGTCCATGAATAGTTTTGCGGAGCTATTTCAACACTTTTTGTTTTTGATTAGTCCCACTTTTCTGTTAAAATACGCACCAGTTCTATATATAATAAACAAACAAACAAAACAAAACAAATGCATATTTCGGGCGCCTCGAGAACATGTCTATGCCTCTTTGAGTTGCCGGAGATTCCTTTACAGAAACTGTATCACCGAGTGATAGAAATTCTGTGCTAGTTATTTCTTTGTTTTGTTGTATTTTGTTTTCAATTGCAGCTGCCTTCTTTCTCATCCATTCTCATTGTTGTTTTCAATTGCAGCTGCCTTCTTTCTCATCCATTCTCATTGTTGTTTTCAATTGCAGCTGCCTTCTTTCTCATCTATTCTCATTGTTGTCTTTGCAGTGCACTCATCTGTCTTTTTTCTTGAAAGCCTTCATCTCTTTTTTTTTTTACCCACCAAATTTTCATATATTGAAAAAGCCAAAATGTTGAGGAAACCGAAGCAAATAGGCTAGGCACAAAATTATTCATACGCCTTCTTTGGGATGTCGAGGGTGCTTTCAGCATGAATTACACCCAACATTTATAAACATTCTGACCAAGGTATTTCATTCTTTTCTCTCTTTTTTGTGCCTTTCTTTTCGTGTCTCTCTCTCTCTCTCTCTCTCTCTCTCTCTCTCTCTCTCTCTCTCTCTCTCTCTCTCTCTCTCTCTCTCTAAATTGTTTTTTTTGTGTGTTTGCTTTTCAGTTTTTGTCTTTGTGGTACAATTAGCACATTTTATCTCTCTCGTTATAATTAATGATATGCCAGTTTAATGCCAGTTTTCTTTCTACTACCCATACTACAACAACAGAAAACACAACAACATCAACAACAACAACAACAACAACAACTACTACTACTACTACTACTACTACTCTACTACTACTACTACTACTACTACTACCACTTTGATGCCACAGAGCAAAAGCTAAGCAAATATTCTCAAGGAATATAACAAAAGGAGCTTATTCAAGCCTGCGAGGCCTGAGTTAAGAAATGACGTGCCCCTGTTGTAATGATCTCATCTGTAGTGAGGCTCTCACTACCGTCTTCGGTTCTCAGCGTCACGTCAAGATAGGACGCGTCTGTTGTAATACAACGCCGCAGGCGCTTCCTTTCTGGACGCAAGGCTGCATGTTCTTATCCAGTGTCCTTATTGCTCTGTGTGGATCAGCAGAGCGTAGCATACACGAAGACGCGATGGACATGGGTCAGAGGTCAGGCGTGTCCGTCTGCTCAGGCCATCGTTGAACATCCAGTTTTGTTTTGCGTCGTTTATCAGATCTATAAAACACACTGCCGTCAGTGCGAATTACCACAGTGCTTCAGTTTTTGGAACAACATCCATACAGATTTTGTTTTCCCCCCCCCCCCCCTCATCCCAACCCCCACATTCCCCCCACCCTGGGACCCAAAAAAACAACAACAACTCACCGTTGCCATGGGCGCAGTCACGAAGCTTCAACGGTTAAGAAATGAAATCAAAAATCAGATGACTCTGTGTAGATCACTAGAAGTTGAGGGAAAACACACACACACACACACGCACACACACACACACACACACACACACACACACACACACACACACCACACACCATAAAAATAACCAACTCCTGTTCTTTGAAGAGATTACGTGGACGTAGAGCTATGAAGTAAATGGTAAAAAGCCTGCTCTAATCCTTTGATGAATTTACATCTGACAGAGACGAGGTCGTCTCTAGGTATAACGATAGTGTCTTTACCTCAGGCAAGAGTTTGGGCAAAGGCAGTTTTTAATATGACTATCACAATGGATCCCCAAAGGCAGTGTTAATATGACTGTCACAGTGGATCCCAAAGGCAGTATTAATATGACTGTCACAGTGGACCCCAAAGGCAGTATTAATATGACTGTCACAATGGATCCCAAAAGCAGTGTTAATATGACTGTCACAGTGGATCCCAAAGGCAGTTTAATATGACTATCACAATGGATCCCAAAGGCAGTGTTAATATGACTATCACAATGGATCCCAAAGGCAGTGTTAATATGACTGTCACAGTGGATCCCAAATGGCAGTCTTAGTATAAACTATCACAATGGATCCCAAATGACAGTCTTAAATTGACTACACAATGGATCCCAAATGGCAGTCTTAATATGACTATCACAATGGATCCCAAATGGCAGTCTTAATATGACAGTCACAATGGATCCCAAATGGCAAGTCTTAATATGACATCACAATGGATCCCAATGGAGACCTATGCTTCAGCTCCAGCAACCCCCATAATTATCTCCCCCACGTTATGTACAGTTTATCAAGGGCAATGACTATTCATGAGCGCAGGACTATTCTCGAAACAATGTCAGGAACTTTCTGGAAGCTTTGGGCTTTCTGGAAGCTTTTCGAACTTTCTGGGGCTAAACAAGAAGCTCCCAGAAATATTATGTAGTTTTTGTCTGTTCATACGTCATTCAGGTAAGTAAACGTCACACGGAATAATTTGCTGACATGGTTGAGGGATTGCACATTCATCTTTATCAATAAAGGGAAACTTGCCAATTGCATATTTGAAATAATTAACCATATGTTTAAAAGTGTTCATGTTTTCATTTGTAGTTTCTTTTTAACTGGTTGAATCTCATCATTTTTCCTTTGTAGTTCTTTTTAACTGGTTGAATCTCGTCATTTTTCATTTGTAGTTCTTTTAACTGGTTGAATCTCGTCATTTTTCATTTGTAGTTCTTTTTAACTGGTTGAAATCTCGTCATTTTTCATTTGTAGTTCTTTTTAACTGGTTGAATCTCGTCATTTTTCATTTGTAGTTCTTTTTAACTGGTTGAATCTCGTCATTTTTCATTTGTAGTTCTTTTTAACTGGTTGAATCTCGTCATTTTTCATTTGTAGTTTCTTTTTAACATGGTTGAATCTCATCATTTTTTCCTTTGTAGTTTTTTTTAACTGGTTGAATCTCATCATTTTTCATTTGTAGTTCTTTTAACTGGTTGAATCTCATCATTGTTTAATCCCATAAAACAGAGAAACTAGCAACATGAGAAGAGGATCTTCACACTGGACACAGAAGTAAAGACTCTAACAGACCCTCCAGTGAACACGATAGGGGATTGAAGAACTGATGTCCACGGTACGGTGAAAAGAAGGAAAATGAGATGATACGGTATCAAGATCAACGGACTTGCCAAAACCCTTCTACAGGAACAGTGCGAGGAGGCAGAAGGAGATGAAGACAGAGAAAGAGATGGGAGAACAACATCAATGAATGGACTGGCCTCACACTCAGCAACTGCCTAGGAGCGTCTGAGAGCTGGAGGAACAGAGGAAGCTGGTTGCGAATCTTCTGTGTGCCCCCAACGGTTTTCAGGACTCTGGGATAACGTGAAGGTAAAGGTGTGATAGGGGGGCTGGAGGGCCGGGTTTGAATAAGAAGCTTTAGATGTTAGAACGTTCGAATCTATCAGTTGCCCCGGAGGCATGGTGAAGGGGGGGGGGGGGGAGAGGGAGGGTACGTGGGGGGGGGGGGGGGAGATGAGAGGGAGGGAAGAGAGGGGAAGGGAGTGGCTGTGGGAGATGGTAGAAACTAAAAAAAAACGTCATAAAGGAAGTGTGCAGTATTTCTAACCAGAACGGCACCATCTTCACCTCCTCTAGCAACACCGAAATGGGTTACAAAGTCTTGATGAAATACTCGTCTAGCAACAGGCAGTAACATGCACGAATTTATGATAGTCGCAAATCTTCATTGGTCAACCGTCAACGGCAAAAACAATATCCAGCGATCATCAAAGGACGGGAAGCAGGGAGGAAGTAATGAGTATAGAAGGAAGGGGGAACACGCATACTCATTGACCAATACTGACCAAAAAATAAGCCTAATTAAGCGAACGCTGGTGGCAACACATCCTTAACATTAAAACTATTGAACATGTAGCGAATAAAACTAAACCTAAACTAACCACACATCTCTCGAACTATACAGTCCAACCAACTACCAGAGAAGATAGTAAACTGACCAACCCGCTTTGGACTGACTTGGAAAACAAGTCATAACAGACAGACAGACTGACTGACTGACAAAATGGCTACAACATTAATTCACTGACCAACTCACATATGACTAACTTCTGACTCACTCAGTCTTCACTGGCTGACCAATCGACTGACAGACTTACGTGTTGACTAACTAATTTAGTAACTAGCTAAGTATACATTTGCTAACCAACGACATAACAGATTGATCAATAAGAAAGTAACAACAACACAAAATAGTAAAACTAAGAACCTGAGGAACTAAAAACTACCAAACGCACCTGTTGATTTCACAAGACAAACACCTAAATTGCCTGTTGATTCCACGAATGTTCGACCTTAAGTCTTACTTGGTGATAAGAAAGGGAGAACAAAAAAGGGAGTAGGAGTGAGGAGGTGGGGGAAGGTAGGGGAGGGGAGGACGAGAGGGGTAGGAAGCTACACTTAAAAACGTCAGTGAAAGAAGAAGCAATTAAAATTAAATGAGACTGAATAAATCAACCCCAAGGTGTTGTGTGTGTGTGTGTGTGTGTGTGGTGTGTGCGTGTGCGTGCGTGCGTGCGTGTGTGTGGTGTGTGTGTGTGTGTGTGTGTGTGTGGTGTTGTCGTGTGTGTGTGTGTGTGATGCAGCAGTCTTTGAGAAGACTAGACCTCAAAGCAGATAAATCTTCTCAAGATGCGGGCAGTTTTTGTAGCCTAGCGCAACTGGTCTCAAGTATTAAGGTACAAGATATGTGACAGTGTGCTCAGGCAATTCAACAGTGGTCGCCTATCTGAAGAACGGGGAGGGGGGGGGGGGTACTCACTCCGGACCGTCGCCTGATCTGGCAGTGTTTCTTGCTCCTTTTTTGCCAATCGATGGGAGTGACTGTCCTCGTCGGGCACATCTCGGGCAAGGGGAATGTGCCTACTGGCGGACACTCTGTGCTCTCTGTACTTTTTGATGCATTAAAACTTGCTTATGCTTATTGTTGCAGCCGGCGCGTTCATACCGTACTGTTGTTTATGTTTTGTTATTGTAAGCGTTGTGCTGTATATAACGGTTTTGCGACAAGTTCAGCCATGTATTCGTGTGTAGTCAAGGATTTTTAACGTCATTTCAAGAAAATATTGTGTACCTTTCCTTTGTGGAAACAAACGTTTGCAGTAGTGTACATAACTCATCTTGAAAGAGCCTGACCATTTGTTCTACTATTAGAATACTTTTGAATGTGCGCTTATCCTGGTGACTCCTACTGAAAACCATGCAGTCGTCTATAATGTGGGTTGCTACCTGATTGGAAACACCAGCCCACAGAATACTTCTGAGCGCTGTTTGTCTCTAGAATACTTCCAGGCCTTTCTAGGAATCGACGGGCGAAGTTGGAAGTCAAAAAAAGAGCGCCCGCGCACTTGAGGAATAATACCAGATTCCATGAGAGAGAGAGAGAGAGAAGAGAGGAGAGAGAGAGAGAGAGAGAGAGAGGAGAGAGAGAGAGAGAGAGAGAGAGGGGGAGAGAGAGAGAGGAGAGAGAGAGAGAGAGAGAGAGAGAGAGAGAGAAGAGAGATTCTTAAAGGACTGACTACAGGTCTTTCACTTCAGGAGCGTGGATGACTTTCATGACGTGTGTACAGATGTTTGTTTTAGCACCGATTGCTGCCGCTGGCAGTACCGATTCCACTCATTCGCTCTAAACCCTTGTCAGTGCTGTTGATTTAGCATCACACGCCTTCTTGCAAGCTTGGAAAACTTAATGCCAATTTCACGGAGTACTTGTAAAAGGATGGTGTGGTGGGAAAATGAGCAACGCAACGCAACGCAACGCAACGCAACGCAAACGCACAACGCAACGCAACGCAACGCAACACAACACAACACAACACAAACACACACAGGGACAAATGAAGAAATGAGCTGACATATATACATGCAAGGAGACGTTGCTTGTTCTCCTTATTGTCATCATTAGACTGACTTAACCAACCTTTCGCAAGCATTCAACCACAATCTTAGTATCAGTTTTGGGGATTTGGGTTTGTGAATGAAAGGAAGTAAAAGAAAACACAATAAAAGAAAGAGGTGGAAATGATATTCATAACCATTAAAAAAACACGTCAACTAAAATCCGTGTCTTTAGTATATTAACAGACACACTTCTCTTCACCCGAAAGCTTCTCCGGTTTACTAGGACTTGAACTAGTTACGCCCACGAAAATTGAACCAGATAACATGTTATAATGAAATTTTGCCAGGAGAAATGCAAATGAACGCAAGGAACAAGAATAGCATGCAAGCCAATAGTAGCGACTGCTTCCGTTTAATCTGGGTCAAACATGATTGATTTATCAGGTACAAAATGAACCGAACGGAGCCCAGTTGTCGATTTTCGATATCTACTTGATTTGGGGGAAACGTGGGCTTCACTACTAAGGAATTCTATTGATATTCATGAAGTAATTATGAAAATACGGGATCAATATCAGATGCGTGCGTGCGTGATTATTAAATCTCTCTGTCTGTCTCTCTGTCTCTGTCTGTCTGTCTGTCTGTCTGTCTGTCTGTCTGTCTCTCTCCTCTCTCTCTCTCTCTCTCTCTCTCTCTCTCTCTCTCTCTCTCTGTTCTTCAAACATACACACATACACACGCGCGCCACACGCGCATACACACAGGCGCACACACACACACACAAACAAACACCAGAGAGAGACAGAGACACACACAGAGACAGAGAGAGAGATAGAGCCAGACAGACAGACAGAGAAAGAGAGAGAGAGAGAGAGGAGAGAGAGAGAGAGAGAGAGAGAGAGAGAGAGAGATTCTCACTTGTGAAAGAACAACCAGCCGCGCACTCTCTGGATTTGGCCAAAGTCTGTCTTGAGGAATGACGGCACCAGCTCTAGAGAAAAGGAAAGAAAAGACACTGGAAGGTGCCAGTGACAGAGCCAGAGAAGCACCGTTCTCACCTGCCAAGCCAACCAGCCAGGAGCTCTCCGTTTTGTTTGTTTGTTTGTTTGTTTTTTATAAAGGCTGTCCTTGGAAAGCATGGCATCAAACACAGAGACAAGAAAAGAAAAAAGAGACAGCAGAGAAGCACTGTCCTCAATTGCCCAAACAACCAGGCAGGAGCTGCCTGGGTTTTCGTCTTCTTGTTGTTTTGTTTTTTGATAGTCCATAGACTCTAGCCATGAAGATATTACTGCATCTCATTTTTCCAAGTTTTAGTTTTATCTTCAGCCGCGCCACTCTTCCACCATTCTTTCTTTCCCTGACCTGTGATCAAGACTTGTCGGGTAAGCCACCCCTCATAAGCCTGCACAGAGACACAGCAACAGCAACAGTGACAACCCCCCCCCCCCCCACCAGTACAGCATGGTGATAACAAGTTACCAAGAAACTGCTTTGGGAAGACACATCACTGAAGCTGTCAAAATTAACAACACACCACCTGAGTTGAGACTCAACACAAGAGAGGAGTGGGGCCATACACGACTGGTGAGAACATCACTCACCAACCTGTGAGAACACCACTCACCAACTGATGGAAGCAGTTTTCGAACACCATACACAGCCAGACTTATGAGGGGTGGCTTACCCGACAAGTCTTGATCACAGGTCAGGGAAAGAAAGAATGGTGGAAGAGTAGCGCGGGCTGAAGACAAAACTAAGACTTGGAAAAATGAGATGTTGTTTTGTTTGTTTGTGTGTTTTTTTCTTTTTCTGAAGGCTGTCCCCTAGAAGGTCGGCATCAAAAAGAGTTAGAGAAGAAAAAGACCCCCCCCCCCCCCCACCCCCCCCCCCCCCCCCCCCCCCCCCCCCCCCCCCCCCCCCCCCCCCCCAGAAGCACTGTCCTCGGCTGCCAAACAATCCGGGGGAAATCTCAAACCAGCCGCAGTTGAGGACAGTGCTTCTGTGGGTCTCATTAGTATCTTCGAGAGATCGTTGTGTGAAGGATCTATGTAATAATGTGTTTTATGTATTATCTATCTATCTTTTCCATCTCTCTAACCTATCCATCTATCATCATCTATCCACTGACAGGTCAGCCACCATCGCTGTGGCTGGTGGAGAGTCCTGGGTTAAAATTTTGCCGATGGTGAGACCCCCCCCCCCCCCCCCCCCCTGCTGCCAGAAAAAAAAGTTGCTCAAATACAGAGCTGAAGTCCGAAGCACCCCGTAGGCTGCTTCATGGCTGAGCTTTCCAAAGGGCATTCGAGCAAGCTGTGTTTCTGTCTGATGCGCTCTCACTCCCCGCAGGTATAGAGCAGAACAGCTGGCTGTCGTCGTCGATCAAAACCGCCCGCAAGACGTTGCTGCTGGCAGGAGAGTGGGGCGCAGTGGATTTTAGCATACTACAGGGTTCCTGAGACTTGCGCCGGCTGACCACCTAGCAAAGAGGATCGCTGGAGAGGAACTCTCTAACAATAACATCAGCTTAGGCGAGGTGCAGTGTGTGATGTGCGTTAGCCAACTTAGGCATAGGTCGTCTACCTTTTTTTGACGTTTGTAAACACTGGGTTTGTCTGTAAGTCACACCAATCGGGCTGTGACCCCTTTTTCACCCGTGGGAAGGGTTCACTGGGTCACACACCTCGACTGGCGACTATCAGCTCTGGAACAGTGGTGTGTGAGCTGCACGGGGGCCAGGTACCTGTACTCCCCTGCTGTCATCTCTAATCGGTCGGGCGGGTCAAGGTCGGTGTATGAAGAATGGTCTGTGGGTTGTTTTTTTTAAATACAATCACGCATTATTTTGTATTTTTGACTCTTCCAATAGAAATATTTCCTCACTTCAATGAACTTGCTTTATCATTAACGGCAATATTTCTGCAGCGAGAATAAGCAATTTAGGCGACACGTACACACACACAGACACACACACACACACACACACACACACACACACCCCACACACACACACACACACACATTTCAGCATGCCCGCACACACACACACACACGCACACACACACACACACACACACACACACACACACACACACACACACACACACACACACACACACGCATGTGGAAAAGCAACCACACACACCACACACACATACACGACACCCCAACAGAGGGAGGCAGGGAAGGAGGGAGAGAGAGAGAAGGGGGAAATGATGAGTGCAAGAACATCAGTGTTGTGGGCGAGAGGCACACAAAGAAATGTTGTTTTCTTTTTACGACAACTTCAGTTCATTTTCTAGACCGTACTTCAGGCAAGTGTGTGCCAGCCCCTCACTCTGGTCACTTCCCGCGGAAAAAATCGGCTCCGGAAAGATCTCACCAGTTCATTAAATGTCAACGTTGACTTCCCCCATTTTCCACCCTGCGTCACCGTTTCCTCCTTCCTTAACACCACATTGGGATTGGGTCCCCCGGGCCCCATTGATGGCCGACTACCTGATAGAAAAATTCTATGAGCATTTTGGGGGTGGGGTTGAAAAGTTCGAATGTCAGACCTTCACACATCACTCCCTCATTGGGTTTTTTAAAACCTACACCGCAAGGAAACAAAATTTTGGGGCTTCAAATCTTAACACGGGAATTTGGGGCTTTCCCCATTAACCAGGAAAATTTGGGGGCTTCACAATTTAACACAGGGAATTTGGGGGTTTACAAAATTAACACAGAATTTGGGGCTTCACAATCATTTCACAGGAAAATTTGGGGGGGTTCACAATTTTTAAACACGGAATTTGGGGGGGTTCACAAACATTAACACAGGGAAATTTGGGGGGTTCACAATTATTAACACAGAATTTGGGGCTTCACAATCTTTTAAAACAGGGAATTTGGGGGGTTCACATCATTAACACAGGAATTTGGGGGCTTCACAATTATTAACACAGGAATTTGGGGGCTTCACAATCATTAACACAGGAATTTGGGGGCTTCACAATCATTAACACAGGAATTTGGGGGCTTCACAATTATTAACACAGGAATTTGGGGGCTTCACAATCATTAACACAGGAATTTGGGGGCTTCACAATCATTAACACAGGAATTTGGGGGCTTCACAATCATTAACACAGGAATTTGGGGGCTTCACAATATTAACACAGGAATTTGGGGGCTTCACAATCATTACACAGAATTGGGCTTCCAATCATTAAAAGGAATTTGGGGGCTTCACAATCATTAACACAGGAATTTGGGGGCTTCACAATTATTAACACAGGAATTTGGGGGCTTCACAATCATTAACACAGGAGTTTGGGGGCTTCACAATTATTAACACAGGAATTTGGGGGCTTCACAATTATTAACACAGGAATTTGGGGGCTTCACAATCATTAACACAGGAATTTGGGGGCTTCACAATCATTACCACAGGAACAAACAACCAAATAAACAAAATCGTTTACCACAATAGGTCGCACCATCCGGCCAAGTGAAGGATGCTGATTTTGTCAGAGGTGGTGGGGATACCGACATCCTGGCATATTTTCTGAATACTGTTTTCAATAACCCCCCCCCCCTCCCCCCTCCTCCGTCACACAATAGACTCTATGTTCCAGCATCTGGAGTATTGTCTATGTACTTCTGTTCGTGTCTGTATGATCTTTGGTGTTTGTGCTTGATAGAATTATATAGTACTTCGTAAGATGTTTTCCACGAACTAAAGTCCTAATTTGTCTGTCTGTTCCAGCTGTTAACTCTAAGACTTTGGCTTTCCAGTTCCCCTGTCTTCGTCATTAAAAACACCGTTCGCTTTCTTTCGTTTTGTTTTCAAGGGGCCGGAATAGCTCAGTTGGTAGAGCGCCGGACTCGTGATCCTGAGGTTCCGGGTTCGAATTTTTCGGATTTTTCCCTCGGAGTTAACATTGGTTCTGACTCCATTCCCCATACAGTCCTTCGAATGAGACTATAAACCGAGGTTCCGTGTGTGAACGCACGCATAACATCTTGCACGCACGTAAAATCCCATCACCAACTTTCGGAAGAGAAGGCCAGTTTGGCCGTTGATATGGATGACACGTTACACATAGCATGCATCCTGCGTGAGAAATGGAAAGAATGGAGGAAGTAAGGAAAGTGAGTGAGCGATGTTGACTAGATGACACGGGAAACGACTGAATGAAGCGCCAGCTGGCAGCTCTTCAGTCGGCACTACCCAGGTAGGCAGCCCGTTGTGTAAACGAGTGTGGATTGTAAAGCGCTTAGAGCTTGCTCTCTAGCCGAGAATAGGGGCTATATAAGTATTCATTATTATTATTATTTATTATGTTCAGTTTTTCTTTCATGACTTTAAAAAAGTCAAATATGAAGGTTTTTGTTGATGTCATACCTTGCAGTGTAGGACGACTCTTTCTCTACAGAGTGTCTGTTTACTGAAGTGTTTGACCACAAGTATATCAGACGTAGGCAACACCTCCCTTCTCTCTCGAAACTATTATGTCAGATTAATTCCCTTGGATTTCCGAGTAAAATGTTCTCGCAAAGTCACAGCATGCTGACTTTAAGTGTAGATCCCCTGTTCAAAGTTCACGAGGCCGCATCATCTTCATTCCTTGTATTGATAAAGCATTACCTTACTGTGTTGATTCAAACTTCATTGCTTGCAACAAAACAGGTCATATTCATAGAGGGTTTTTTTTTTTTAGAATATCGAGGTGCCACACATCACAACGTCATGTTCACAGAACTTTCAGAATATCATGAAAAAAACATGTATAATACAAACAGTGTTTCCGTTAATCTAATTGATATGCACACATAAAGATAGTACCGTGCGATCATGTCTGTTCCAGTTAGTCATTTAATTGTTCGCCTTACTATGGTAGCAAACGCACCAGCTAAACAGCTCCTGAACTGTGTTTCTATATTTAGTGCCATAAACGTAGTATACAAAAAAGTTGAACGTGGAGTTGATCACCGAACTGAGCACAAAAAATCTGACAAACACAAAATACAAATTTTCGTAACGTCCACCGACCTTTATATCCGGTACCACAAATAATGAGCAACGGACTGCAAACGCTGGAATGCAACACACACCGAACAGGATGGATGTCCCTGCGATCATACGTGTTATCGCCAAATCTCGCGAACTGAGAGAAGCAGAAGCAGACGACACCGTTTCCCTCCATGTGGCCAGTTTCTTCATTTTCACCACTGTGACCACTGTGCAAACAGTGACACAAATCACACAGAGTCCGGGTAAGAGTAAGCCGAAAATAAGTCCACTGAATATGTCTATGATGAATTGATTTTTTAGATAAAATTGACTGGGGTAATGCTGATAAAAAATACTGTTGTCTTGTGCATCGAAAACGCATATCACATCATAGTGCATGCCATCACAGATAACAACTGCAACTGTAATTGCTAGAATCAATGACCATAGAACCGATGAGGTTTTTTTCGTTGACATTACACTTTTCACCAGGAGAGGGTAGGTGACACACAGACATCTCTCTAGCGCTATTACACTAGACACCACCTGAGATGAGTTCAGAAATCCAATCAAACCGAGCAGATGACTCTTTACAAAGAAGGTCCTTGAGGGCCCCACCGTGTCCCCTTCTCCTATGACAAACATATAGAGCACGTCACTGCTGTAACCATAGACCGTAGCGACATAGAGCATATCCACCAGAGACAAACTGAACAAACACATGTTGATTCGTTCCTTCAAGCCTTGTTTATAGAACACCACCATGTTGACGATGTTGGTAGAGAAAGAGAGCAGAAAGCACAGGGGCAGCAGGATTCCCGTGCACAGGATATTGACGATGACGTCAACCTGCTTGGGGATGAGGTTGTGTTCGTTGTCCCAAGGGAGGACAGGACACCTGTTTCACTAGACAGCCTTCAGGGGAGGAGACACTGGAGCTGTTGAAGTTTGTTGACAAGGAATAGACAACTCCATCTGAAACGTTGGCTAGAAATACAGTCGACTGAGACGTGAAGGTCATGTTGGATGTGTTGAGGACCTTTCAGGCAGTTAGGAGTCTGTGTATGCAGAGAATTCACCCCAACGTAAGAACGATTTTCAGAAACCTTCTGTATAGCTGTAATAATCACTGCGATCTGTCCTTCAGTGATGAATCTCGAATTAGCAGTTTGATTCAAAACATGTATTAATATTCTTTGAAATGCATAGTTCTCTTCCAAGCGGGTAAATCTATTAAAAAGAAAGGAGAGATTAACAAAATCAAGCAGAAATATGATCTTTATGATTAATAACCAGCGTCAGTAGGCCACGTGCACAAAGTGGAAGGTTTGAAACACATTGTAAAGATTTATTCATGTCACGAATGCCTCTTCAAAATTGCGCTGCCCTAACTAGTCTTTTCATCAGGACTGTAGTTCGAAGCTCTACGTTGCTCCCAGAGAGATATCAAAGGTTCTTCAGTATAGAATGTATTCCAATCTTTAGAAAATTCTACCCAGTAATATTGTTTCGCACGTCTCTCTGTAATTTGTCCTGTATGTCTTTTTGCAGTTGGTCTTATTTGTCTTTTTGTAATTTGTCCTATATGTCATTCTGTAATTTGCCCTATATGCCTTTTTGTAATTTGTCCTGTATGTCTTTTCGCAATTTGTCCTATATGTCATTCTGTAATTTGCCCTATATGTCATTCTGTAATTTGCCCTATATGTCATTCTGTAATTTGCCTATATGTCATCTGTAATTTGCCTATATGTATTTTTGTAATTGTCTGAACGTCTTTTTTAAATTGTCCTATATTATTTTGTAACGTTCCTATATGTATCTTTGTTTTTCCTATATGTCCTTCTGTAAATCGTCCAGTATCTTTTGTGTAAATCGTCTGTATTTTTTTCGTAGTTTGTCTTCTATTTTTTGTGATTTGTCTTGTATCTTTTGTAATCTGACATGTAATCTTTCTGTAAATCGTCCGTATGTATTTCTGTAATTTGTCTCTCTCTCTCTCTCTCTCTCTCTCTCTCTCTCTCTCTCTCTCTCTCTCTCTCCTCTCTCTCTCTCTCTCTCTCAGAGCAACTTACAGAGCGCCTTGGTGTTGCAATTAACTGCAAGAAATATTCAATTATAAGCAAAGCTTACTCTTATGTTTGGGATTGAAGACAGTAGGCATCCTTCAGTCTCGGAAGACTATGGAGTTGCGCTCTAGGTGTCTATTCTGGTACAGCGACGGATGTGGCTGGCCAGTCCGACGCGGGAATGACAGACCCTGTGGCAGAGGGCACAGATGAAGTCTGACGCTGGTCTGTCTGCCTGGGCTGCAGCCTTTCTTCTCATTCTCTTTTCCCAGTGCTGCTGAGCGAGTGTCTCTTCGAACTTGGAGAGACTTTTCTGCAGTCTGTCTCCATGCTGACGTTAAGGGCTGTTGCTTCCCAGTTGTTCTGGTCGATGTTCAAGGCTTTAGGTCCCTCTTGCACACATCTTTGAATCGCAGCTGTGGTCTGCCTGTGGGACGTTTTCCCTGCACAAGCTCTCCATAGAGGAGGTCTTTAGGGATCCGTCCGTCATCCATGCGCACGACATGGCCGACTCAGCGCATACGTCTCTGTTTCAGCAGCGTGTACATGCTGGTGCATCCGGCTCTTTCCAGGACAGTGTTGTTTGGGACCTTGTCCTGCCAGGTGATGTTCAGAATGCGTCGGAGGCTACGCATATGAAAAGCATTGAGCTTTCGCTCTTGTCAGGCACGCAAAGTCCAAGATTCGCTGCCATACAAGAGGTTGCTCACGACGCAGGCTCTGTAGATTGGATCTTTGTGTGCTCGGTCAGCTTGCTGTTGTTCCATGCTTTCTTTGTCAGTCTGGTCATGGTGGTAGCTGCCTTGCCGATGCACCTGTTGAGCTCTGCGTCAGGTGAGAGGGTGTCCGCGATAGTTGAGCCGAGATAAACAAAGTCATGGACGACATCCAGTTCATGGTCATTGATGCTGATGACTGGGGGAGAGTCAACATCTTGTCCCATGACCCGTGTTTTCTTCCAGCTAATGGTAAGCCCGAAGTCTTGGCAGGCATTGCTAAAGCAAGTCATGAGCTGCTGTAGGTCCTCGGCTGAGTGGGCGGTCGTCGTCTGCAAAGAGGAAGACACACAGGCACCTCAGCTTGACTTTTGTCTTGGCTCGTAGTCTGGAGAGTTTGAAGAGCTTTCCGTCTGTCCTGGTTCGGAGGTATATACCTTCAGCTGCAGGACCAAATGTGTGTTTCAGCATTGATTGAAGAAATATGGGGAGATAAGCATACATATCTGCAGTGGTAGATAATTCTGCCTAACTAACAGTATATGCTTGAGTGGGTAATAAATGCTTCTCGAAATGAACCTTCAGCAAGCCTATAGTCTCCAAGGGGGAGCCAATCTCCAATGGGAGGAAGCTCACTAACATTTAATTCCTGGTCAGTACCGGTATTTCGAAACCTGATTGTTTCTCCTCAGTGACCGGGAAAGTGTAGGTCGACTCGTCTGCCTTTCCAGTTTCAAGAAGAGTGCTATCCCAGAAAAGGCTGGTGTGCAATACCGTAGTATGTTTCTTGAGTTTTCTAAATCCCAACCAAAGGTGCCACCTAAGAAGCAAAAGAAAATCGTGAAAAAGCAAAGCAAGCTACATTTTCTTGTGAAAAGTAGAAAATATAAAACAGATACCTCTTAAACACAAGTGCTGAGGCCAGTTCTTGGAATGAATCCACAAGGGACTAAATTACAATAAACTAATAAATTCCAAGATAGTAACCAAGCACCATTCCAGCAACTTACAGAGCGTTGGTGTTGCAATAACCGCAAGAAATATTCAGTTATAAACAAAGCTTGCTCTTATGTCTTAGATTGAAGATATAGGGGAGATAAGCATACATATCTGCAGTGGTAGATAATTCTGCCTAAATAACAGTATCCACCGCTGCAGATATGTATGCTTATCTCCCCCTATTCTTCAATCTAAGATATTTAAAAGCAAGCTTTGTTTATAATTGAATCTCTCCTCTCTCTCTCTCCTCTCTCTCTCTCTCTCTCTCTCTTATATATATATATATATATATAATATAATATAATATATATATATAATATATATATATATATATATATGATGCTGAACAATTAATAGTGGGGGAAAACAAGTGCAGCTAACATTCTTCCGTCATTATAATAATGACTTTGCAAAGATTGAAATTTTAGAGAAAAAGAACAAAAAAATGAAGATGAAGAAAATGGGGGAAATATATTAAATATGAAAACCCTTCACTAGCTGCCTGAGGGAACCATCGTGATCCCTTCTGAAGGCAGATCTATTTGTATTGCCTGCTCCTAGGCCTTTCGTCCGCTGGATCGGACTCATCAGGGAGACACGCGATGATTGTGTCTGCGCTCCTGGTGTCAAATAGAACACACCACAGTTCATAATTCTGTGGTGTTTCACACCACCAAGGTTCAAAAAGAATCCAACAGCACCCCCAAAGCAGCCAGTGAAGGATAGTAAAAGGAATAAAACGAAAGTGTGGAGAGGAAAAAGTTGCTAAAAAAACTATATATATATATATATATCATATATAAATATATTATATAAATATAATATTATATATATATATATAATATATATATATATATATATATCAGTATATTTAAAATGCCTAAAACAATTTTTAAGTGCTCAACCCTTGGGGAGCAACATAAATAAACAAGTTAAAGAGGAATCTTAAACTATCGTAAGATAGTTTTAAGAATCCTCTTTAACTTGTTTTATTTTAATAATATATGTGTGTGTGTGTGTGTGTGTGTGGTGTGTGTTGTGTGTGTGTGTGCGTGGTGTGTGTGATCCGAAAACATATGTTGCTTACAAATGCTCCAGTTTAACTTCACCTGTGTTGCAGTTGATTTTGTTGTGGGCGTTGAGCTCGATTTCCTTTTTGTCTTAATGTGCGAATGATCTCTATAAAACTCGAAGTAACAGCGTAACACAAAACAAAGTCATAGACAGGCTGTACAAAAAGACGCAAAAACAAAACACAAACGTAAACAGCAATGAAGAATATCACATAACAAGAAAAAGGCATTCCTGCTTTTCATTAAAGAAACAGAGAAAACTAAACAAAATCGTATGGTCATTGCTTCCTCCTCTGCCCCTCCTCCTCACCTCACACACACACACACACACACACACACACACACACACACACACACACACACACACACACACACACACACACACCAGAAGCACACACACACACACACACACACACACACACACACACACACACACACACACACACACACACACACAGACACACACTCAGACACACACACAGAGATACACACACACAGACAGATACACACACACAGACAGATACACAGACACAGACACAGACACACACACACACACACACACACACACACACACACACACACACACACACAGAGAGAGAGAGAGAGAGAGAGAGAGAGAGAGAGGAGAGAGAGAGAGAGAGAGAGAGAGAGAGAGACGTAACACACACACACACACACACACACACACACACACACACACACACACACACACACACACACACCACACACACACACACACACACACACACACACACAGAGACACACACACACACACACACACACACACACACACACACACACACACACACACACACACCACGCACGCACGCACGCACGCACGCACGCACGCACGCACGCACGCACGCACGCACGCACACACACACACACACACACACACACACACACACACACACACACACACACACCATTTTCTACATATTCAGGAATTTTGAAACCTTTCTGAATACTCGCTGCACATTACAAAGACAGAGAAAACAGAAACAACCGCAACAGTGGCATGCAGGAACTATTGGAACTGGATGCTCTATTCAGAGATATCGAAGTGTAAGGATGAACAGCTAAGTATAAGAAACAACAGTACTCGCCGATTTCATGTAGCTTGTCAAACCCAGGCTTTTAAAGCAGACACGATTCATCCGGTATGGCGAAGAAAAGGTGAATGCGGTTGTTTTAAAAAGGCAAATCCGAACAAAGTTGACAGAAAAATCTGACCTATTTGGCATCTCTCTCCTCTCTCTCTCTCTCTCTCTCTCTCTCTCTCTCTCTCTCTCTCTCTCTCTCTCTCTCTCTCTCTCTCTCTCTCTGCGCGTCCGATTTCGGTGGAAGAAGTGTTATACTCTGTCAGAAAGTTGAAAAGTCGCAAAGCAGCTGGACTTGATGGTACTATTAGTGAATTACATAAGAATTCTTGTGATCATGTGCTCCAGTTCTTCATAAAATTATTTAACACACTGTTTGATAAGGGTATCTTTCCTCGAGATTGGAGTGAATCTATAGTTTTAACCATTGTTTAAGATAGTGATGTGAATAATCCCAACAATTACAGAGGCATATCCCTCAGTGATATGTTAGTAAATTATATAGTACAGTTATTAATGTTAGATGGAGAGAATCATGCAAGAGACCCTAGAAGAACACCACACCTCCAGGAATGAGTAAATGAACATAATATCACAGGTGAGCATCAAGCTGCTTTTAAAAAGAGATATTCAACTATAGATCACATGTTTACTTTGTTAGCCTTGATACAAAAACAGGCGCATGCCTGTACCCATCGTCAACACAGCGCAGGCCTCC
The DNA here is from genome assembly GCA_018398815.1 of Conus ventricosus. Lineage (NCBI taxonomy): Eukaryota > Metazoa > Mollusca > Gastropoda > Neogastropoda > Conidae > Conus > Conus ventricosus. The sequence continues at coordinate 62,566,645 of CM031613.1, forward strand.
AAGGGTGGTACAGGACTGCTCTAAAGGCGGGTGAAGACGGTGCTTCTCTGGGTCCTCCCCAACACCTTCGGGTTTTCTTTTTCTTCTTTGCCTTAACTAGGCTGACCCTGGAGAAAGGTCCAGTGACGGTGAGGAAAGACCCACTGACCACAGGGAAAGTCCTGTTGACAGTGGGAAAGACTACAACTTTGGATTCTCTCTTGAGGGCACATAACACCGTATGGCGAAAGCTTGGCTGTGTCTGGAGTGGCACCGTCTTCATCTGTCCGTGGGCAGGGGTGGTTGGGTCTGTGGGTGTGCTCGGCAGCTGGAGGGTGGTGTTTTTCGCCGGTGGGCTCTGCAGTCATGAAATACGGGCTGGTACACCCATGGGCTGTTATGAGCTGCATCCTGTAGTCTAATTTACCTCTGTTCAGGAGCAGTTATGTCCCTTGATATCTTAATGGAGTGTCCTGCGCGTGCCTGTACCCATCGTCAACGCAGCGCAGGCCTCTGAGGGTGGTACAGGACTGCTCTAAAGGCGGGTGAAGACGGTGCTTCTCTGGGTCCTCCCCAGCACTTCGGGTGTTTCTTTTTCTTCATGTTTACTTTGTTAGCCTTGATACAAAAACAATTTTCATTTAATCGTAAACTGTATGTAGCATTCATAGATTTTGAGAAGGCATTTGATTCCATAAATAGAAATTTCCTTTGGCCAATCTTGATTTTTTAAAAATGGTGTAAGAGGTAAATTGTACAAGTGTATTAAGAGCATGTATGACAACGTTAAATGTGGGGTTAGGTGTGGCTCTCAACTGACTGAATATATTAACTGTACTGCTGGTGTGAAACAGGGCGATGTGTGCAGCCCCATATTATGCTCATAGTTTATAAATGAACTGGACCTAGAAGTATTGAATAATGGTAGGCATGGTGCCATGTTTTCTTATGATGCATTTGAGTTGTTTATTCTTTTACTGGCAGATGATATTGTTCTTTTGTCTGAAACCATCATTGGCCTTCAGACCCAGCTTAATAACTAAAGAAATTCAGCACTGGCACTTCAGTTGAACGTTAATATGGAAAACGTAACACCATAGTGTTTCGGAAAGGTGTTTTTTTTGGGTGCGAGAGAAAGATGGACTTATAATGGTGTTTTAATGCCGGTAGTAAACGTGTATAAATACTTAGGGATTTTGTTTTCCACTCGTTTAAGCTTTACTGCTGCTTGCAAGGATCTTGCTAGCAGAGCAAAGAGGGGTCTGCTTGGCATCATGAAAAAAATTGTCGTCAATCAATGACAATTCGTTGACATTATTTGTTAAAATATTTGATTGTCATGTGCAACCTGTTGTACAGTATGGCTCAGAACTGTGGGGACTCAACAGAGCTGCTTTATTTTCTGAATCTGTGCACTTATTTGCTTTAAAGAAATTTTTGGGTGTAAGCATGTGTACACCCAATGATTTAGTTTATGGTGAAACCAATAGATATCTCTTATATTTAAATTCTGTTGTTCAGTGTATTCGTTATTGGTTTAATTTGCTTCAAATGAATGAGTGTCGCTTACCTCGTAAAGCATATAATATGTTGTTTGAATTAGATAAGAAAGGAAAGCAAAATTGGGTCTCGGATGTACGCGCATGTTTATACGAATGTGGTTTTGGAGAAGTGTGGATGAGTCAGGGCGGTGGCAATGTTAAGGGATTTATTGTGTTTTTCGTCAACGTCTAATTGATTGCAGATGGCAAAAATGGCATGATCATGTTCAAAACAGTGAAAATTTAATATGTTTAGGATGTTTTGTAATACACATGAAATAAAAGCACACCTTTTGTTGAATATGGATAGTCATTTGAAATATATAACAACGACATTCAGGCTGGGATTTCAGATATAGCGGTGCATCATTACAGATACAGAGAACACAATGAAGCAAATCTATGTTGTTTATACAAAAATTCTAAGGAAGATGAGGTACATTTTGTTTCATGCTGCCCAGCTCTTAATAAAATTATAGAAAAGTGTATTCCCAGCAAATATTATCAATGCCGTTGTGTCTTTAAACTCTGCTTGTTGATGGCATCCTCTAAACACAGTGATTGTAGGAAATTATCGCTTTTCTTGTATAAAGCTTTTAAGTTCAGAGAAATTATGACCTCGTAATCGTGTATTTCAAATGTCCTATTTCATGAACAAGTTCATTGTTGATGTCTTGTGTTTACTCACCCCCTTCAAAGGGGCCATGGCCTAATGAATAAACCATTCGCATTCGCATTCTTACTGCGCGCGCAAGTGTGCTTGTATGTGTGAATGTGTGTGTGTGTGTGTAGTGTGTGTGTGTGTGTGTGTGTGTGTGTGTGTGTGTGTGTGTGTGTGTGTGTGTTGTTGTTGTTGTTGTTGTTGTTGTTGTCTTCAATTTAACGTCTATCCACATAGTGATATTAAAACGGGGGGAGGAGAGGGGTGAGAGGGAGGGGATCGGGAGGAGGAGGAGGGGAGGGGGCCGTGTTGTGAAATGTATGTATTTATGTCTCTTGGCTAAGGAGGAAAAAAAAAGTCAGAAAAATGAGCATTAAAAAAAATCACAATCCACTAGTCTATAACAAATGTCCTACAGGACTATGAAGTAAAAAACATTTCGCAATATTAATCAAACTAGTACATTTTTGAAAACGCCTTCAATACAATTTTCAGAAATCACAGGTAAGATTGGTCTTAACCTCTGACATTCAAAAATGATGTGTTTGCTAGAAATTAGTTCACCACATAAACATCTAACATTTTTTTCTGTATTTTGTGATGAACGCATTAAATTTTTTCCTATAAGATAGCGAACTAATCTGTCTGAGTTTGATTACGCCAGAAATGATTCAAATATACTTTGTTATCCAAACCACGAGAATCAATATATATATTCTTGGAGAGTCTATCTTTTCTCTGGTATAGCCTTTTAACTCTACTCCATACTGCTTGTTCCAGCAAGTGATAACCCTCCTGAATGGATAAAGGAACATGAATTTCAGTGGATTCTTTGCCTTGCCTTGCGCCCTTTTTGCTACTTTATCGCCCACTCATTTGAAGAAAATCCAAGATGAGAAGGAACCCAGCAGAAGGAAACGTTGGTCCCTTTAAAGTTAAGATATGAATTAATTGACTGATTTCTGACATAATTTTGTTCTTTTTCTTGTAATCTGTTGATCTTAAAGCATAGAGTACCGATTGAGAATCTACACAAAATAAGATTTGAAAAAACTGTAATGGAAAATCAACTATGTAATCAAGAGCCATAAGAATAGCAATAAGTTCAGCAGTAAAAATGGATCGATTTTTGCCAATGTAGTGTGACTTTTCCTTTCTTCAACGCTGGTATTACAAAAGCTGATCCTGCCGGGTGATCGTCTAGGAGTGAACCACCTGTATATATCTTAAAATGATTTGGATAAGTGTTCTGTAAATGTAATTGGACTTCAGTTTTCATAATGTTTTGATTTTCATTTTTCTTCATGTCAAATAATTAATATCAAACGCGCTCTATTCATCTCCCAAGCAGAACAAGGGGAGACCGCTTGATTTGTGTCAATATTACTTGGATTATATCAGATCATTTGAGTAGATCTGAAACGTAAGTGCAATTGGTTTCAATGATGATATCGGCTTAGCTCGTTTAGGAAAAGAATTTCAGATGTAATTTTCAGTTCCTCAGATGCAAAGTTGTTACTTGTCGAACTTCTAAGAACGTATTTAGCGCATGCAAGATTTCGGTATTCGTCCAAAGGCAATTCTCCAATTTCTTTATAAGTTCCAAGCGTTGATGCGTGAAAAGGCACACCAAGAGCAAGCCTATAACCTTTGCAACCTATGCTTTGAAGTTTCTTAAGTAAATAATTAGGGGCGCTAAAAAAAATACCACTTGTCCAAAGGACAATTTTGATCTGATCAGCGACGTAGAGAGATGTTTCAAAACTTTGCAATCTTGTCCCCAGGCTTGTTTGCTTATAATTTTAATAGATTGAAACATTTCCTTGCCTTAGTAACGATGTAGTTGATTATGAGCGTTCCAGGACAACTTTGGTGTAAGATAGATACCTAGAAATTTCACGATATCTTTATACTGAATAGTCGTATTTTCAATTTTGAAAAACGGCAGCTCTGATGGATTGCTGCCATTATTAAAGAGAATCATATGTGTTTTCTCTGTAGATAATGTCAGACCGTTTTCGTCCATATAATTAAATATATGAAACGAGCTCTCTTTGATAGATCTTCTTGAGTAGTTCAATTCCCTTTTTTATGTTTTTCTTTTCATTGTAACATTCATCCAGATGCATAGATCATCAGCATATTGTACTAATTTCAGTATGCTTTGATAAGAGCGAAGGCAAATCGTACATTTAAAATGTTAAATAACATAGGGGCGATAACAGAACTTTGTGGCAATCCCATATGTAAAGATCTGGAATCAGAGTATGCATTCCCTACTCGAACACGTATGTTTCTTTTATTCAAAAAGCATTTGATGTAGTGATATAAATGTCCCGAAATCCCGATTTGTTTCAGTTTATAAAGGAGTTTGGCGTGCCAGACTTGGTCATAGGCTTTCTTGATATCAAAAAAAAGGTCGCTAGAACATTTCTTCTTCTTGCAAATTGTTGTTTTACATTTGTTTTAAGTTTCACTAAATTGTCAATAGCAGACCTGCCATTTTGGAAGCCTGCTTGGTTAACTGGAATACCTTTATTTTTTTGACAAACTGCGTCAATCTTCTCAAAACTATTCTCTCTAATAGTTTACATGTGTGTGAAGTTAATGCTATTGGTCTGTAACTATACTTATCTGTTGAAGGTTTGCCTTGCTTTAAAACTGGTACAATGACAGACTGTTTCCATTGTTCTGGCATTACGCCATCAAACCAATATTTTTTTAAACAATTTCTGCAGTAATAAGAAAATTTTCAGGCAGGTGTTTAAGCATATCATTAGAAACTTTTTCTAGTCCCACGGAAGTTTTCTTATTAGGAAGAGATAGAATTGCATCTTTCACTTCATCAAGAGTAATTGGAGCATTGATGAAATGACTATTATCATGAACTGGATCTATATAATCGTCTTTATTTTCTTCTCTGTTCTGAAAGTTTGATCTTTAAAGGACAGACCTTCCAAACGCATAGATTCGGAAAAAAATATCTGCGAATGATTCTGCTTTTTCTGAATTAGAAGGAAATTCTTTGTTCTTCAGCTTGATAGGACAAGATGGCAAGTTTTATACCCCTTTTCATTTCATTTAAATTTTTTCCAAACGTTTTGTAAATCTTTATGATTCGAAATCTCATTAGAGCAAAAGAGGACCAATATTGCCTTTTAGCTTGAGCTATTACCATGTTACTGTAGTGATTCGCTCTGTTCTTGGCTATTAGATTCTCTGGTGTTTTGTCTTTTAAATATATTTTAAACAAACATTTTTTGTTATTGACGGCTGAGTCACAAGCAGGTGCCACCAGATATTTCCTGTGTGTTTGTTTGACTTAACTGCGCGAAATTTTGGAATGGCTACATCTGCAGCACTAAGGATAGCATCAGTAAAATAAGAATATAACTGATCAACGCTATCAATATTAATATCAACAGTCTTGTATGTACTAGTTTGTTTTTGAAAGTTTCCCAGTCAGCTGATTTATAATTATATTTGGGGATTATGTCTTCTTGAAATTCACAAGAATCTGTTATTTTACTAAAAGTTACAATTATTGGGAGGTGGTCGCTTCCTAAAGTATCTTAATGGAGTGTCCTGCGCGTGCCTGTACCCATCGTCAACACAGCGCAGGCCTCCAAGGGTGGTACAGGACGCTCTAAGGGCAGGTGAAGACAGTGCTTCTCTGGTCCTCCCCAGCACCTTCGGGTGTTTCTTTTTCTTTTTCTTCGTCAAAGGTGACCAGCTGCATTCAGAAGCTGATGCAGGGGATATCAGGGATAAATCTATTGCTGATGCCCTGTGAGTTGAACATCTGGAATTCTGGTTATGCTGCCATCATTAAGCAAATATAAACATGAATCAACAATATTTTCTACAAATCGGTTACTAGTTACTGATATGCAATCCTTGTCCCAAAACGGCGAATGGGCGTTAAAGTCTCCTGCTATTAACCGTTTTTTGTTGTCTGGTAGAGTGTGTAAACCGTTCTGTTTGCATTAATTTGGTCCTTTGGGAAGATATGTAGAGACTATGTTTATCATAAAATCTTCCCTTAATTTAATTCGTGCCGCACACGAATGTAAAGCTGGAGTACTGTTTGGAGCAGGGACGGGTATACTTTATAATCTGTTCCTTCTTTAATATATATAGCTGTATAGATTTAGTAACAGCATCTACTTGTTCATGAACTGGTGGGTAATAATAACCTGATAATTTAGGCAATTTGTTTCTTTTCACATTCAAAGATTGTAAAATAAGAGCTTGGTAGGAGTTATTCGCAAGATGTTGAACTAAATAAGGCAAGTTTGTGGAGACAGACCTAACGTTCCACTGCATAAACTTCAAAACTTGAAGATGTTTAGATGGCATCATGTAAGGGATGGGAAAACGCAATTAACGAACATAAGTAAATAAAAACAATAATATAATGAAAGGAAATCTTAAACACGCTCTAATAACACAAAGTGTGTGTGTGTGTGTGTGTGTGTGTGTGTGTGTGTGTGGTGTGCGTGCGTGCGTGCGTGCGTGCGTGCGTGCTGCGTGCGTGCGGTGCGTGCGTTGCGTGCGTGCGTGCGTATGTGTGTGTGTGTGTGTGTGTGTGTGTGTGTGTGTGTGTGTGTGTGTGTGTGTGTGTTCGTCTTTTTGGCTGGCTAGCTATTCATGCGTACTACCAGTACATGTATGTGTGTACCTATCTCAAAAGACAAGGGATACTGAACTATTCTAAATGTCATATAAAAACAGTAAGCTAAGGCCACGAAAGGGTCAAAAGCGAGCCCCGTGTGTGTGTGTGTGTGTGTGTGTGTGTGTGTTGTGTGTGTGTGTGTGTGTGTGTGTGTGTTTGTCTCTGTGTCTGTGCTGTGTCTGTGTGAGCGCGTGCGTGCGTGCGTGCGTGCGTGCGTGCGGCTGTGGTGGTGTGTGTGTGTGTGTGGTGTGTGTGGTGTGTGGTGTCGTGTGTGTGTGTGTTTTCTCTCTGTGTGTGTGTGTGTGTGTGTGTGTGTGTGTGTGGTGTGTGTGTGTGTGTTGTTTGTCTGTCTGTCGTCTGTGTCTGTGTGTGTGTATGTGGTTCTGTGTGTGTGTGTGTTGTGTGTGTGTGTGTGTGTGTGTGTGTTGTGTGTGTTGGTTCTGTGTGTGCGTGCGCGCGCGCGCGCGCGTGATGTGTGGTGTGTGTGTGTGTGTGTGTGTGTGTTGTGTGTGTGTGTGTGTGTGTGTGTGTGATGTCTGCCTTTCATGCGCAAATACATAATCGTGTGTGCGCGCATAGACGAACGCATGCATCTACACACGCACTCATCCCACACACGCAGTAATTGACAGAAGGTCTTAAATGTTCTATATCATGGATCGAAAACAGCACTCACGAGGTCGTGTGCGTGCAGTGAAATGGAAAATGTACGAACCCACATGATAACACAAAACAATTGCGCTGGCGGAATGCGCAAACGCGTACGCAAGTACTCTCTTTTCTCTCTCTCTCTCTCGGGGGGGCGCGAGACAAGATGGCGACCAGGTGACAGGGTGAGTGAAGAGCTGCGCAGACTTTCAGCAAATTATGTAGTGGAAAGTGCCCGTTAGTAAGAAGAGAGTGCACGAAAACTTACAAAACGATTTGTAGCACACAGAAGAGCCGTCATGATTGATACTCAGCGTGGAGAGTCCGCATAGGACATTTTTTCGGACACCACATGAAAACGAAATGTGCGTCGAGTGAGAAGAAAATGGCGGCAGGGGTGAAGGAAGTGATGATGTGTTACTTCGGACTTTGGATTTCCGCAATGTGTTTAGTGAGCGCTGTGGGCACAACACAAGTGGCTTTTGGACCACATGCGCTAAGCAGAAATATGCAAGATTGGAAGACACCCGGAGTTGCTCGAAAGGGGTAACTTTGAGCACTGGTGGACACGAAAACGGGACTTTGTTTCGGAATTTTGTTCGAGACGGGAAAGTACCACAAACAAGGTCAGTAAGGAACAGTGCACCGATGAACTGGACAATGTCAATGAACATGCCAATACAAACAAGCAGAATCGTGATGTTTTGAAGACATGAGACGGGCATATTTCCCAAACACCCTCCGAGGAGAGGTACGAGTGAAACTTCTTCACGGACTTCAGTCAGTTCTGACTATCTAAGGACGAAATTAATTCTCGCAAATGACGTGGAGATGAATCCCGCCCTAACCAAGAAACAGAAGATGTTATGGCGAAAGTCACTGGAAAAGCAGAAGAAACGATGACGAAAAAATTGGAAGCCATAGAGGGACAAATGAATAAAGTATTACGTACACTCAGTGGGTTATTGAACTCCATGGCATCACAGGCGGATACACTCAAATCTCACACTACAAGCATGCAAAGGATTGAAGCAAAGGTAGAGGGGATTGAGGTGAGACAAGCCGAACTGTCGGGGAGAATGCATGCACTTACAGAGATAGTGCACGAAACAAGAAAATCCACCCAAAGAAATCAGGCTGAAATACAAGAAATGAGCAGAGCCCAACAAGCCACTGACTACAAAGTTGAAGACCTGGAGACCGAGATTGATCGACTAGAAAGGTTTTCCAGACGCAATAACGCGAGATTCCTGGGTCTCGACGAAATCCCGGAGGAGGAAGGACGTGAGGATTGCGCAGGGAGAATAATCCGGATCCTAACCCAGTACATACCTGACACGGAATGGGGAGAACACACCATAGAAAGGGCCCATAGGATCGGTCGCAGAGACCCAGCAAGGAGATACCCCAGGCCGATCATAGTAAAATTTCAACGAGAGACAGATCTAAAAAAGATAACCATGAACAGGACGCCAGGGACAGCATGCGTAGTGATGGATAAGAATCGCACAGGACCTGACAAGAAGACAGACAGCGGCACTACGGGAATTAGAGAGCAAGGCAAGATATTTTTTTTTTGTGGGAGGAAGACTGGTAGTGAGAGAACCTGATACCCACCCACACTCCAGGTACCCTAGCTACCCCAGCAACTACGGCTACCCACGAGGAAGGGACACCGGTGGAAGATGGAGGCGTCAACCAATGCCAGAACGAGTGGAGAGTGAAAGAGATGGAACGGGAGGTATAGAAGGATGCATAATGAACGCAAGAGGAGCGAATGCGAGTGATGGAGGAAAAAATGCGAGTGGCAGGCCAAGGGTGATACCAGGTGAGGATGAAGAGAGAACAAGGGATAGATTGAGAGAAATGATCAGAGCGGGGGGAATAAAAGAGGTAGATGGAAGAGATATATTGGGGAAAGTAGCAAGAGGGACAGACAGAGATCCCCAACACGAGTACCCAGAACAAGGAGTAAAAGCAGGAAGGAGGGGGTGAAAGGAATGACAGATATAGATTTCCATACCACCCCCCTCCCATGCTCAAGAGACAAGGAAAGAACAGAGAGAGGGGAAGAAGGGATGAGAGAGAAGGGAGAGAGAATGGAAAGGTAAGAACAAGAATGAATGCATATGACAGTATGAATGGAGAAACAGAAGTGAATGAAAGAAGGAACACATATAATGATACGGATGGCTATCAGGAAGAGACAAGCAGAAAAGTAGTATGGACAGGAAGTATGGATGAAGAGGATGAGGGAGAAAAACAGTTGGAATGATGACTATGAGTGGAAAGTAGTTATAAACATCGAGTATACAGCGAATGTGATGTGTACGAAGGAGAAGAAAGTGAGGGTGAGAAAGGGAATGACAATGAGGGAAAAGACAACAGATATGGAGAAAGTGAGGAAGAGGATGAAGGTGAAGAAGCAAGATTGAGGAATGATGAAAAAGAAAATGAGATGAATATGAATGGAATGAGTGGTGTGGTGGATGATTCGATGATGGTTGGATCGATGATGGTTGAAAGTGGAAGAATGCAAAACCATGAATTAATAGGAAAACAAGTGATGGAATGACAGAAGGAATGAACGAAAAAATGAAAAACGAAGGACTGAAAGAAGATGCAAATGAGGACACTACCAAAGTCAAGGGAGCAGAAAAAGGGGAGGGAGGTCAAAACACACTGATGAGGGAAAGCCCGTACGGGCAGAGGGGGAACCCGGAAACAGTGAACATGGCCTTGACCAAAATAGTCGTGAATAATCCGGAGGGTTACACCCCACGAGCCGACCAATGGGAAAACGAAACAGCAGGGAATGCATTAGCACCACAAGTCATGACCCCAGAAAGAGACAGACCATTGGCGCGCACACGCGCACACGCACATACACGAAGACCAGAGGCGAAGGTTAAGTGACGACATAGGGATGCGAGTAGAAAACAGCCAATGAACGCGCACGAAAAAAAGCAGTATCTGTCAAGATAACCTATACGTAACACGCGACACATCCAAAACAGGGACCCCGGAAATAATCCGAGACAAAGAGGAAGAAACCAAAACAAACGGAATTAGCGCAGAAATCGCACCGAGAGAAGAGGTTAGCATGACAACGGCGGATAAAGAAGACGAAGAATTAATGTCCGACGAAGATTACCTCGACACTCGCGATTCGCTATCAGATATAGAGCAAGTCAATGAGGCAGAGAAGAGCCAGGTCGATGAAACCATTGTAACTGAAAACAAGGTCGAGAAAAGAGCGACCCATAACTGCTAAGGGCCCTCAACTAACTTTGACAAAGATGTTTAGTATGAGACCACAACCGAGGAAAGCAAAACCTCCAGCCAAACGCACCACGAGACAGTCTAGTGGACGAACAGAACCACAAAAAAACGACAAATGAGGAAGAGGCCAAGGCCCATTACAAAATAAGAGACCAGAACAGGAAAATAAAGAGAAACAGGAAGAAACAAGACAGAAAAATCAAAAGAAACAATCACAAACAGGAAAACATAGAAAACAATATATAGGAAAGGAAAAACAAAAACAAAAAAACCCAAATTGTCCCTCTTAATCTGGAACATAGAAGGCCTAGTAAATAAACTTAATGATTCAGATTTCATTGATTATATTACATCTTTCGACATATGCTGCTTAAATGAAACCTTCACTCTTAACACTTTTGATTTTGGTATTTTCTTCAAAGACTTTGTATGTTTCCATAGCCCGCAACTAAATTAACACAAATGGGTAGACCATCGGGGGAGTGATAACACTAGTAAAGAAAACACTAAAGCAATGGACACAAGGCGTAGAAAACAAATATAAAGAATACAACATGTGTTAAAATAGCCAAGAGGGTATGAATACGGATATGATGTCTTATTTTTCGGGTTATACAATCACCCAACAAACAGTAAATTTTATAAAGATAAAGAGTATACAAATACTATTGAGATGTTAGAACAATTCATATTAAAGATGTCAGATGAAGGTCAAGACTATTTATATATCATAGGAGGTGATATGAATGCTAGAATAGGAGAGTGGGGTTTAAACGTAGAAAATGATGATGGTAGCGGAGAAGATGTAGATAATGAATATGCAAGACAAACATTAGACACACATGTAAAAAGGGTTTGGCAAAAGGCTGATAGAATTTTGCACAGTAATCAATCTACTGCCTCTAAATGGACTATTATGAGAGATTTTGACAAAGGCTATACTTTTTATGCGGACAGAGGGAACAGTACTATAGACTTTTACTTATGTTCTCCTGAGTTACTCGAAAATGTGAAGGCATGTGATATAATAGAAAGAATTGAGTCCAGCCATATGCCAGTGAACTTGGTAATCGAAAGCGGAGAAATAAATAAACAAGAAGAGGTACAGAAAAGAATATATGTAAACAAATTTCAATGGGACAGTAGTAAAAAAAATGGAATTTGTAGAATATATGAATTCAGAGAATGCGAATACTATATTACAAGAAATAGAAGAAGAAATAGAAGAAAATATGGAAGATATAGATATAAGTATAAAGAAATTGTCTAATCTTATTACTTTTCAGCAGGGAATTGCATGTATAAAATGATAGGCATAGGGGGACCAAACAAAACATCACAAAATGGTTTGATGAGGAATGCAAGAATTGCAAAAAAGAGGCCAGACAAGCATTAACTAGATGCAATAGTATAAATAGGAAAAACAGTCCACAAGAATATGGAAGAAGGTGGATGGCGTATAAAGAAAACAGAACAAATTATCAAGAAACTATTAGAATAAAGAAAAAAGAATATAGGGACAGAATATATGAAAATCTAATACTACATCAGAGAGATAGCCAGAAATTTTGGAATTCAGTACGAAATTTAAGACAAAGAAGAAAAGCACTTCCATCTATTACTATACAACAATGGGAGGAATATTTTAAAAATATTCTAAATCCACAGACTGATAATGACCAAGCGGAGGAAGAATCACAACAGATAGACAAGAGAATGAAAATAATAAGCACATAGAAGAGTTTAGATGACGAAATAACTGAGGAAGAAACTAAACTAGCCATACGAAAATTGAAATCAGGTAAGGCAGCAGGCCTAGATGAGCTGCCAGCTGAAATATTTAAACACTCATAGATAAAATTACTCCCCTGCTAACAAAGATATTTAACAAATTATATGAAGGTGGGAAAATTTCCCAATGAATGGTCTAGATCTATAATTATACCATTACATAAAAAGGAAAAAGGAAAAACCCAGGAAACTACAGAGGTATATCTTTGATATGTATTATAAGGGAAAATATTTTACATCGATTTTAAACAGACGCTTATATGATTTGGGCCGAAGAAAATGGTAAAATAAGTGAAGAACAAGCAGGTTTTAGGAGAGGCTATGCAACTACCGACCATATATACACTTTGATGTCAATTATAAACAGATGCCTATATGGTAGAAGAAGAAGCAAATTCTATGTAGCTTTCATTGATTATCAAAAAGCCTTCGATACTGTAAGAAGAGAGAAACTATGGAAAGTGCTACAAAAAATTGGTATTTCAACAAAAATGCTAGAAATGTTAAAAGGTATATACAACCAAGTACAGGCATGCGTAAGAAGCGGGGCCAATCTCTCGGAATTCTTCAACTGCCCACTAGGGGGTAAAGCAGGGATGTCTGTTGTCCCCTCTAATTTTTTCATTGTTAATAGCAGAGGTAGCAGAGAGAGTGACCCCGAAAGGCAGACACGGAGTATATAGCGTTAATATCGTCAACCACCGGTTGGCCTACAAAATCAAATAACGAATCTACAACAAGCATCAGATAACCTAGGGCTCACAGTAAATATGCAAAAAACAAAAGTGATGGTATTCAG
>CM031613.1:62587520-62592520 GCA_018398815.1 Conus ventricosus
CCAGACACTTTGTATCAAACGCCAAAACATTGAAATTAGCAAGAATATGTCCATTTGTAAGAGAACAATACAGACTATGCACAGTGTGTAAGAGATTGGTGAGAGAGAGAGAGAGAGAGAGAGAGAGAGAGAGAAGGAAAAAAAGGAAAGCAAAAAACAAAAACAAAAAAAAATCCCGCTAGTAGTGGAATTTTTCCCCGCTATTTTGTGCCAGATGAAGAGGACAGTGTGAAGCACCCAAAAATGAAGAGGTGGATTTCGGCCTTTGGGAAGAAAAAACTCACTGCCTTCGGTGCTCCACTGGTCCGATAACTGATGCCACAAAGAAGACACCTTGTGCTCAGAGGTAAGTAAGCGGCATTGAAGATAAATTGCAACACAATTTCAAGTACTTGGTGCTACTCTCTAACGACTATACTAGCAATGAATACATAGCAAAGAATTCGTCAGTAAACAGAAAGGAAATGCGTTAGATTTCATGAACTCGTGATAATTTAGGAAATTCCAATTCGTCTATCATTTACATAATTTGATACTCATTTACATAATTTGATGCTCATTAATAAAGATTTGCTGTTATAAGTCCCGTAATTTGGGGCACGCAATAAAGTGAACAGTATATATTGGAACATCTGTTTGGGCTGCTAAATGACCTTGAGCTTTAGTTACAAACCACCAAACGTCATGGCCCATAGCGAAACATACATCCTCTCTTCACTGAAAGCACGATGAGCTATTTGAGATATTTCCAAAAACGTGTTTTCAATTTTTAAATAAATAAAAGAAGAGAGTTTCCAAACAGGTTCTGATGATGCTAGTATATGACTTAAAACGTTCGTAACAAAGAAAAACATCTGGGTTATGACATTTAAAGTCTTTTTGAACTGTGTGAGTTTCTTTTGATAAAGTAGACTGAGCAGTGAAAAAAAAAAGAATAAATAAAACCGCAATTTTTTTTTCTATAATTTAGAATATGTGAACAACCATGTTCATACAAAAAATGACCTCAAAATCATATAAAAGCAATGGTTTTTTTAATTTTTATCCCTATTATTTGATTAAACGAACCCTTCAAGCAGAACGTTATGACACAATGTTATAATGTATCAAATAAAGACGTTCAAAGATTCGTTGATTATGTCCTGATTTGGATTGAATCAACTTGGAGTTAAGTGGCCGAACCAGAGAGAATAACGCATGGCGTAGCAGGCAGCAAAACAGCATGATCTTGACGCAACGAAGAAGGAAGAGGGTCAGAAACCGTTCTTGTAAAGAACAAAAACAAAACAAAAAACAACCTTTTCCGTGAAATTCTAATCTAGAACAGACCGTCGCCACAGCACGGCACACACACACACACACACACACACACACACACACACACACACACACACACACACACACACACACACACACGCATACACACACACACACACACACACACACACACACACACACACACACACACACACACACACACACACACACACACAACACACACACGCACGCACGCACGCACGCACGCACGCACGCACGCACGCACGCCCGCACGCCCGCCCGCACGCACGCACACACACACACACACACACACACCACACACACACACACACACACACACACACACACAACACACACACACACACACACACACACACACACACACACACACACACCACACACACACACGTACACACACACACCACACACACACACACACACACACACACAACACACACACACACACACACACACACGCACGCACACACCAAGAAACACACACACACACACACACACACACACACACACACACACACACACACACACATAGACACACACACACACACACACACACACACACACACACACACACACACACACACACACACACACGCACACACCAAGAAACACACACACACACACACACACACACACACACACACACACACACACACACACACACACACACATAGACACACACACACACACATACACACACACACACACACACACACACACACACACACACACACACACACACACACACACACACACACACACACACACACACTCACACACACAGATACACACAGACAGAGAGAGCTTTCGAAAAGGTCGTTGTACCACAGACCATTTAGTTAAACTGACCAGTCACATTAAAAAAAAACAATTCTCCCGCAGAAAAAGCACTTTGGCTACAATTGTTTATGTCAAAAAAGCCTATGACTGCGTATGGCACGCAAGGCTACTTTTCAAATTAAAAACTGTTGGTATTTCTGGGAGAATGTTTGATTACATTAAAAGCTTCCTAACAGAAAGAAGCATATGTACACGAATTGGAAGAACTTATTCATCCTTTAGGAATGTAGATATGGGTATTCCTCAGGGATCAGTTATTGCTCCCATGTTGTTTACAATCCTAATCCATGATCTTCCCAAATCTATGTCAAAAGCCACGCATGTAGTTCAATATGCAGATGATTATTGCTATTTGGATTAACTGTGCATTAAGGAAACATTCAAATAAAAGAACAATAAACTTTGTACAGAAATGTACCAAAAGGAATTGGATAGATTATCTATATATATGAAGAACAACGGATTAGAACTGTCTGGAGAAAAAACAAATCTTATGTTGTTTAACAACGGTGAGAACCCAAAGGTGCTACCCTTGCTTTTGCTAGATGGTCAGATTCTAGAAAATAAACAAAAAGTTAAATTTCTGGGGGTATTTTTAACCCCGAAGCTGAACTGGAAAACACATATTGAAAATTTGATTGATAAAACAAGAAAAAGATTGAACGTTCTTAAAACAATAGTTGTCAACCATGGGGTCAGGACTGTCATACCCTTTTACATCTATACATCTCTTTAGTCCGATCGAAATTGACATATGGGCAGGAAGTGTATTTCTCTGCACCTAATTCTCTTTAAAGAGATTGCAAAGCTTGGATAGTAAGGCCATGAAATTAGCTCTGGAGTTCCAGTTCATACAAACACTTATAAATGTTATAAAGAAACAAATATCTTACCACTTAATGAGAAGCGAATATTGGATGTGTCCAAATATATTGTCAATGTCTTTCTGTTGAAAATTCAGTTACTGAAGAAATACTGATGGATTCCAGTAAAGATTTTCCTAAGAGTTCGAAAAACATATCATACATCCAACCAATTAGAAACTACACATCTGACTTTATGTCACATTGTAATATTGATATTACTCCTATACCAAAATTTCCTGCGTACCTTCAATGCCTCCTTGGGAGCACCTAAATGCTTCTTTTGATTACGAATACACTGTGTTAAAGAAAAGTGATAATGTAAATATCTTAACAACTGAGGTTCGTGAACATTTAGAAAAACAGCTATCCAAATCATTTAAAAGTGTTTACAGATGGGTCGGTAATGGAATCCTCTGACAGTGGTTCTGGCTTTATAACACCAACTCTAAATGTCAGGAAATCATATCATTTAGGAAAGGGGTTTTCAATTTATACCTCAGAATTAAATGCAATACTGAAGGCTTTGATGTACATATATGATACACCAATTGCTTTATATAAAATCCTACTGTGTGTTGATTCCAAATCTGTTTTGCAATCACTAGAGCGTTGGGACTGCAAAGCTGGAAAAGATTTGCTTTTTGAAATAAAGCATGCATTGCATTGTTTCATAACTCTAGGTATAAGAATTGATTTTTGTTGGGTCCCATCTCACTGTGCATGTGGTATAAAGTGGAATGAAATAGCAGACAGTCTTGCAAAAGAAGGAGCAAATAGAAACGCTGAAAATTTAACCCAAAATCCCTTAGATTTGTCCTCTTGTGAATTAATCCAAATTATGGAAAAGTACATACATAAGCAGAATTTTAGTTTAAAAAAAGTGGCTACTTTACCATCGTGCCCTAGGCACATTGTAAGATTAATTCATAAATTAAGGCTGAATACTTGGAACACTAAATATTCTCATGGTATTACTTGTGTCTGCGGAGAAAACATTTCCGTACGTCATCTTTTGTTTGAATGCTCAGTGTTGACCTCGCTCTATCAGGAGGAAGGTATTGGGAAAGAATAACTTTGATAATGTCAATACTGTCTTATATGGTTCATGTGTTGCTGAAATTGCCATGGTTATTTCGCAGTCACAGGTTGCAAAACTTTTATAAAGATCGCAACTTTGTGTACCTTTAGGGTATTTCACTTATGTAAATATGCATATGTCAGATGTGGGTTTGAAAGAACTAGATAAGTTGAGTGAGTGTAAAAGTTTGTTTTTTTTTAAACAAGTGTCTAATATCATCTGGCGATGAAAAGACATTAAACAAACCTCTGAACTGAACTGAACACACAGAGAGAGAGAGAGAGAGAGAGAGAGAGAGAGAGAGAGAGAGAGAGAGAGAGAGAGAGAGAGAGAGAGAGAGAGAGAGAAACACACACACACACACACACACACACACACACACACACACACACACACACACACACACACACACACGCACAGACACACACACACAGACAGACACACACACACACACACACACACACAGACACACACACACACACACACACACACACACACACACACACACACACACACACCACACACACACACACACACACACCATTTTCTACATATTCAGGAATTTTGAACCTTTCTGAATACTCGCTGCACATTACAAAGACAGGGAAAACAGAAACAACAGCAACAGTGGCATGCAGGAACTATTGGAACTATTGGAACTGGATGCTCTGTTCAGAGATATCGAAGTGTAAGGATGAACAGCTAAGATAAAAAACAACAGTACTCTAGAAACAGTTTAATTGTGATTTCTGTAGAGAATTCAAAGACAGTATTGAACATATATTCTGGACATGCAACATCTCAAATCGTTTCTGGAAAAACCTTGAACATTTATTAAAAACAAAATGTACAACATGTACAAACATCAGTATAACTCGAAACATAGTATTATTTGGCATAGAAAATAATATAGTTACGGA
>CM031613.1:62597737-62625237 GCA_018398815.1 Conus ventricosus
GCATACTATATGACATGTAAATCAGGTGTAGTCACTTCAGTTTGGTTTCTTTCTCGCTTCAGCCCAATTCCCCCCTGTCCTCATGTAAGTTACATTGGTCACTGAAGTGTGGTGTTCTCTGTCTTAGCACAATTCCCCCTGTCTCATGTAAGTTACATGTGTCACTGAAGTGTGTGTTTCTCTGTCTTCAGCCCAATTCCCCCTGTCTCATGTAAGTTACATGTGGTCACTGAAGTGTGGTGTTCTCTGTCTTCAGCACAGTTCCCCCTGTCTCATGTAAGTTACATGTGGTCACTGAAGTGTGGTTTCTCTGTCTTCAGCACAATTCCCCCCTGTCTCATGTAAGTTACATTGTGTCACTGAAGTGTGGTGTTCTCTGTCTTCAGCACAATTCCCCCTGTCTCATGTAAGTTACATGTGGTCACTGAAGTGTGGTTTTCTCTGTCTTCAGCACAATTCCCCCTGTCTCATGTAATTACATGTGTCACTGAAGTGTGGTGTTCTCTGTCTTCAGCACAATTCCCCTGTCTCATGTAAGTTACATGTGTCACTGAAGTGTGGTGTTCTCTGTCTTCAGCCCAATTCCCCCCTGTCTCATGTAAGTTACATGTGGTCACTGAAGTGTGGTGTTCTCTGTCTTCAGCCCAATTCCCCCCCTGTCTCCTCGCCTGTACTCAGTGTCCCGATTCCAACTTACTGTTGACATGCGCAGTAAAGACTTCCGCTGCACGCGCAGATGCGCCGGTTCCGAGTCACGTGGTTGTTGAACAGCTCCATTTTAGCAAAGCTATTCTGGATCCAGACCGAACGACGTCCTCTCTGAGTCTGGTCCAGGTTTCCACATGTACCTTCAGCGGGGTGAGCTGGACTGTATGTTTTAATGTATAACTGAGAGAGAGAGAGAGACACCTGACACTTGACGCGAGTAAACGCCGCGCCATTTATTGTGGGGCCACAAAGAGTTCGCAGCGTCAGTTTCAATTTTATAGAACAAAAATAAACCACTCTACATACGCAAGACATTTGAAGCATAACAATAATATTCTATTAACTTCAGTGTCAACCAACTAACAGTCTAACCCAAGAATCTGTTCATTTCAATTAAAACTAATATGTCGACACACATATACATACATATATGTATACAATACGTATGTGCATACACACATACACATATATACACATACACATGCACACACACACACATATACATATTGTGTTTCTTTCATCTTATATCCTGTTACACCTTTATTTACCCCTAGCTTAAACATAAGTATCATTCATACCATATTCAAACATATGCTTGGATGTCTTATTTTACTAAAACATTCCATCGAAATCGTCTCAGTTATATCTCAACCATGCTTCTACTGCCCTCAGCTTTGATCCCTGTTCTTTATATTGTCACTGCGTAGCCCTAATTATCAAAATTACCTTTCAGTTCATACACAATCCTGAATTCAAAACATACACATATTCAGTCAAGCACACATTTATATACGAACGTACCCGCATATGAATTCTAGTCAAGCAAACATTTCTCCACACTACATAACCAGTCTACACAAATCTATTATTAATAATATAGTATCTTCTTCATAGCATGATTACATCAGCGTGTTACGCACAACATGTAATATTTTAATAACATCCCGTCTGACCTACTCTGTACATTCCTTTCTCTGCGCATGTGCCTATTATTTTAGTGTCACCCCTGTTGACCTGTGTGACCCCCATATCACAGGCCTAGTTAAGCAAGCGTTGTTTGCATTTCCATTGTAAGATGCGTGTTTCCTTGTTGAGTATTCGTTCGCTATTTATACAACTTTAGAGTTCGTGCATGTTCGTGTTCTCTGGATAAATTATGTAAATGATTTGAATTGGACTCTCTGTCATATTGAAACAGGTTGGTACATTTCTATTTCCGTTTGATCATGTAATGTTGGTTAATATTTGTTAATTACGTTCCACTTGAAACTTGCTCATCTTCTTCATTATGTAGTAGGTTACGTTGGACAGACAGATTTTACCTCAAGTATCGATCGACAACAACTGAATCTTTCATGAAAGCTGTTTCAACCTCGAACATTAATCGAAGTCGTTCTTTACGAGGTAAATTTCTTTCTTGGACAAAAGTCCTTTCGAGCGAGCGTGGAACTGTACTTGTAGTTTCTAACTAGGTCAAACTAGATTCTGTTGTTTGAGCAGAGACGTGATTTGAGGCAGGCGCACTGCGCGCGTCGTCTGTCTCGTCTCAGGAAGGAAAAGGCCAAAGCCGCAGGCCGTGGAAACGACCGTGACCTTTGTTAAACTCTCAAAGTTACCATTGACCCAGATTCTCAAAAAGATCCATTCTTTGCACACACGCATCACAATAAGTATGTATTTAGCTACAATATGTATAACACACAGGGTTTGTGCTAAATAATGTCGCTCTACACGAAACTGATCAGCACTCATTCTTATTCACGTCTAATGCTTATCAAACTTGTAAAATAATTTGCAGCACATTCAACAGCAATCTAATCCTGTTTTGTTCCATTTTTGTTCCTTTCCATCCCCTCCCCACTTCTTATACTGTTGTTTATTAAATTTTCTATCCTTTTTCATACCAAAAACAAAACAAAAACCTTTCTATCTTTCCCTCCTCCTTTCTAATTTCCGTATATTGTATAACAAGTCGGTTTTAACCTGTAGGCCACATTGCCAGCCCTTGAGCTTTAATCCTTATAATTGATTTTCTCTGATTTGAGAGCATAAAAGATTACATAGTTACATCCCGTATGATCTCTGTATTTTTTTTTGTAGTATATTATCTAATCTAATCGTGTCAATTGTTAAAATGTTGGTTATGTATTTCACTCTTAATTGTTATAAATTTGGACATGCTGTTAAAAAGTGCATTTCTGTTTCATCTACAGACAAAAGGGCAGTTGCATCACCAAACTATCAGTGTATTTCCTATTGATATGTAATTCGTTTATTCCTATCTCATTTTTGTTAATGCTTTCCTAAATTTAGTTATAGTAATTTGATGTAGATATTCTTTCTGTTTGATGCAAGGTTTTGAATGTGTATATGTTGTGAATCTCTCCTATTTTGTTATTTCTCATGCCAAGTTTGTTTATAAACAATCTATAATTCTTTTTTTAACTCCTTTATAAAACTATGTTCATTACTTACCCCTTCATTTGCCCATAACCTCTGAGAAACCATACCTATCTAGACATCCTTTTATTCCTAGTGCCCAGTTTTTGTTTAGTTACTTCTATTTTTTTCCCTTTCATATGCTTGTTTTGGAATCCTATTAGGTGGCATTTTACTAAACGTAGCCAATATCTAATTGCTTTTATTATACTATCTATATATAACGGTAATCTGCCTAACTCTCCATACACTAGATTATTTGGTGTTTTCTTCCTACCCCTAAATATTTTTTTACATGCAAGAGATGTACATTTTCTACTGCTGAATACATAGTTAATCCCCATACCTCAGCTGCATATAGTAATAGTGGTTTAATTTGGTATCAAATAATTTAAAATAGATATTCATGTCTATATGTCCTAAACTGTAACATGGTTTCATTATTTCAATCACCTTACCTTTAGCTCTACCTGCGTATTCTGAGAGGAGATATCTGCTGAGAGTTTGGTTGTCAATGTATAAAAACTATAACCCAAATATTTATAACTATTTACAACTTCTAATTCATCACCTTTATAATACCATTTCTCTGCTCTTCCTAAGTATCCTCCTTCCTGAATACCATGACTTTTGTTTTTTGTAGATTCACGTTAGGCCTATTTGGTCAGAGGTCTCTTGGAGATTTCTAAGTTGATTTTGTAATCCTGATGGGGTTATCGATATTATGCTATATCGCAGCAAAGAGTGGTAGGAATAGTTCCTCGTTCCTGGTAGAAATTGTAGCCATGTCTTCCTCTCAATGTTACCTTTCTGCCACTTCTGTTATCAAAAGGGAAAAAATTAAAGGAGATAGTAAGCACCCTTGTTTCACTCCTTGAGGACAGTCCGAAGAATTCTGTCAGTTCATTCCCATGTCTCACACATGCCTGAACTGTTCTTACATTCCTTTTAACAGTTTAACATTTTAGTAGATATTTTATGTTTCTTTAGGATTTCCCATAGCTTATCCCTGTTGACTGTATCGAACGCTTTATGATAGTCAATGAATGCTACATATAATTGCTTCTTCTTCTGCCATACAAGCAGTTACTTATCATTGTTTACCAGAGTGTAAATATATCTATGGTAGAGAAGTTTTTTCTAAATCCTGCTTGCTCTTTGCTTATTTTGTTCTCTTCCTCTGCCCAGTTGTATAGTCTTCTATTTATTACAGCTGTGAAAATTTTACTTAAGATGCATAATAGGGAAATACCTCTATAATTTTCCTGGATTTGTTTTATCGCACTTTTTGAAAAGAGGCACAATATACAGCTTTTGTCCATTCTATAGAAAATAACTATCCTGAAATATCTTATTAAATAATTTTATTAGAAACGGGTTGTGTGTTGTTCTGTGGTCTTAAAAAATTCTGGTGGTATTCCGTCAAGTCCAGATGCTTTACCTTTTTTCAATTTCTTTATTGCTAGACGTATTTCAATATTAGTTATCTCTTCATCTAATTCTGTATATGGATTTCCTCTTCTTCGACTCAATGTTTTTGCACCCTTTCATTGTTGTTTTGCACTTCAGGTAGTTCGGTTTAAAACACTTTCAAAGTTTCTTGCCAAGTGTAATACTTATTGCTGGTAGTGTAATCGTTTCTTTTTTGTGCTTTTTATAAATGTTCCAAAACATCTACTGTCTTTTTGGTTTTGTATGAGTGCCTCGTATGTTTTGTTTACTATATTGTTTTTTTCTTCTCTCTGGTTGTTTCTATATATATGTTCTTTTGTTTGCATATAACTCCTTTCTTACTTCATACAAATTTGGTTTTTGAATCTGTTAGTATGCGTCATTGTACATAATGCGTGTCTGGCATCTTTTTTTCTTGGCTTCACATTCCTTACATACCACCCATTTGTTGTTTTGTTATCCCCTCCTATGCCTATATTTACATACATACTTTTACCAGCCTCTTTTAATAGTTTATTGAAATTTTCTAAACTTAAATCTATGTCAGTGTCAATCCCGTCGTAATCTGTTCCAGTAGTATTTTAAATCTCTCTGTTTCTATATCTGTATATATATTCTTGTTGTTTTGCAGGTCCCATCTAATTTTCTTTACAAACTTTCTCTTAGCTTTGTCTTCCTGGGGGTCTGGCAATGTGCTCTGTAATTACCATATTGATTGGCATATGGTGAGATTCAATTCTTTCCTGGATAACACAATTTTTACATTACCAATCAACTCAAATGAACATACATAATAATCGATTGTACTGTTCCCTCTATCAGAATAGAATGTGTATGCAACCGTCAAAGTTCTCTGCACTTAGTCCATTTAGAGGTGTTAATTTAAATGTACAAAATTCAATTAATTTTTTTTCCGAAACCATTTGTAACAGAGTCCATTGACCTTCGTGCACACACATCCTGATCATTGTTTAATGTGTCATCATCATCGTTTACACACAGACCCCATTCCCCTATACGTGCATTGAAGTCTCCTCCAATAATATAGAAAAAATCATTTCGTTGCTCTATTTGTGTTAGTAAATATTGCTCCAGCAGTTCTAAGTACATTATAGTCCTATCAGAATAGAAACGGCTATCAACTGGTGTATATATATTCCAAAAAACATATATTCTTCCCACAATTTAGCAGATTTTCAGATAAACGTATACATAATACATTTTGTATCCCCTGCTTATTAACTGAACATAGTCAGCCATTTCTTTTTTAATTAACATGAACAACCCCCCCTGAAGGTCTGCCCATTTTGGTAAATTTCACAGCTGGCAATGGGTATACAAAAAATTTGATAATTTTATTTCAAACTCAAATGACTCTAACGTAAAATTTCGCTCAGACAGCAGAATATTAAATGATGTAATATATTCTAAAAAATCTGGATCAGTTAATTTCTCAAGCAGACCTTCTACTACTCCAGCAACCAAAATTTCTACTTCAATCCCTCGTTCTCGTTTCCATTCACATCTTGTCTCGTTCATTTTATCTCATTCACCGTGTGTTGTCTCACAATTCCATCTTCTCTAGCATTTTCATTTAGCTTGTTCTCTGTGTGTTGACTTGTGGTGACATTTTTTCTTGAATTTTGTGTGTTGACCTTGGCCTAATTTGCATATTTCTCATTTTCTTTTCTTTCCTTCCCATCTTTCTTGCTGATTGAGAACGTGTGTATCCAGGTGAGTGTGGTCGTTGTTTGTTGTTCTTGAAGTGTTTGTATCAGATCTTAATGCTTGTTTTCCTGATGGGTGTTGTTTGCGTTTGGGTTTCCCCCCTTTGTTTAATTCACCTCCTTCTTCACCATCAGAATATACCATGCCTTGCGTAAGTATAGTTTCTTCAATTGTAGGTTGTCGTGTATTCAATGGTTTGTCGTACTGTCTTTCCGTTCTCTATGTTTGTAGATAAATCGCACCGCGAATGAGGCGTACTAGGAGGTTGTGTCACAATCTCTGACTCAGTCATGCATGCTGTGTTTTGTCCCTAAGCTATCTCCTTGAATGCTCCAGATACTGTCCAATTGATCACTATTTTCATCCTGTGCGTGACCAGTGTGTGTACTAGGAACTGTGAGGGCATCTGATTAGGGTTGCCTTGACCTGATTCTAAGGGTGGGGAAATGCCTGTATTTTGATCTACTCTGGCATCAGTGTTGTTTGCCTTGTATGTTTTCCCTATCCCACTTTTTTTCTGCCACACCCCTTTTCGCACTTTCGCTTACTGTCTTGTTTCCTGCTTTCCCCATCACCATTCACTCTTTCTTTCCTTTCACTCTCTTCCTTCTTTTCGCTTACTCTCTCTTCTCAGACCTGTTTTCTTTGATTTTCTGTTCCACTCTCTCTCTCTTCGTCCATAAGATCCTCCCTGAACAACAAAAACTCAAGATCGCTGCCCCATTCATTTCCTTCTACACTTTCATCTCTCTCAGCTCCATTTTTCTCCCCCATTCACCCCTTTCGCACTTATTTTTCATACCTATCATCTCTTCCACCTGTTTCTTTCACTCTATTTCTATCTTCCTCTCTTTCTTTTCTCCAATCTTCTCCTTTTCTCTCATCCCTCATCCCTCTCATCCTCCAGTCAACAAAGTTTCTAACGCCACTTGCACTATAATCACTTTCATTCATTCCTCTCTGCATCCATTGTCCATTTGTGCCAGAATGTCTTCTGGAAATATTTTCATATCTGTAGTCCTCTTGCTGCTGGTGCTGTCATATATGTTCATGATGGCTGTCCTTCCGTTCTACTCATGGTCTGTATTCTTCTCTTACATACAGTCCCCCCCCCCCCCCCCCCCACATAGTAACCCGACTTGCCTTTGTGCCCTCAGATCACGTAGTTGGTCAGCTTGGCGCTTCGTCCTGTCTTGAGACACCCGTATGCCTGCCTTCTTCATCTTCTCGCGTGCCTCTCGGTTCTGTAGATCTTCATGGTGTCTCCCCACCTGAGGAAACGCACGATCACAGGTCTGGGTCTCTCTGCGAAGGGTCCGGTTTGCCTACCTATGTGCACGTTCTATTGCATCGTCGCCCATGTCTCGTCTTCCATATATTTGTCTAGTGTCTCTCTGATCACCTCATCACATCTCTCTCTCCTGCTATCGTCCGTACTCTCTTTGATCCCAAAGAACTTTAAGTTATTCCGTCTGGAATAACTTTCAATTCGTCCATTTTCTTCCTCCATTTTAGTCAGTCTGCGTGCCATATAGTCTTGCGTTGCCCTAAATGCCTACTGCTGTTTTTGTTTTCTTGTATCCTGCTTAGTGTCTTGAACATCCCTGCATAATTCATTCAATTGTCCGCCATATCTGATTGTTTATTGTTCCATCTTGTTGATAGTGGTGGTTTGTAACTTAAAGGAGTCAGTGAGCGTTGTTATGCGTAAAGAGTTGTGTCATCTTGGTGTCTACTTCGTGTCTAAGTTGTTGAATTTCGCTTCCAACTTGTCTTCTAGCATTTCCGATTCTAGCTTCTTGTTTTCATGTTCAATTTTCTCGTTAATGTTCATATTTGATCCTGGGCCCGGGTTGGTCTCCACATCATTGGACAAGGAAGTCGTCTGCGCACATAGGCAATGAGAATAAGAAGTATAACCACTATTGGAGACAGACTATTCCCAAACTGAATCTGTGATGTTGCGTAGACCGTACCTTTCATGTCTGTCCAACAGAGTCCTCTACTGTCGTGCTCTTCCCTATCTCTGTCCATCTGCTGTTGACGTTTCTCTTGACCACAGAGGTATGAACACTAGCCCACTTTCGTTTCTCCTTACAGTCACTGGCTGAACCGATGGCACTGCTTGTGTTTGCGGCAAAGTACCGAAGTTTAGTACATTACCATCGTACCTGCCATCGAACCCGCCACTGACTTCGGTACCAAACGCCACTCTTCTGGTATCACGTGCACACGCTAGTTCAGAGCATATCCCCACAGAAGCACAAACCATATCAAGACATCTTTCACTCCGGCCACCTCACCCCCTTCCGCCATCTTTCTTTCGCTTCCCCTTCCTTATGCTCGCTAGTGAAGCACAGAAAGAACCGATTCTGGCACGCCAGATGCACAGATCCACCATGACGGGGTAATTCACTTCTTCAAATGCTTCGTTAACACTTTCTAAAACATTCAGATATCCTTAGCCTTTGTAGAACCACACTAAAAGTCGAAAATAACAGAACTCAAAACACTCACTGGCTATTCTCCGCCATCTTGCTGCGAACTCCGAGAGAGAGAGAGAGAGAGAGAGAGAGAGAGAGAGAGAGAGAGACTGTGTGTAATGCTTTATTTGTAAGGGTTCCTTTACTTCTTTTTTTTCTTCCTTCTGGGAAGAAAGAAATATGTCTGTTGGTTTGGGCATCAGTATTGCTTTCTTGTTTGGATTCTCTGTTGTACTGTCCTGTCTGCATTGTCGTCGGATCTAAACCAATTCTACGCGTTTCTGTCTGTCTGACAATTTGACATGTGTGTCTGTCCCGTTCCCTGTCTCTGTGTCTCTCTGTCCACTTCTCCCTCTCTCTCTCTCTCTCCCTCTCTCTCTCTCTCTCTCCTTCTCTCTCTCTCTCCTCTCTCTCTCTCTCTCTCTCCATATTGTTTTTGAGAATAAACTGTTCACAAGTCAACATTAAAATGAAAGAAACCAATTTACAATGGTGGATTCACCAAAGCTGAACCTCAATGACCCACAGCAGCTTCAGTTTCCAGCGGTTGCGGTAACCTCAGGCCGATCGGTTGTATGAAGAGAAAGGAGGGGGGAGGGGGGGGGGGGGGGGGGGGGGGGGGGGGGGGCGGGGGGGGGGGGGGGGGGGGGGGGGGGGGGGGGGGGGGGGTCCGCAGAGGTATGGCAGTCCATGCGCGTGGGGTTTAGAAGAGAAACGTCGAAAAATGTAGTGTTGTCAGCCAGAAATAGGAACGGCGTTTCCAGAAACTCCAGAAACCTCCTCCTCGTCTGGCCCAGCCCATTGTCACCAATTTCTCACCACTTCTTGAAGAGCACGCATCATGAGGCGCAAAACCGCCTGCAGTGACACAGGCACATGCACACCTCGTTCACAGCGCATCACAGTTCAGTGGGCACAGGACAGGCACACCTCGTTCATAGCGCGTCACAGGTCGGTGGGCACAGGCACATGCACACCTCGTTCACAGCGCGTCACAGTTCAGTGGGCACAGGGACAAGGCACACCTCGTTCACAGCGCGTCACAGTGCAGTGGGCACAGGGACAGGCACACCTCGTTCACAGCGCGTCACAGTTTGCTGTGAAGTTTCCGCTACTACTTCTGCTCGTGTGCTTGCCAAATGTTGAAAGCCCTGCAGATCCCGTTAGTCTTTTCCTGCAACTCTGTGTCCCTCTGTCTCTCTGAAAATGTTTACATTTTAGGATTCAAAAGCAATGGTCATCTTAACACAAAACAGACAAGTAATATGTTTTTGACAATACGTCTTCTCAGACAACTATTCACTTTTTGTTATTAGTACATTATGTTAATAACTTTATTGTTATGAATTTCTGTTGTTTGTAATATTTTGACCAACTGCAGACTATGGCGACAACGTTGTGTGTTTTGTCAACTGTTTAGACATGAACACTTGATTATAATCTGCATCGATATCATTAACGATTACTTATGTATTGATATCATGAACCTGCAATGAGGTCTGTACCACAAACAAAAAATATCGTCCATAGTGTGTGTGTTTGTGTGTGTTTGTGTGTTGTGTGTGTGTGTGGTGTGTGTGTGTGTGTGTGTGTGTGTGTGTGTGTGTGTGTGTGTGTGCGAGCGCGCGTGCGTGCGTGGTGTGTGTGTGTGTGTGTGTGTGTGTGTGTGTGTGTGGTGTGTGTGTTGCGTTTGCGAGTATGTGTGTGAGTTGTGTGTGTGTGTGTGTGTGTGTGTGTGTGTGTGTGTGTGTGTGTGCGCGTGTGCGTGTGTGTGCGTGCGTGCCTGCGTGCATGTGTGTGTGTGTGTGTGTGTGTGTGTGCGTGCGTGTGTGTGTGTGTGTGTGTGCTGTGTGTGTGTGTGTTTGTGTGTGTGTGTGTGTGTGTGTTTGTGTGTTTTGTGTGTGTGTGTGTGTTGTGTGTGTGTGTGTGTGATGTCGTGCTGTGCATGCGTGCTGTGCGTGTGTGTTGTGTGTCGTGTGTGTGGTGTGTGTGTGTGTGTGTGTGTGTGTGTGTGTGTGTGTCTTTGTGTGTTTTTCAGATATCGTGCGTCGTGGAGTCATTCTATGTGGGTCAGACTACCACAGCCATCCGTTAATAAGTAACGTCCTCACCTTTGACCCCACTAAACTGGCCTGAACCTGCGTCATTTCAACATCTCTTCAGTGTCTTCCCACGTGTGTGTGTGTGTGTGTGTGTGTGTGTGTGTGTGTGTGGTGTGTGTGTGTGTCACGGACAGAAAAAAGAAAAACCGAAGTCGTGGTCAGTTGCCAGCCAAGCTCAACTGGGCATAAGCCCAAGTCAAACATTCTGGGCGCCAGGCAGACGGCCTCATGTGTCGGGTCAGCCAATTAAGCACGGCGGGAGGCTATTTTTAGTCCTACATGGAGACAGCATCATTCCCAGACAGACTAAGCCGCTGGACCGACGGATCAATATGTCTGGCCAGACGGGTCTCGGCGCCTGGGTCAGACTGATCCGGCCAATTTACGAGACCAGCGCAGGCCGTTAAGTCAGACGTCGCCAGTTGAAGGGGGAAGGTATTGTGTGGTGGGGGTAAAATCAAGCTAATTAATTAAATGACCCATTGACCACCACAGAGAGCAAGGCTAGTAGATGTGACTTGACGATTTGAACGTCCAATGGAATTAGAGGGAGGCACCCTCAGTATAAGGCAGTAAAAATACTGACCAATGGTATTCGCCCTTGGACACATAGGATGGGAATAAGAAAGTGAGAGAACGAGAGAGGAGAAGAGAGAACAAAAAAAGAGAGAGAGAGAGGGAGGTTCTGAGAGTAGGCTCTGCTCGAGAGAAAAGGCAGAGAGATGAGAGGAGGAGAGAAGAGAACCAAGTTGAGGCATTAGCATGAGATAGAGTCTGCAGAGGAAGGACTAAGGAGAGATGTGGAGAGAGAGAGTTGCTAACTGATGAAGAGAAAAAAAAGAAAAGGGAAAAGGAAAAGAAAAGAAAAGCAACCATGTCCATTTGATAGAGCAGACTAGAAGAGAGAGAGAGAGTGCAATGCGTTAATGCAGGAAGAAAGAAAGGAGAACAGATCGATGTCTGATAGTCACTGTTCAATCTGAACCGGGGTTCGACCTCATACCTGGCCGCGCCACTTTCATCAAGCAGTAACCTGACCAACGCCAGCGGTCTAACCTGACCAGTGCCAGCTACCCAACCTGACCAGTGCCAGCAGTCCAACCTGACCAGTGCCAGCAGTTGTGTTGTGCTTGTGAAAGTGACAGTGAAAAGAACAAAGAAAAAAAAAGGAAAAGAAAAGACAGTGATTCGTGAATAGTTTAAGATCACCTGGCCAGGTAAAGTAGAAATCTATTTATACCCGGGTTAGTTAATGATGATTTAGATAAATGGTTTTGTGAAGTTCAAGGAAAGAGAGAATGTTTTATTTTGTTTGACTCCATATGCATTGATGTTTCTTTCCATGATTATGTGTAGTAAAGTTATAGACTTTACTAGTGGTTTGATGTGACGAATGCATGATATATGAATGAGATTGTAAGCAAGCTGTGAGTGTGTTTGGGCTGTGCGCTAGTCCTTCCCACTGACATACCCCGAGGTTGACAGTGTGTGTGTGCGCGTGTGCGCGCGCGCGCGCGCGTGTGTGTGTGTGTGTGTGTGTGTGTGTGTGTGTGTGTGGTGTCTCGAACAAAGGTTCCTCTCTTCCGCCTCGGTCCGGCCTGCAAAGATTATTAGCATTATTGTTTTCTGCCCAGAATGTTGTTCGTAGACAGGTACCCTTCACCTTTTCCTGGCTCGCCTGCTCTTTGATGGTGCCGCTATCCTCGGTGGCCCTGTCAGTTTGACCATGTCTCGTGTCATCTGTCACCAATCCTGTTTCACCTATTTGGTGTACAACTTGTACCCTGGGTGGCCTGGTGAGAGTTTGATGATTTATCTCGTTTCACCATCACCAGCCATGTTTCACCTGTTTGGTGTACAACTTGTACCTGGGTGGCCTGGTGAGAGTTTGATGATTTATCTCGTTTCACCCATCACCAGCCATGTTTCACCTGTTTGGCGTGCAACTTGTAATTTTCATCCGGGTACAGACAGGCCAAAATGTCTGTGAGTGGATTCACTCTGTGGGTGCATGCATGCGTGCATGTGTGTGTGTTTGCGCGTGTGTGCGTACAAGGTCTGATATCGAATAGACTTTATTACTGTCTTTTTGAAAAATATGGACATACTCTGCTGTTCATCGATATTTACTTACTGAATTATACAAATGTTGAATCTATGAAGCTGCAACTTAGACAAAGACTGAACAGAATATGCAATAGGCGAACCGGGAATCGGTTAATCGATCAAAGTCGAACTGGGAATAGGTTAGTGGGGAATAGACAAATTGGGATCCCGCCTACTTTCGTCATACAGAACTACGGAGGTGAACCATACTCTGACCGCTTATGGTTGTCCTAGTGACGTCTTCATGACCGCATTTGCGAGAGAGTCCGAAGGGAATTGGTTGAAACTTTCCCCTCTGGGTGCGTTGACCAAAAATCATTGGTGTGGGCCCTCGCCCTATGTTGTGTCTGGACCCTATGGTCGGAAGGTAGTCTTTTATGATGTTGGAAGACATCTTTTTCCCCATGTGTGTGAAAGTCCGCTTCAATACATGAACAGTTCTGTATTGTGTTGTTTGCATGGTGAGACAAACCCCATCTTTTGTCATATACTTGGCGAGACAAAACCTGTGTGATATCAATCACCTGATGAGTCAGACTCTGTGTTCTGTCACTTACCTGGTGAGACAAACCCAGTTTTTTGTCGTTTACTTAATGAGACAAATACTGTGTTGGTCATTCACTTGGTGAGGCAAACCCTGTTTTCTGTCAGTTACCTGATGAAAGAAATCCCATGTTTTGTCACCCACTTCGTGAGACAAAGCATTTGTTCTGCTACTTACCTGGTGAGACACACTCTGTTCTCTATCAGTTACCTGATGAAAGAAATCCCACGTTTTGTCACTCAGTTCGTGAGACAAAGTATTTGTTTTGCTGCTGGTGAGATAAATTCCGTTTTCTATCAGTTACCTGATTAAAGAAATCTCATGTTTTATGGCTCACAAGCATTTATTTTGCTACTTACCTGGTGAGACAAACCCTGTATTTTTTATCAGTTACCTGATGAAATAAATCCCATGTTTTATCACTCACTTCGTGAGACAAAGTATTTATTTTGCTGCTGGTGAGATAAATTCTGTTTTGTATCAGTTACCCGATTAAAGAAATCTCATGTTTTATCGCTCACTTCGTGAGACAAAGCATTTATTTTGCTATTTACCTGGTGAGACAAATTCTGTTTTCTATCAGTTACCTGATTAACGAAAACCCATGTTTTATGGCTCACTTCGTGAGACAAAGCATTTATTTTACTATTTACCTGGTGAGACAAATTCTGTTTTCTATCAGTTACCTGATTAACGAAAACCCATGTTTTATGGCTCACTTCGTGAGACAAAGCATTTATTTTGCTATTTACCTGGTGAGACAAATTCTGTTTTCTATCAGTTACCTGATTAAAGAAATCCCCGTTTTGTCACTCACTTCGTGAGACAAAGCAATTGTTTTGCTCTTTACCTGGTGAGACAAACCCTGTTTTCTCGTATTGACCGGTAACACAAATGAATGTGAGTTTCTGTACCATGCGCCATAACATTTCAGAAAAGATGATTTGATAACTAGGCCCATGTGACTACTTCATAACTGTGTTCCTGGCGACAGTGATTTATTGCTTGCCTACAGCAAACATTAAAGCTGTTTATCATGTGGCTGACTTGATTGGAATGACTAGACAATAATAATGATAAATTGCAATTACGCTGTTTTGAAGTACTGGATATGGGGATGACGTAAAAATGATAGACATAGATCGAAGTGTAGTCCATTCCAGCACTTCTGTCATACTTGTGCCGCACTCTGTGCTTAGGACCAAAGAAGGTTTGAAAAAAGTCAAGAACACACATGGGCGCTCCCATAATGAAGAAACAGACACAGACTCGACAGCAGTGTATGACAACCGCGTGTCACACATGTTAACAACTCTGTTATTGTCGTCTTTCTGTGTATTCGTCCCAGTGATTGCAAGATCAGAACAGGTTATGAACTAAAAAAAATAAATGACCCAAATGTACAACACATGAAAATTCAAAATTGAAGTTATCATTACAGATACTCATTACATCCGTGTGTTATTAATGCCGTTGTTGTTCCTCCCCTGCATCGCTGCAGCGTCGATTCATTCTGTCTTTATTGTTTACTCTTGTTAACATGGTCGCCACAGTCACTTATTCGCGAGTCTTACTAAGGCAACAGGCAAACGACAAGAACAACTGCTGAACTGTTTGTCGGAATCTGCTTCCATAAACGTAGTACACAAAAAAGTTGAAAGTGGAGTTGATCACCGAACTCAACATAAACAGTCTGAGAAGTACGGAATACAGATTTTCGTAGCGCCCTCCTATCTTCAGATCTGGGACTAATATAACAGAGACGCGAACAGCAATTGACGGTATAACACATGCAGTGAACAGGGCGGAAGTCCCCACGATCATACGAGTTATCGCCAAATCTCGCGAACTGAGAGAATCGGAAGCAGACGATACTGTTTCCCTCCACTTTGACAGTTTCTTCATTTCCACCACCGTGACCACTGTGCAACAAGTGACGCAACTTGCGCATAATGCAGGTAACAGTAAGCCGTAAATAAGGCCACTGAAAATATGTATGATTTGTTGATTCTGGAAATAAAACTGGCTGGGGTAAAGCTGATACGATGTGCTGTTATCACTTGCATCGAAAATACACACCACCCCATAGCGCGTTCCTGTGCCAATAAAAATCCCGGTTGTAATGATTAAAATCAAAGACCACAGTACCAGTGATGTCCTCTTCGTCGACATCAGATTTTTTACTAGGAGAGGTCGAGTGACGCACAGACATCTCTCTAGAGCTATCACACTGGATACCACCTGAGACGAATTAACAAAACCATTCATGCCAATTAAGTAATTCCTGGCAAAGAAGACGGTTGAAGGTCCTATCGTGTCCCCCTTGCCCACAGCAAACATGTAGAGCACATCGCTGCTGTAACCATAGGCCGCGGCAACATAGAGCATGTCCACCAGAGACAAACTGAACAGGCACATGTTGATTCGTTCCTTCAATCCTTGTTTATAGAACACCGCCATGTTGATGATGTTGGTGGAGAAAGAGAGCAGAAAGCACAGGGGCAGCAGGATTCCCGTGCACAGGATATTGACGATGACGTCAACCTGCTTGGGGATGAGATTGTGTTCGTTGTCCCAAGGGACGGACCGGGACGCCTGTTTGACTAGACAGCCTTCAGGGGAGGAGACGTTGGAGCTGTTGAAGTTTGTTGACAAGGAATAGACAACTCCATCTGAAATGTTGGCTGTAACCACAGACACTGGTGACGCAAAGGTCATTTTTGGTGTATAAAAGGTTTCTACGTTTGTTAGAAACGACTCCCCAGGGTCTATGAAGTCGGGACAGAGAGGGCTCTGAGCGTATGGAACCTCATCTAAATAGCCCGATTATCAGCTTTACTTAGTCACAGCGACCCCTTTCAGCAATGGGATATGACCCCTCCCTCATGTCACAAGTCCCATGGAATGCTGAGCGCCCTTTCTATACCAGTTGCATCCCCACCTCTGGTCATTTCATGCAGAAATTTCCTCTTTGCTGTAACACTTTCGGACTCTGACTTTTTCTTAGTTTTCTGTCACCTGCTTTTTCTGCTCATGTATCCCGTTCACCTGTCTAGAAAACACTTTTCTTTTCACACTCTTAATATCATTCATAACATGTCAGCCATGCATCTATCATCCAGCGCCAAGGTAAAGACGACAGGTATTAATTGTATTAATACATCAGCGAGTATTCCCTGGGAAATGCACCTGAAATAAGCACCAAACGCCAGTAAGAGAGCATGCAAGGAGTAGACACTGGGTAAAAACTTGGACTTTCTGGCATTGAAAAAATACTGGTCCACTGTGGGTGGGTCATACACGTGGGTGGGCATGTGTACTCTGCTCGCATTCAGCAACAAATTCGTCAGAATATTCCAGACTCGCATTTCAAAGCCTCGCTTTGTCTCATATAATTCTGACTCATTTCTCACTGAAACTGGCACTAGGAGCGCCCATGAGACATTTAGGGGAACCGTGTTTACTAGTTAGAAATACAAAATGCAGCATGCACATTCATCAGACAACTGAAACATACCTTAGTCTCTGACCACTGAAACATACCTTAGTCTCTGACCACTGAAACATACCTTAGTCTCTGACCACTGAAACATACCTTAGTCTCTGACCACTGAAACATACCTTAGCCTCTGACCACTGAAACATATCTTAGTCTCTGACCACTGAAACATACCTTAGTCTCTGACCACTGAAACATACCTTAGCCTCTGACCACTGAAACATACCTTAGTCTCTGACCACTGAAACATACCTTAG
Source organism: Conus ventricosus (assembly GCA_018398815.1). Lineage (NCBI taxonomy): Eukaryota > Metazoa > Mollusca > Gastropoda > Neogastropoda > Conidae > Conus > Conus ventricosus. Next base: position 62,615,056 of record CM031613.1, read on the forward strand.
CCTCTGACCACTGAAACATACCTTAGTCTCTGACCACTGAAACATACCTTAGTCTCTGACCACTGAAACATACCTTAGTCTCTGACCACTGAAACATACCTTAGTCTCTGACCACTGAAACATACCTTAGTCTCTGACCACTGAAACATACCTCAGTCTCTGACCACTGAAACATACCTTAGTCTCTGACCACTGAAACATACCTTAGCCTCTGACCACTGAAACATACCTTAGTCTCTGACCACTGAAACATACCTTAGTCTCTGACCACTGAAACATACCTTAGTCTCTGACCACTGAAACATACCTCAGTCTCTGACCACTGAAACATACCTTAGTCTCTGACCACTGAAACATACCTTAGTCTCTGACCACTGAAACATACCTTAGTCTCTGACCACTGAAACATACCTTAGCCTCTGACCACTGAAAAATACCTTAGCAGAGCATACTACATTACCGAGATACGACACTTGGGGGTTTTCCGTAAGACCGCGGACTAGGTTACGGCCCTTAGTCAGCACGTGTAAACTCAGCTCCAACATAGCGACGCGCAAGAAGCAAGGAGGCGAAGCCTGCAGCGCTATCGGTTGTTCAAACGCTCGCAACAAAATCGATTGTGAAGGGCTGGCATTTTTTCGTTTTCCAAAGGATGAAGAAAGGCATGTACAAACTTTATTGCATTTTATTAATTATTGGCAGAGTAAACCACGTAAGCAATACCGTATACGGTGTGGGACTATGCATCTGGTGCAACTTGAGTCTAGTCTAGATCAAGTTTATAGTATGACTATGAAGCCACATGGGCAGATTTTTAACAGTTTTTATATATATATGTAAGGAAAGAGCAATGCGCATACCTTGTTTCTTCTAGAAATCATTAAGCCTACTGGCTTATTTACAGTCCCGTTAGCTAAACAACTAGGCAGCGGGGAAAACCAGACCACGCATACCGTGCCCATCACATGGCCAGTGATGTTTATGTTGATAATGACAGTGCCGACACACGTGTTTCATCACCGAATCTCTCTCTGTCTCTCTCTCTGTCTCTCTCTCTTCTCTGTCTCTCTCTCTCTCTCTCTCTCTCTCTGCGTGCAGTTGCATGGCTTGTGTGTGTACAACCTTGAGTTAATCTGACAATAAATTGGTTTCAGTCAGTGTGTGTGTGTGTGTGTGTGTGTGTGTGTGTGTGTGTGTTGTGTGTGTGTGTGTGTGTGAGAGAGAGAGAGAGAGAGAGAGAGAGAGAGAGAGAGAGAGAGAGAGAGAGAGAGGAGAGAGAGAAAACCATTACTAACCCCCCTCCACCCCCAGCATACTCGTGTGTAAACCTACATGTATCAATGACCGTTTCATGTCTAGGCCTATCTCGTCGCAATGTCTATTTTGAGGTTGATGTGTGTATTTGAAATTGTGTGCTTATTCTTTGCTCGTATTTTAAAGAAGACATTTTTTGCAAATTTTTGCAGACTGTTTGGAAAATGCAACCAGTTTTGTTTTAATCCATCTTGTATTGATGGCAGAACTTTTTTCTATGTTTTGTGGGATGAGACGGACTGCATTACCCCCTCCCACCCCCCACCTCCACCCCTTTCATTATGCCATTGTTGGACGTTGTTATAAACTGACACAACACAATTAAAGTTTGATTTGGAGACAAATAAATGGTCTTTTTTAAAATTTAGAACAAGCCACAAACTCCTCTCTCTCTCTCCCCACCCCACCTTCACCCATCTTACCACAGTCATGCACACACACACACACACACACACACACACACACACACACACACACACACACACACACACACACTATACATACATAAAAATACATGCGTATGCATGCACACATGCAGTGCACACACGCACCTACATGCACACGCACACAAACACAAGGAGGGCCAAAAAATGTGTAGAGGCATTTGAATCTGTCGTCACAAACTGCTGAAGCAGTTCAAGGTAAAGTTATGACAACAAATGCGGCCCGACGGGCGTCGTTGTTTTCATCACGGCAACGTTTTCACATAGCAGCCGCGAGCCTGCAGCCCGCGCCGACTAAGGGAGATAATCGACTGAACGGACTTGTAGGCTGTAAGAGGCAGTGTCGTATCTCGGTAATGTAGTATGCTCTGACCTTAGTCTCTGACCACTGAAACATACCTTAGTCTCTGACCACTGAAACATACCTTAGTCTCTGACCACTGAAACATACCATAGTCTCTGACCACTGAAACATACCTTAGTCTCTGACCACTGAAACATACCTTAGCCTCTGACCACTGAAACATACCTTAGTCTCTGACCACTGAAACATACCTTAGTCTCTGACCACTGAAACATACCTTAGTCTCTGACCACTGAAACATACCTTAGCCTCTGACCACTGAAACATACCTTAGCCTCTGACCACTGAAACATACCTTAGCCTCTGACCACTGAAACATACCTTAGCCTCTGACCACTGAAACATACCTTAGTCTCTGACCACTGAAACATACCTTAGTCTCTGACCACTGAAACATACCTTAGTCTCTGACCACTGAAACATACCTTAGTCTCTGACCACTGAAACATACCTTAGTCTCTGATCACTGAAACATACCTTAGTCTCTGACCACTGAAACATACCTTAGTCTCTGACCACTGAAACATACCTCAGTCTCTGACCACTGAAACATACCTTAGTCTCTGACCACTGAAACATACCTTAGTCTCTGACCACTGAAACATACCTCAGTCTCTGACCACTGAAACATACCTTAGTCTCTGACCACTGAAACATACCTTAGTCTCTGACCACTGAAACATACCTCAGTCTCTGACCAGATAACGCTTCATTGTGGTCCAGAATCTGGCTTTCCACTTGAGATGGCTTGGCTATAAACTCAAGGAAAGGTAGACTCATGTGACCAGTGAACTGCTGTCACAATGACACCGATTGGTGCACACTGTTTAGTCGCTTAAGCGCAGGCACCTCTTGTGCTATGAGGTGTGAAAAGAGATGTGTCAGTGCCTGCCTCTTCAACAGTCCACCGAAGCCAACGTGCCCAAGTATTCCTGCAGACACTATGATGTGGTGCCTGTAAGGCTATGAATGAAGTTAATCGTAACTGAGGCAGCCCTCAAACATTTTTTAATGTGGATCTAATTGCAAAGTGAGACGACTGCAGGCGGAAATCTAAACAAATTTTAAATAAATGTTAGCGAACCGCCCAGAGAAACGTGGACAAACGAGTCACAAGACAAAACACAACGTGTTTCGACCTCTTAGGTCTTCTTCAGGTGAGACACAAACAAATAAAATAACGAAAACTCACTTAGCTTTGATCGCTTCAGATCGCTTCAAAGTTCAGCGCAAGGAAGAAGACCTTCGTTTTGATATCACCCAAGTGTAGATCACGCTATGCCAGTGTTGCTGAATGAAGCGCTTTCCTCTCCTCAGGCAGGCCGGGTAATGGACACCCTCCATTAGAAGCGTTGGAATGTGATCCATCTTCCGCCCACCTGCATGGCTCTGCCATTTGGTGATGTACACGTCGTGCATTTGTTGACTGGATGCTCGCCATTAATGCATTACCGTATTGACTGCTTCGGCAGAAAGGTCAGAGGTTTCCCACTGCCTCTGGGTGCAGTGCATACCATTTTTTTTTCTCCGGAGGGGACATTTCTATTTTAGATTAGTAAGCTGGAAAAGGAGACGATCCCGACTGGACAGAGGAGTGGTCTGTTTATCAGCAATTTTGTCAGCATTAAATGAAACACTTGTTTTTTTCTACAGGGATGGGGACTAACGTTGGAGGCCACTATCATCCCTTCTGCTTTGTCCCTGACGATATTTGATCGTACTCTTGGTAGAACGCTGAAAGCGGGAAAGCTGTAAAAAGGAAAGATGAGTTCACCAAGATCACCATCATATGCGTTTGGGTCAGGATAAAAAGAAACATTTGTGTCAAACTGATGATTGATCCGTGAAGCAAAGAAGTCCACTCAGAGGAACATTTTAGTAATTTGAGTGCCTTCAACAGTAGACCAGAATCTAGTTTCCATTCAATGTGTTTGTACCCTTTCATTTTTCCTTGATGTGTGCGCACGCAACTGTGACATTTCTATTAATGCACCAAAGCCAAATTTCTTTGACAAATTGCCTAAGAGCTCTGATCTACTGGACCTCTTATCGTTTATCCTACTCACAGCAGTAGTATTGTCAGATTTAATGAGAATATGACAGTGAGTGACTTTGAACATAATTGAATAATCAACTAATTTCACAAGCACTCTCCCGGTGTGACGCGGTGGGCAGGCGCGCGCGAACTGACGGCGAATATGTGGTACGTATCTCACGGGCACTCCTGGTGCCGGTTTCAGCGGAAATGATGTTGGAATTCAAATTGTTTTGCTCAACAGGTAACACATGAAACCCAGCTGCAATACCTTGACATTAACGTCCAGAATGAGTCATTCTGGCAGCTGTGCTTTTGGGCAGTTTAGGATTCTCTGACAAAAATCCATGTAGTCAGACGTTACATTCTGTAACATTCGGTTTTCGTTTTTTTCCTTTTTTTTTTCTTTCTTGCTTTCTTTCAAATGAAAATTGACCCCCCCCCCCCAAAAAAGAAATAACTGCTAGTTTCTGTCTTTTCTCGTATATTATTATGATGGAACTAAATCAGACTAACAAAATTATGAACAGAATTCAATACTTTACGATTACACGGACAACTCATTAAATCATGCACCTAAAAAGCTGTTAAGATCAGATGGGTTTTGCATTTGCTTTTTGGTCAGTTCAGTTTCATATATTTGTTTAATTATTGTGAAAAGGGCTGCAAGACGGCTTTTCATAGTATTTGACGTATGAATATGCAATACAAATGCGCAAAATTTCCAGAAGCTTCTTAATAGTCCAAGAATTTTTCTAAAAGCTCCCACAAAGTCAAAGACACTTCCAGAAAGTGCAAGAAGTTTGCGAAAATTGTTTCGAGAATGTATCATGCATTCTGAGGGGCTATACTACTTCATGTTTCTCGAACGTTTTATGATATTCCATACATATTGATTGGGAATGCAAGGTCATGTCACTGGAACTTTCGTTTTTATGAAATGTAAATAATTGGGTTTTGATTATTTGAGGTAGACTTATTCTTGAATTGTATTGGCATATCAGCACATATGTTTCATTTTGGGACCGTCCAATTTGTCATAGAATGAATACATTTTGTGTTACCTCTGCCTAGATATAAATTAACGAAGAATTAGAATGACATTTGGTCATTTATTTCGATCAGAGTTCTACTTTTTTTTTTTTTTTTTTTACTGAAGTGTCTTCAAAGAGTGGAAGTTTGATTCTCATCGTATCACCTGGAGTCAGACGTGGAATCTCTCAGCTTTGAATCATAGGTCTCGAGTTCAAATCGTCGTTGAATTGGCGAGTGCTGCTCTGAGATAAATCCATGTAATACTCTGTGTGGGGCTGATATACTGTGTCTGGTGTGCTGCTGTGATCAAATGGACATTATGATGCTGAACAATTAAGTAGTGGGAGAAAACAAGTGCAGGCTAACAATTCTTCCGTCATTATAATAATGACTTTGCAAAGATTTGAAATTTTAGAGAAAAAAACAAAAAACAAAAACAAATGAAGATGAAGAAAATGGGGAAATATATTATAAACATGAAAAACCTTCACTAGCTGCCTGAGGGAACCATCGTGATCCCTTCTGGAGGCAGATCTGTTTGTATTGCCTGCTCCTAGGCCTTTCGTCCGCTGGATCAGACTCATCAGGGAGACACGGCTGATTGTGTCTGCGCTCCTGGTGTCAAATAGAGACACACCACAATTCATAATTCTGTGGTGTTCTCACCACCAAGGGTTCAAAAAAGAATCCAACAGCACCCCCAAAGCAGCCAGTGAAGGATAGTAAATGGAATAAAACGGAAGTGGGGAGAGGAAAAAAGTTGCTAAAAAATTAAAAGCATTATACAAACAGTATAAAATGTAGGGGACAATCTTTGAGCCTATGCCTGAGGATCCATTCAAGGATACAATGGAGATCAAAAGATATGGAACAGTTTGAGTGGACATTAATCTGTTTTCATGAGGATCGTGAATAATGTGAAACGGAACTGCTCAAGGCCGGCGACTTTAATTTCAAATCCTAAAAAAATATGTCTGGCTCCTATCTAGGAGGATCATGTCTTTTTTTCTGACAAAACGTGTGTGGATCCACTAACTGAAAGTACATTTCATAAAGAGACACAGTACTGAGTCAAGAAGACAAAGTGTACATCAAGCGGAATGATAACTTCAATGTATTATGTAGACGTGAGCAGAACGTCGAAGTTACACAGACGTGTTGTTCATGGTTATGCATTTATGTAGTTTAGAGTTGTACAGCAACAGGAGTATTTTTGTTTTGTAGTAGAAAGGCCTTCGGTTATATATGTTTTTCTGCCTAGACTTAACAATCTTTTCAAAGTCCCATGCGTTCTTTTCATTTAGTGAATTTGCACAGTTTAAGACAGCCCAGCCAACCACAAAGACTCATTCAGAGTTGTCTCCCTTCGTTACCTTCAAGTTATCTTTCTTTTTCAGGATAGGATTTCTTATCCTGAAAAAGACACACAACATGAATGTAACGATCTTCACTGTTCGCACTGCTCATGACATGATGGTCCAACCCCTGATATCCTCAAAGCAATTACATAAGTTCGTGCTGAGGGTATCTGACATATCCTTTAATTCATGAACAGCAGTTAAAAAAGTAAAGAAATAATAATATTGAAACAAAAGTGATGATGCTACACAAACGCATAGAAAGGCTTATAGGGGTAGATAGACAGACTGCTAGCGCTGAGTCTGGACATTGTGTATAACCTCAATGCGTAGGCACCAGAATACAGCAACAAGTTGGCATATTATAAACTATATTGTAATAAACTAGCGAAAAGAATCCAACAATAAAGGCAAGTGAATGGGCACCAAATGGGAGACAATAGCAGTGGACCCAGGAAAGATAGAAACAGAAGGGCAGAACCAAGAGAGTGACAGAAAGAATGAAATTTCAATCACAGTTTCCAAAAGGTAGAGAACAATTCATATGCTGAAAGAATCCCCAGCAGCACCATAGGGGCTGGTACCTATGCTGGGTTGTACTTGCAGATGGTATTGTTTGTTCGTCAATCATTAAAGTGAAAACATAATCTTTCACATTCTGGATCACATCCAAGAAGACATGAATAGATAGTAGTGTTTAGTGCATCTTTTAAGTGGACATAAAGAGTATTCCATGTTCAATGTGCCATTCTGTTTGTGAAGTTTTTCCGTGGATTATTGGGTCCCATTAAATATTCTCAGAATTTATGTCGTAAATCAAAAATTTAAATAAAAGGTTTTATATCTATATAGACTAAACCGCTGAAAAATAATCTGTAGGTCTCAAATAATTATGACTCTTAGTTTTAGTCTTCTGTTCTTTAGTAAATGAATGCTAAGATATGTAAGGATTTCAATATTGGTCAACCGACTGCAAGGATTTCAATATTGGTCAACCGACTGCAAGGATTTCAATATTGGTCAACCCACTGCAAGGATTTCAATATTGGTCAACCCACTGCATGGATTTCAATATTGGTCAACCCACTGCAAGGATTTCAATATTGGTCAACCGACTGCAAGGATTTCAATATTGGTCAACCGACTGCAAGGATTTCAATATTGGTCAACCCACTGCAAGGATTTCAATATTGGTCAACCCACTGCATGGATTTCAATATTGGTCAACCCACTGCAAGGATTTCAATATTGGTCAACCCACTGCAAGGATTTCAATATTGGTCAACCGACTGCAAGGATTTTAATATTGGTCAACCCACTACAAGGATTTCAATATTGGTCAACCCACTGCATTCTTTCCAGTCTTGCTGCTCTTTATAAAACAGTTACTGATTCATGTCATTTATAGCCCAGCCCAACTGCATAGGACCGGGAGATGAGGGTGGGGTATATCAGGCCTACTACAATGTCAAATAGGTTGCATGCATGTTTGTTTAAAAAAGACGTCAGTAGACCAGTTTCTTTCAAACATACCCTGAAAGTCTTAAACAGGGACTTATTTTTCACTAAAAGTAGAATTAAATGAAAAATATTTTCCTATTTTAGAAATCGGATAGAACATTCCTGCACAAGATGTTAAAGTCAGAGAATGAACCCACTTCTAACGAGTTTATACTGTCTTTTTCCGCATTGCGATGCCAAACACAGAACAAGACGAAATATTTCAATAATAAATGAATCGCAGGCATTTTACAGTTTTCATTCATATGAATTTGATTATACAAGGCTTTATTTATGCAGAGAACTTTGTCTGTGAAAATTAGTGCAAGACACAACTGGTTATTCTCCTCGCGCGGCTGCTGCATGAGCTTTTGATCCGATTTTCGATTAGAAAATATTGTGTAGAAGCGGACTACCAAATAATAATTTTTCAGTTGTGTGAATCATGTAAAAGGAATCACAATCAGGGTTCCAATCAGAAAGTCTGAATATCATAGAATGACAATTTAGCCAAAATCTGAAAAACAGTGATACAAGGAAGGCGACTGCTCAAGGTTGATCGGCATCGTCAGTCATTTCGTATACTCACAAGCTTGCACGGAAAATGTTCTAAGCCTGCGAAACACAAAATGAAAGCTTATAGACTTTACCTTTAATGTGCGTTTTTGGGTTCTACAGTTTTTGCCCAATTTTGTGCGAAATCAAAATGTTCAGATACGAAATGAATTTCAATGTGAGCGTCAAAGATAGCGTCGGAGAGACCAAGGCAGGCCGGTACCTCTTTTCTATTACTTTCATCCTCATTCTCACGCTTTAGTCAGAAACTGTTCGTTTCAAAGTTTATTTTAAACAATATGTTTTGTAATAAACCTTCCTTTTTTTTCGAAAAGCGTGCGTTACTTTGGAGCAACAATCATTTCAGTACTTTAAACATGGATAAGCTTAATTCGGGGTTTTGTGGCCGGGGGTGGTTGAGACAGGTGAACGGGCGGTTCAATGGAGCAGGTGGGCTGTATTTGTCTTTTGCTTTGTTACAAGTATGTAGTATTTAACAAAACGCATGTTAAATAGGCTAGTTTGGAAAAAAAAAACACTTACAACGAAAACCTTACGGAGCATTCTCAGAGCACAAAAGGCATCCAGGTTGTTCGCCATGGTAAGTTTACACCATCAGCCTGTCTTGAACAGGCTGAGACAGAGACCAGAGGTGGCGGAGACACATTTCGAAATGGAACAGAAACACGTGGCAGCAGATTGGCATTGTTAGAAAATAAACGACGACAAAGTGAAAAGTAAGAAGTGACACAGGATTTTGGATTTGAATGATCGAAAATAAAAGCAACAATCTGCATGATAGAATTACAAATGTACGGTAGACGAGTTGACAAAAATGAAACACTTGAATTCAGACGGTGGAAAAAAAACTGCACCGTATTGCTAAAAGTAGTTCTTTCTCCTCCTTGTAACTCTGGGTGAAATCGAAACTGACAACAATCACTAGGAGATGATGGAATCATGAAAAAGTCTTGTCATTATTCTCTCTCTCTCTCTCTTTCTCTCTCTCTCTTCTCTCTCTCTCTCTCTCTCTCTCTCTCTCTCTCTCTCTCTCTCTCTCTCTCTCTCTCTCTCTCTCTCTCCCCTTCGGTGACACATGAACTGGGTTTTGGGTATGCCTGGTTAAATCAAGGAGTAGGAGATGAACCGACCTTTATTCGAACGCTCCGTACCAGGCTGGTTGATAGCAGATGGCAAGAATGGAATTCGCACATGAATGATAGTAGTAGATTTGATTTGTATAGACAATATAACTCCTTACACTGTATTCCGACTTACTTGTCAATGAAAATGGACAGACATCTGAAATTTATAGTGACAAGGTTTAGATTTGGAATATCGGATATCTTAGTTCATCATTTTCGTTACAGGCAACACTACAATTTTGATCTTACCTGTCCATTATGTAAAAACGCGTGTGAAAATGAAGTTCATTTTGTACTGCAGTGTACTGCCTTGAGTGATCTTAGAGATGAATTCATCCCTCCTAGTTATTATCGACAACCATCCTTGTTTAGACTCATCTTACTCATGTCTTGCACTAAAAAAAATGTTGTAAAAAAGCTTGCTTTGTACTAT
>CM031613.1:62629212-62645485 GCA_018398815.1 Conus ventricosus
AATTTGCTTCTTCCCCCGCTAAAAACACACACACACACACACACATACAACAAACACACACACACACACACACACACACACACAACCACACACCACGGGAACGCGCGCGCGCGCACACACACACACACACACACCACACCTGACAGCATTGACTCATTTTGTTTACACACGTCAACAGGTGCGGGGGGGGGGGGGGGGGGGGGGAGTAAACACTTATCACCATAAATCATTGTATAAATTGATAGGCGCAAAATCAATACACGCCACAATTAGTTGTCAATGCCAACAACCAAACAATGATGCAAACCTTCTTCACCTCCAGTGCCCGCTTAATGCGCATGCTCAGTAGAATTAAGTCCACTGAGCGTGCGCATTAACAAGGTAAACCCGCTGCGACTGTGGTGGCTATATTGATTTTGGAACAGGCTGGCAGCAGGCGCGTCAAACCATATACGTTTTAGTTCATTTTATGTTCTCAGAGAGAATGTAAATATGTTTGTTCACGATCGCCCATGTTATTCTGCACGGAAAGCCCCGTTTCAATTTGCTAATTTCGTCAATATTTAGAGGTTTTGAGGTGTTAATTTTTTTGTAAAATAGGTGTTAATTTTAGTCAAAACTGATATGTGATGGACGTGATTTGTATGTGAAAAAGGGGGTTTTCGGGCAGAATCACATGGGTGGTCGTGAACAAACATATTTACATTCTCTAGTGTCCTGCGCGTGCCTGTACCATCGTCAACACAGCGCAGGCCTCCAAGGGTGGTACAGGACTGCTCTAAAGGCAGGTGAAGACAGTGCTTCTCTGGGTCCTCCCCAGCACCTTCGGGTGTTTCTTTTTCTTCTTTGCCTTAACTAGGCTGACCCTGGAGAAAGGTCCAGTGACGGTGAGGAAAGACCCACTGACCACAGGGAAAGTCCTGTTGACAGTGGGAAAGACTACAACTCTGGATTCTCTCTTGAGGGCACATAAGACCGTATGGCGAAAGCTTGGCTGTGTCTGGAGTGGCACCGTCTTCATCTGTCCGTGGGCAGGGGTGGTTGGGTCTGTGGGGTGTGCTCGGCAGCTGGAGGGTGGTTTTTTCGCCGGTGGGCTCTGCAGTCATGAAATACGGGCTGGTAAAACCCATGGGGATGCTACTTTAAGGCTGTTATGAGCTGCATCCTGTAGTCTAATTTACCTCTGTTCAGGAGCAGTTATGTCCCTTGATATCTTAATGGAGTGTCCTGCGCGTGCTTGTACCCATCGTCAACACAGCGCAGGCCTCCAAGGGTGGTACAGGACTGCTCTAAAGGCAGGTGAAGACAGTGCTTCTCTGGGTCCTCCCCAGCACCTTCGGGTGTTTCTTTTTCTTCTTTGCCTTAACTAGGCTGACCCTGGAGAAAGGTCCAGTGACGGTGAGGAAAGACCACTGACCACAGGGAAAGTCCTGTTGACAGTGGGAAAGACTACAACTCTGGATTCTCTCTTGAGGGCACATAAGACCGTATGGCGAAAGCTTGGCTGTGTCTGGAGTGGCACCGTCTTCATCTGTCCGTGGGCAGGGGTGGTTGGGTCTGTGGGTGTGCTCGACAGCTGGAGGGTGGTGTTTTTCGCCGGTGGGCTCTGCAGTCATGAAATACGGGCTGGTACCCATGGGGATGCTACTTTAAGGCTGTTATGAGCTGCATCCTGTAGTCTAATTTACCTCTGTTCAGGAGCAGTTATGTCCCTTGATATCTTAATGGAGTGTCCTGCGCGTGCCTGTACCCATCGTCAACACAGCGCAGGCCTCCAAGGGTGGTACAGTACTGTTCTAAAGGCAGGTGAAGACAGTGCTTCTCTGGGTCCTCCCAGCACCTTCGGTGTTTCTTTTTTTTTCTATATATATATATTAATATATATTATATTATATATATATATATATATATATATATATTATATATATATAGTGTGTGTGTGTGTGTGTGTGTGTGTGTGTGTGTGTGTGTGTGTGTGTGTGTGTGTGTGTGTGTGTGTGTGTGTGTGCATGTTCTAACTAGATAGATACATAGATACGTAGATAGATGAATAGCGATTGTAATTGGTGCATTTTGGAATAGATTTTCAGGTGTTTTTTTTTTTTAAGAATTCGTTTCTTCTTTTTCCTCTCTTTGCTTGGGGAGAACGAGCAGGGTATACTGGTTAAAGGAGTAGGATCAGCCCTGTATCTTGGTTTGCGATTTGTATTTGATTAATTAGTTAATGTAATTTGTTTGAACTCTTTTAGGCAGTGCACAGATGAATTCTTTCTCACCGAACACACAGTATCTCACGCACTCCCAAATCACACACACACACGCGCGTGCGAGCACACTAAAACCCAAGACCAAAACACAAACAAATGAAAAACAGTACTTAGTCAAGAACATGCTAAGCTCCGGCGTTTAGAAGCTTTATATAAGTACAAAGCAAGCTTTTTTACAACATTTTCTTTAGTGCAAGACATGAGTAAGATGAGTCTAAACAAGGATGGTTGTCGATAATAACTAGGAGGGATGAATTCATCTCTAAGATCACTCAAGGCAGTACACTGCAGTACAAAATGAACTTCATTTTCACACGCGTTTTTACATAATGGACAGGTAAGATCAAAATTGTAGTGTTGCCTGTAACGAAAATGATGAACTAAGATATCCGATATTCCAAATCTAAACCTTGTCACTATAAATTTCAGATGTCTGTCCATTTTCATTGACAAGTAAGTCGGAATACAGTGTAAGGAGTTATATTGTCTATACAAATCAAATCTACTACTATCATTCATGTGCGAATTCCATTCTTGCCATCTGCTATCAACCAGCCTGGTACGGAGCGTTCGAATAAAGGTCGGTTCATCTCCTACTCCTTGATTTAACCAGGCATACCCAAAACCCAGTTCATGTGTCACCGAAGGGGAGAGAGAGAGAGAGAGAGAGAGAGAGAGAGAGAGAGAGAGAGAGAGAGAGAGAGAGGAGAGAGAGAGAGAGAGAGAGAGAAAGAGAGAGAGAGAGAGAATAATGACAAGACTTTTTCATGATTCACATTCATCTCCTCGTGATTGTTGTCAGTTTCGATTTCACCCAGATGTTACAAGGGAGGGAGAAAGAACTACTTTTAGCAATACGGTGCAGGTTTTTTTCCACCCGTCTGAATTCAAGTGTTTCATTTTTGTCAACTCAGTCATACCGTACACTTTGTATTTCTATCATGCAGATTGTTGCTTTTATTTTCTGATCATTCTAAATCCAAAATCCTGTGTCACTTCTTACTTTTCACTTTGTCGTCGTTTATTTTCTAACAATGGCCAATCTGCTGCCACGTGGTTTCTGTTCCATTTCGAAATGTGTCTCCGCCACCTCTGGTCTCTGTCTCAGCCTGTTCAAGACAGGCTGATGGTGTAAACTTACCATGCGATCAACCTGGATGCCTTTGTGCTCTGAGAATGCTGTATAGGTGTGTCGTTGTAAGTTGTTTTTTTTTTCCAAACTAGCCTATTTAACATGCGTTTTGTTAAATACTACATATCTTGTAACAAAGCAAAAGACAAATATCAGCCCACCTGCTCCATTGAACCGCCCGTTCACCTGTCTCAACCACCCCCGGCCACAAAACACCCGAATTAAGCTTATCCATGTTTACATAGTACTTGAAATGATTGTTGCTCCAAAGTAACGCACGCTTTTCGAAAAAAAAGGAAGGTTTATTACAAAACATATTGTTTAAAATAAACTTTGAAACGAACAGTTTCTGACTAAAGCGTGAGAATGAGGATGAAAGTAATAGAAAAGAGGTACCGGCCTGCCTTGGTCTCTCCGACGCTATCTTTGACGCTCACATTGAAATTCATTTCGTATCTGAACATTTTGATTTCGCACAAAATTGGGCAAAAACTGTAGAACCCAAAAACGCACATTAAAGGTAAAGTCTATAAGCTTTCATTTTGTGTTTCGCAGGCTTAGAACATTTTCCGTGCAAGCTTGTGAGTATACGAAATGACTGACGATGCCGATCAACCTTGAGCAGTCGCCTTCCTTGTATCACTGTTTTTCAGATTTTGGCTAAATTGTCATTCTATGATATTCAGACTTTCTGATTGGAACCCTGATTGTGATTCCTTTTACATGATTCACACAACTGAAAAATTATTATTTGGTAGTCCGCTTCTACACAATATTTCTAATCGAAAATCGGATCAAAAGCTCATGCAGCAGCCGCGCGAGGAGAATAACCAGTTGTGTCTTGCACTAATTTTCACAGACAAAGTTCTCTGCATAAATAAAGCCTTGTATAATCAAATTCATATGAATGAAAACTGTAAAATGCCTGCGATTCATTTATTATTGAAATATTTCGTCTTGTTCTGTGTTTGGCATCGCAATGCGGAAAAAGACAGTATAAACTCGTTAGAAGTGGGTTCATTCTCTGACTTTAACATCTTGTGCAGGAATGTTCTATCCGATTTCTAAAATAGGAAAATATTTTTCATTTAATTCTACTTTTAGTGAAAAATAAGTCCCTGTTTAAGACTTTCAGGGTATGTTTGAAAGAAACTGGTCTACTGACGTCTTTTTTTTAAACAAACATGCATGCAACCTATTTGACATTGTAGTAGGCCTGATATACCCCACCCTCATCTCCCGGTCCTATGCAGTTGGGCTGGGCTATAAATGACATGAATCAGTAACTGTTTATAAAGAGCAGCAAGACTGGGAAAGAATGCAGTGGGTTGACCAATATTGAAATCCTTGTAGTGGGTTGACCAATATTAAAATCCTTGCAGTCGGTTGACCAATATTGAAATCCTTGCAGTGGGTTGACCAATATTGAAATCCTTGCAGTGGGTTGACCAATATTGAAATCCATGCAGTGGGTTAACCAATTTTGAAATCCTTGCAGGGGGTTGACCAATAGAAACCCTTCAGTGGGGTTGACCAATATTAAATCCTTGCATCGTTGCCCAATATTGAAATCCTTCAGTGGTTTGACCAATATTGAACCATGCAGTGGGTTCCCCTATTGAAACCTTGCATGGGTTGCCAATATTGAAATCCTTGCAGTGGGTTGCCAATATTAAACCCCCCTTGCGTGGGTTGCCCAAATATTGAAACCCTTACAAAACTTAGCATTCTTTTTAAAAAAGAACAAAAAGACAAAAACTAAGAGTCATATTATTTGGACCTACAGATTTTTTTCAGCGTTTATCTATATAGATATAAAACCTTTTTTAAAATTTTTTGATTTACCATAAATTCTGAGAATTTTTAAAGGGGCCCCCATAACCAGGGAAAAACCCCAAAAACAGAATGGCACATTGAACAGGAATACTTTTTTTGTCCACTTAAAAGATGCACTAAACACTACATCTTTTCTGCTTTTTGGATTGATCCAAAAGGGAAAAGATTATGTTTTCATTTAATGTTTGACGAACAAAAAAACCACTGCAAGTACACCCAGCATAGGTACCAGCCCCAGGGTGCGGGGGATTTTTTGCATATAAATTGTTCCCCTTTTTTGGAAACTGGGGATTGAAATTTCATTCTTTCTGTCACTCTCTTGGTCTGCCCTTCTTTTCAAACTTTCCGGGTCCACTGCTTTTGTCTCCCTTTTGGTGCCCTTTCCCTTTGCCTTTATTGTTGGGATTCTTTTCGCTTTTTTATTACAATTTTTTAAAAATTATCCCAACTTGTTGCTGTTTTTGGTGCCTACCATTGAGGTTATCCAAAATGTAGACTCACGCTAGCAGTCTGTCTTTTAAACCCCTTAATCCTTTCTATGCTTTTGTGTAGATAAACACTTTTTGTTTTCATATTATTATTTCTTTACTTTTTTAAAACTGCTGTTCAGAATTAAAGGAATGTCAGATCCCCCAGCACGAACTTATGAAAATTGCTTTGGGGATATCGGGGGTTGGACCTCATTCATGAGCAGTGCGAACAGTAAAGATCTTTTACATTCAGTTGTGGTTTTTTTCAGGATAAGAAATCCACCTGAAAAAGAAAAAAAAATACTTGAAGGAACAAAGGGAACAACTTGAATGAGTTTTTGTGGTTGGCTGGGCTGTCTTAAACGGAAATCACTAAATAAAAAAGAACGCAGGGACTTTGAAAAGTTGTAATCAGGGCAGAAAAACATATAAAACCCAAAGGGCCCTTTCTACAAAAAAAAAAAAAATCCTTTTTGCTGTACAACTCAAACTACATAAAGGCATAACCTGAACAACACTCGGTAACTTCGACTTCGCTCACGTCTACATAATACATTGAAGTTAATTCCGCTTTATGTACACTTGCTTCTGACTCGTACTGTTCTCTTTAGAAATGTACTTTCAGTTAAAGTGGGATCCACAAACACGTTTTGTCAGAAAAAAAAGACATAACCCCCTAGATAGGGCCAGACAAATTTTTTTTTGATTTGAAATTAAAAGTCGCCGGCCTTGAGCAGTTCCGTTTACATTATTCACGTCCCCCTGAAAACAGATTAATGTCCACCAAAAGCCATTCTTTTTTTCTCCATTGAACCTTGAATGGATCCTCGGCATTGGGTCAAAATTGTCCCCCATTTTATCTGTTTTTTAAACTTTAATTTTTTAAATTTTTTCCTTTCCCCCCCTCCTTTTTTTTCCTTTTTTTCCGCGTTTGGGGGTTTTTTAGGGTTTTTTTTGAACCCTTGGGGGAAACCCCGTTAATTTGGGGTTTTCCCTTTTTCACCGGCCGAACATGGTGTCTTGATTTTTTGATCCCGGGGTAGACACAAAAAAAAGTTGGGCCCCCAGAAAGGGCACAATGGTTCCCTAGGCACAGGAAGGTTTTCAATTTTTTAAAAATTTCCCCAAATTTTCCTCAGTTTTTTTTTTTTTTTTTTTTTCTCTAAAAATTTCAAACTTTGCAAATCATTATTATAATGACGGAAGAAAATTTTTAGCCTGCACTTGTTTTTTTTCCCACTATTTAAATTTTTCAGCATCATAATGTCCTTTGATCACAGCAGCACACCAGACACGTTATCGCCCCCCACAGAGATTACTGGGTTTATCTCGAGCAGCACTCGCCAAAACAACGACGATTTGAACTCGAACCTTGATTCAAAAACTGAGAGATTCCACGTCTGATCCCGGTGATACGATGAGAACAAACTTCCACTCTTTTAAGACACTTCATAAAAAAAAAAAAAAAAAAAAAAATAGAAAATCTGATCGAAATAAATGACCAAATTCATTCTAATTCTTCGTTAATTAATTGGGAGAGGTAACACAAATTATTCATTTATACAAATTGGACGGTCCCCAAAAGAAACATATGTGCTGAATGCCAATACAATTCAAGAATAAATCTACCCCAAAAATCAAAACCCAAAATTTACATTTTTTTTTTAAAAAAAGAAAGTTCCCGTGACATACCTTGCATTTCCCCAAACAATTGATGGGAAATCATAAAACGTTCGAGAAACTGAAATAGTATACCCCTCGAATGATATCCATCTCGAAACAATTTTCGCAAACTTCTTGCACTTTCTGGAAGTGTCTTTGACTTTGTGGGAGCTTTTAGAAAAATTCTTGGACTATTAAGAAGCTTCTGGAAATTTGCGCATTTGTATGCATATTCATACGTCAAATACTATGAAAAGCCGTCTTGCAGCCCTTTTCACAATAATTAAACAAATATATGAAACTGAACTGACCAAAAAGCAAATGCAAAACCCATCTGATCTTAACAGCTTTTAGGTGCATGATTTAATGAGTTGTCCGTGTAATCGTAAAGTATTAAATTCTGTTCATAATTTTGTTAGTCTGATTTAGTTCCATCATAATAATATACGAGAAAGACAGAAACTAGCAGTTATTTCTTTTTTTGGGGGGGGGGTCAATTTTCATTTGAAAGAAAGCAAGAAAAAAAAAAAAAGAAAAGAAACGAAAACCGAATGTTACAGAATGTAACGTCTGACTACATGGATTTTTGTCAGAGAATCCTAAACTGCCCAAAGCACAGCTGCCAGAATGACCATTCTGGACGTTAATGTCAAGGTATTGCAGCTGGGTTTCATGTGTTACCTGTTGAGCAAAACAATTGAATTCCAACATTTTCCGCTGAAACCGGCACCAGGGGTGCCCGTGAGATACGTACCACATATTCGCCGTCAGTTCGCGCGCGCCTGCCCACCGCGTCACACCGGGAGAGTGCTTGTGAAATTAGTTGATTATTCATTATGTTCAAAGTCACTCACTGTCATATTCTCATTAAATCTGACAATACTACTGCTGTGAGTAGGATAAACGATAAGAGGTCCAGTAGATCAGAGCTCTTAGGCAATTTGTCAAAAGAAATTTGGCTTTGGTGCATTAATAGAAATGTCACAGTTGCGTGCGCACACATCAAGGAAAAATGAAAGGGTACAAACACATTGAATGGAAACTTAGATTCTGGTCTACTGTTGAAGGCACTCAAATTACTAAAATGTTCCTCTGAAGTGGACTTCTTTGCTTCACGGATCAATCATCAGTTTGACACAAATGTTTTCTTTTATCCTGACCCAAACGCATATGATGGTGATCTTTGGTGAACTCATCTTTCCTTTTTACAGCTTTCCCGCTTTCAGCGTTCTACCAAGAGTACGATCAAATATCGTCAGGGACAAAGCAGAAGGGATGATAGTGGCCTCCAACGTTAGTCCCCATCCCTGTAGAAAAAACAAGTTTTTCATTTAAATGCTGAAAAAATTGTGATAAACAGACCACTCCTCTGTCCAGTCGGGATCGTCTCCTTTTCAGCTTACTAATCAAAAATAGAAATGTCCCCTCCGGAGAAAAAAAAAATGGTATGCACGCACAAAGGCAGTGGGAAACCTCTGACCTTTCTGCCGAAGCATTTCAATACGGTATGCATTAATGGCGAGCATCCAGTCAACAAATGCAAACGTGTACATCACAATGGCAGAGCCATGAGGTGGGCGGAAGATGGATCACATTCCAACGCTTCTAATGGAGGGTGTCCATTACCCGGCCTGCTGAGGAAGGAAAGCGCTTCATTCAGCAAAATGGCATAGCGTGATTACACTTGGGTGATATCAAAAGAAGGCTTTTTCCCTTGCGCTGAACTCTGAAGCGATCTGAAGCGATCAAAGCTAAGTGAGTTTTCGTTATTTTATTTGTTTGTGTTCACCTGAAGAAACCTAAGGGGTCGAAAGCGTTGTGTTTTTGTCTTGTGACTCTTTTGCCCACGTTTCTCTGGGCGGTTCGCTAACATTTATTTAAAATTTGTTTAGATTTCCCCCTGCAGTCCGTCTCACTTTGCAATAGATCCACATTAAAAAATGTTTGAGGGCTGCCTCAGTTACGATTACTTCATTCATAGCCTTAACAGGCACCACATCATAGTGTCTGCAGGAATACTTGGGCACGTTGGCTTCGATGGACTGTTAAAGAGGCAGGCACTGACACATCTCTTTTCACACCTCATAGCACAAAAGGTGCCCCGCGCTTAAGGACTAAACAGTGTGCACCAATCGGTGTCATTGTGACAGCAGCTCACTGGTCACATGAGTCTACTTTCCTTGAGTTTATAGCCAAGCCATCTCAAGTGGAAAGCCAGATTCTGCACCACAATGAAGCGTTATCTGGTCAGAGACTAAGGGATGTTTCAGTGGTCAGAGACCCGAGGTATGTTTCAGTGGTCAGAGACTAAGGTATGTTTCAGTGGTCAGAGACTGAGGTATGTTTCAGTGGTCAGAGACTAAGGTATGTTTCAGTGGTCAGAGACTAAGGATGTTTCAGTGGTCAGAGACTAAGGTATGTTTCAGTGGTCAGAGACTAAGGTATGTTTCAGTGGTCAGAGACTAAGGTTATGTTTCAGTGGTCAGAGACTAAGGTATGTTTCAGTGGTCAGAGACTCAGTATTGTTTTAGTGGGCAGAGACTAAGGTATGTTTTTAGTGGTCAGAGACTAAGGTATGTTTCGTGGTCCCGAGACTAAGGTATGTTTCAGTGGTCAGAGACTCAGGTATGTTTCAGTGGTCAGGACTCAGGTATGTTTCAGTGGTCAGAGACTAAGGTATGTTTCAGTGGTCAGAGACTCATGTATGTTTCAGTGGTCAGAGAATCAGGTAGTTTCAGTGGTCAGAGACTGAGGTATGTTTCAGTGGTCAGAGACTAAGGTATGTTTCAGTGGTCAGAGACTAAGGTATGTTTCAGTGGTCAGAGACTAAGGTATGTTTCAGTGGTCAGAGACTAAGGTATGTTTCAGTGGTCAGAGACTCAGGTATGTTTCAGTGGTCAGAGACTAAGGTATTTTCAGTGGTCAGGACAAGGTATGTTTCAGTGGTCAGAGACTCAGGTAGTTTCAGTGGTCAGAGACTAAGGATGTTTCAGTGGTCGAGACTAAGGTATGTTTCAGTGGTCAGAGACTCAGGTATGTTTCAGTGGTCAAGACTAAGGGATGTTTCAGTGGTCAGAGACTAAGGTATGTTTCAGTTGGGCAGAGACTAAGGTATGTTTCAGTGGTCAGAGACTAAGGTAGTTTCAGTGGTCAGAGACCAAGGTATGTTTCAGTAGTCTGATGAATGGCATGCTGCAATTTGTATTTCAACTAGTAAACACGGTTCCCCAAAAATGTCTCATGGGCGCTCCTAGTCCCAGTTTCAGTGAGAAATGAGTCAGAATTATATGAGACAAAGCGAGGCTTTGAAAGGGCGAATCTGGAATATTCTGACAAAATTTGTTGCTGAATGCGAGCAAAAGTACACATGCCCACCCACGTGTAGACCCACCCCACAGTGGACCAGTATTTTTTCAATGCCAGAAAAGTCCAAGTGTTTACCCCATGTCTACTCCTTGCATGCTCTCTTACTGGCGTTTGGTGCTTATTTCAGGTGCATTTCCCAGGGAACACTCGCTGATGTATTAATACAATTAATACCTGTCGTCTTTACCTTGGCGCTGGATGATAGATGCAGGCTGACATGTTATGAATGGTAATTAAGAGTGTGAAAAGAAGAGTGTTTTTTAAAACAGGTGAACGGGATACATGAGCAGAACAAAGCAGGTGACAGAAAAACTAAGAACAAGTCAAGTCCGAAAGTGTTACAGCAAAGAGGACATTTCCTGCATGAAATGACCCAGAGGTGGGGATGCAACGGTATGGAAAGGGCGCTCAGCATTCCATGGGACTTGTGACATGAGGGAGGGGGCATATCCCCTTGGCTGAAAGAGGGGGGCGCTGTGACTAAGTAAAGCTGATAATCGGGCTATTTAGATGAGGTTCCATACGCTCAGGCCCTCTCTGGGCCCGACTTTATAGACCCTGGGAGTCGTTTCTAACAAACGTAGAAACCTTTAAAACACCAAAAATGACCTTTGCGTCACCAGTGTCTGTGGTTAACAGCCAACATTTCAGATGGGGATGTCCATTCCTTGTCAACAAACTTCAACAGCTCCAACGTCCCTCCCTGAGGCTGTCCTATCAAAACAGGCGTCCCGGTCCGTCCCTTGGGACAACGAACACAAACCTCATCCCCAAGCAGGTTGACGTCATTTGTCAATATCCTGTGCACGGGAATCCTGCTGCCCTGTTCTTTCTGCTCTCTTTCTCCACCAACATCATCAACATGGTGGTGTCTAAAAACAAGGATTGAAGGAACGAATCAACATGGCCTGTTCATTTGTCTCTGGGGGACATGCTCTATGTTGCCGCGGCCTATGGTACAGCAGCGATGTGCTCTACATGTTTGCTGTGGGCAAGGGGGACACGATAGGACCTTCAACCGTCTTCTTTGCCAGGAATTACTTAATTGGCATGAATGGTTTTGTTAATTCGTCTCAGGTGGTATCCAGGTGATAGCTCTAGAGAGATGTCTGTGCGTCACTCGACCTCTCCTAGTAAAAAATCTGATGTCGACGAAGAGGACATCACTGGTACTGTGGTCTTTGATTTTAATCATTACAACCGGGATTTTTATTGGCACAGGAGCGCGCTATGGGGTGGTGTGTATTTTCGATGCAAGTGATAACAGCACATCGTATCAGCTTTACCCCAGCCAGTTTTATTTCCAGAATCAACAAATCATACATATTTCAGTGGCCTTATTTACGGCTTACTGTTACCTGCATTATGCGCAAGTTGCGTCACTTGTTGCACAGTGGTCACGGTGGTGGAAATGAAGAAACTGTCAAAGTGGAGGGAAACAGTATCGTCTGCTTCCGATCTCTCAGTTCGCGAGATTTGGCGATAACTCGTATGATCGTGGGGACTTCCGCCCTGTTCACTGCATGTGTTATACCGTCAATTGCTGTTCGCGTCTCTGTTATATTAGTCCCAGATCTGAAGATAGGAGGGCGCTACGAAAATCTGTATTCCGTACTTCTCAGACTGTTTATGTTGAGTTCGGTGATCAACTCCACTTTCAACTTTTTTGTGTACTACGTTTATGGAAGCAGATTCCGACAAACAGTTCAGCAGTTGTTCTTGTCGTTTGCCTGTTGCCTTAGTAAGACTCGCGAATAAGTGACTGTGGCGACATGTTAACAAGAGTAAACAATAAAGACAGAATGAATCGACGCTGCAGCGATGCAGGGGAGGAACAACAACGGCATTAATAACACACGGATGTAATGAGTATCTGTAATGATAACTTCAATTTTGAATTTTCATGTGTTGTACATTTGGGTCATTTATTTTTTTTAGTTCATAACCTGTTCTGATCTTGCAATCACTGGGACGAATACACAGAAAGACGACAATAACAGAGTTGTTAACATGTGTGACACGCGGTTGTCATACACTGCTGTCGAGTCTGTGTCTGTTTCTTCATTATGGGAGCGCCCATGTGTGTTCTTGACTTTTTTCAAACCTTCTTTGGTCCTAAGCACAGAGTGCGGCACAAGTATGACAGAAGTGCTGGAATGGACTACACTTCGATCTATGTCTATCATTTTTACGTCATCCCCATATCCAGTACTTCAAAACAGCGTAATTGCAATTTATCATTATTATTGTCTAGTCATTCCAATCAAGTCAGCCACATGATAAACAGCTTATATGTTTGCTGTAGGCAAGCAATAAATCACTGTCGCCAGGAACACAGTTATGAAGTAGTCACATGGGCCTAGTTATCAAATCATCTTTTCTGAAATGTTATGGCGCATGGTACAGAAACTCACATTCATTTGTGTTACCGGTCAATACGAGAAAACAGGGTTTGTCTCACCAGGTAAAGAGCAAAACAATTGCTTTGTCTCACGAAGTGGAGTGACAAAACGTGGGATTTCTTTAATCAGGTAACTGATAGAAAACAGAATTTGTCTCACCAGGTAAATAGCAAAATAAATGCTTTGTCTCACGAAGTGAGCCATAAAACATG
This sequence comes from Conus ventricosus, assembly GCA_018398815.1. Classification (NCBI taxonomy): domain Eukaryota; kingdom Metazoa; phylum Mollusca; class Gastropoda; order Neogastropoda; family Conidae; genus Conus; species Conus ventricosus. The sequence continues at coordinate 62,642,560 of CM031613.1, forward strand.
GGTTTTCGTTAATCAGGTAACTGATAGAAAACAGAATTTGTCTCACCAGGTAAATAGTAAAATAAATGCTTTGTCTCACGAAGTGAGCCATAAAACATGGGTTTTCGTTAATCAGGTAACTGATAGAAAACAGAATTTGTCTCACCAGGTAAATAGCAAAATAAATGCTTTGTCTCACGAAGTGAGCGATAAAACATGAGATTTCTTTAATCGGGTAACTGATACAAAACAGAATTTATCTCACCAGCAGCAAAATAAATACTTTGTCTCACGAAGTGAGTGATAAAACATGGGATTTATTTCATCAGGTAACTGATAAAAAATACAGGGTTGTCTCACCAGGTAGTAGCAAAATAAATGCTTTGAGCCATAAAACATGAGATTTCTTTAATCAGGTAACTGATAGAAAACGGAATTTATCTCACCAGCAGCAAAACAAATACTTTGTCTCACGAACTGAGTGACAAACGTGGGATTTCTTTCATCAGGTAACTGATAGAGAACAGAGTGTGTCTCACCAGGTAAGTAGCAGAACAAATGTTTTGTCTCACGAAGGGGGGTGACAAAACATGGATTTTTTCATCAGGTAATGACAGAAAACAGGTTTCCCCTCCCCAAGTAATGCCCCAACACATATTTCCTTTAAGTAAACGAAAAAAAAACTGGTTTGTCTCACCGGGAAAGTACAAAACACAGAGTCTGACTCCAGGTGATTGATATCCACAGGTTTTGTCCCCCCAAGTATTGACAAAAGAGGGGGTTTTTTGTTCCAGAAAACAACCAATACAGAATGTTAAAAAGTTTGAAGCACTTCAACCGGGGAAAAAATGTCTTCCCAAACATCATAAAAGCTCCCTTCCCGACCATGGGCCAGACCAACTAGGGCGGGGGCCCCCACACCAATGATTTTTTGGGCAAAGCACCCCAAGGGGGAAAATTCAACCAATTCCTTTGGACTCTCTGCAAAAGCGGGCTGAAACTCAAGGACAACCAAACGGTCAAGTATGGGTTTACCTCCGTTTTCTGTATGACAAAGTAGGCGGGATCCCAATTTTTTCAATTTCCCCCCTAACATTCCCAGTTTTCGACTTTGGGCGATTAACCGTCGGTTCGCCATTTCATATTTTTTTCACTTTTCTAAATTTCAGTTCATAATTCAACAGTTTTTATAATTCGTAAGTAAATATCGATGAAAACAAGTATGTCCATATTTTTTAAAAAACGTAAAAAAAGTCTATTCGATTCAACCCTTTTACCACCACGCGCAAACACACACACATCACGCATGCATGCACCCCCCAGAGTGAAACCCTCCAGAAATTTTTGGGCCCGTCTGTACCCCCTTTAAATTCAAGTTGCACGCCAAACAGGGAAACTGGCTGGGGTGGGTGAAACGAGTAAATCACAAACCTCACCAGGCCCCCCAGGGTACAAATTGTACACCAAAAAGGTGAAACATGGGGTGTGGGTGAAACGAATAAATCATCAAACTCCACCAGGGCCCCCCGGGGGCAAGTTGACACCAAATAGGGAAAAAGGATTGGTGACAGAGACACGAACATGGTCAAAATGACAGGGCCCCCGAGGATGCGGCACCCCAAAGAGCAGGGGACCCGGAAAAGGGGGAAGGGTACCTGTCTCGAACAACATTCTGGCAAAAAAAAACAATAATGCTAAAAATCTTTGCAGGGCCGGCCGAGGGGGAGAGAGGAACCCTTTTTTCGAGAAACCACACACACCACACACACACAACACACACACACACCGCGCGCGCGCGCGCGCACACGCGCACACACACACTGTCAACCTGGGATGTCAGTGGAGGAAGGACTAGCCCAAACCCAAACACATCCCCGCTTGCTTACAATTTATTATATTCAGCTTTCGTCACATCAAACCACTAGTAAAGTCTATAACTTTACTACACATAATCATGGAAAGAAACATCAATGCATATGGAGTCAAACAAAAAAACATTTTCTCTTTCCCTTAAATTCACAAAAACCTTTATCTAAATCATCATTAACTAACCGGGATAAATAGATTTCACTTTACCTGGCCCGGTGATTTTTAACTATTCACGAATCACTGTCTTTTCTTTTCCTTTTTTTTCTTTGTTCTTTCACTGTCACTTTCACAAGCACAACACAACTGCTGGCACTGGTCAGGTTTGGGCTGCTGGCACTGGTCAGGTTGGGTAGCTGCACTGGTCAGGTTAGACCGCTGGCGTTGGTCAGGTTACTGCTTGTGAAAGTGGCGCGGCCAGGTATGAGGTCGAACCCGGTTTAGATTGAACAGTGACTATCAGACATCGATCTGTTTCCCCCTTTCTTTCTTCCTGCATTAACGCATTGCACTCTCTCTCTCTCCCTTTTAGTCTGCTCTATCAAATGGACATGGGTTGCTTTTCTTTTCTTTTCCTTTTCCCTTTTCTTTTTTTCTCTTCATCAGTTAGCAACTCTCTCCTCCACATCTCTCCTTAGTCCTTCCCTGCAGACTCTATCTCATGCTAATGCCTCAACTTGGTTCTCTTCTCTCCTCCCCTCATCTCTTGCCTTTTCTCTCGAGCAGAGCCCACTCCCCAGAACCTCCCTCTCTCTCTCTTTTTTTTTGTTCTCTTCTTTCTCCTCTCTGTTCCTCTTTACTTTCTTATTCCCCTCCTATGTGTCCCCAAGGGGGAATACCATTGGTCAGTATTTTTACTGCTTATACTGAGGGTGCCTCCCTCTTTTTCCATTGGGGCGTTCAAATCGTCAGTCACATCTACTAGCCTTGCTCTCTGTGGTGGTCAATGGTCATTTAATTAATTAGCTTGATTTTACCCCCACCACACAATACCTTCCCCTTTAACTGGCGACGTCTGACTTAACGGCCTGCGCTGGTCTCGTAAATTGGCCCGGTCAGTCTGACCCCGGGCCGAGACCCT
>CM031613.1:62657516-62686934 GCA_018398815.1 Conus ventricosus
TTTAAAAAAAAAAACAAAACTTTTCCGTGAAAATCTAATATAAAACGCACCGTCGCCACAGCACGACTCTCACACACACACGCACACACACACACACACACCACACACACACACCACACACACACATGCACGGACGCACGGACGCACGCAAACACACACACACACACACACACACACACACACACACACACACACACACACACACCACATACACACATGCACGGACGCACGGACGCACGCAAACACACACACACACACACACACACACACACACACACACACACACACACACACACACACACACACACACACAGCGTCGTCAGCCAAAGGAAGTTTGTGGTGGGAGAGAGGGGTGAGCTTTCATCAGCGCCACTCCCCATCGTTACAGTTTTAAAACCCTCCGACGACTTGTTGTCAATGAAATGAGATGGAAGGGGAGAGGAGAGATAGAGAGAGGGAGGGGGTGAGGGGGGGGATAAGGGAGGGGAGAGAGAGAGAGAGAGGAAGGTGGTGTGTATACATGTGTGTGTGTGTGTGTGTGTGTGTGTGTGTTGTGTGTGTGTGAGAGAGAGAGAGAGAGAGAGAGAGAGAGAGAGAGAGAGAGAGAGAGAGAGAGAGAGAGAGAATGTGGCACTTTGTTATTAGAGATCTGTACAAGAAGAGACAGCAGTGATCAGCCAGTTGCCTGGACTTGGCATCATGACATGGATTACAGAAGAACCCCATAAACCAGCGGCATTGAGGGTGGATGTTGGTGAATTGTCAGCTGTTAGCCGGGTGGTCAGTGGAAAGAGCAATCACAGTATTTCCACTCGCTGCTCTGTCCCCATGACTACCGTGCTAGACTGAGAGAAAACCAACGAAGCCCAGAGACAGCAAACACGGGTTAAAGCAAGTATTTTGGGAAGGGAACCAGCCGCCGCCGTGAACAAGTGGTTAGCGTCGCGGACTCCTGCTGAGAGGTTGTGGGTTCAAATTCCCATTAGAATCATTTCTGTGAGGGATTTTTCTGCTCCGAATGGCTCCTAACCAGAGTTGAGTTGGAGTTCACTGTGGGCTGCGTGCGTACGTGTGCGTGTGTGCATGTATGTGTGATGAGCACACACGCACGCACGCACGCTCGCACGCACGCTCGCACACACACACACACACACACACACACACACACACACACCCCACACACACGCACACACGCACGTACGCACGCACGCACGCACACATACACACACATACACACACCCCACGCACGCACGCACACACACACACACACACACACATACACACACACACACACACACACACACACACACACACACACACACGCACGCACGCACGTACGCACGCAAACAACACACACACACACACACACACACAAAACACACACACACACACACACACACACACACAGCGTGCAGCGAGCGTACGTGAGTGCGCGTCCGCGGGGGGGTTGCGTTTTGCGTGCGGCGGGATGTGTATGAGGAGAAACCCCAAGTAAAATTAAAACTGAAAAAAAAAAGACAAAAAGTAAAAAAAAACAACTGAAAAAAAATAAGATAAAGAGAAAACGGGAAAAAGGGGGGCATTTCCTGGCCCCCCGGCCCTCAACCAGTTTCAAAACCGGGGCGACCCCAGAATCCCCCTTTTCCTGTTTCGGGAAAAGGGCAAAACTTCAAAACCAAAAAAATAACGACCCTAAAACAAACTACTGTGTAGGATTATCCTTTTTCCCAAAAAAAAATTTTTACTAAATTTGTTTTGCTTAAAACTAATTAATTTTTTGACATAAAATCCCACACTTATTCTGACAAATTTTCTACCTAAAAAATTTTGTATAAAACAGACGGCAGACCCCGAGGCAGTGGGATTTTATAGAAAACCCCCATTAGGCAAAACCTGATCACTTAATTTAGGCTGGGGCCCGGCGGTTTGAAAGACAAGGGGCCCCTTTGTTCACAAAGAAAAAGCGCGGGGGCCAGCAAACCCGTTTACAAACTGGGGTTCCCTCCCAATTTGTGACCAAAAAAAAAAAAATAAAACCCCGCCTTGGACCTATTTTAACTTTTTCTCCCTTTTTTTTAAAAAACCGGGCCCCCCCCCCCGGGGGCGCACTTTGCCAGGGTTAACTTCAAAAATTATTGCTTTACAAATTTCTTGAACTTTCCCTCGAAAGAATGCAAAGACTCCCACGGCCCGACCCCCCACTCACTGCCCAAAACTGTCCCTCTTGCATACCCCCCCTTTCCCCAGCCCGCTTTTAACCCCCATAGGGCCCCAACGGAAAAATTTTTCCCCAAAAAAACCCAAAAAGGCCCCAAAACCGAATGTTTTTCTTTCCCCCCCTCTCCCTTCGGGGAAACAATTTATTTAAAACCCACACCCCACTTGTAAACAGATTTTCCTCGGGTATCTCCTCCCCAAACTAAAGGGGACAAAAAAAACGCACACATGTATCTCTCCCCCACGCGGGAGACAAATAAATTTTCCCAATGAATCCTCTTTACACGAGAGAAAAAAACCGCCCTTCCCACATGAATCTCCCTCAAAACGGGAGAAAAAAAAATCAAAGGTTCCGTTTCTTATAAACCCAGGCCTTCACTTTCCCCGTTATCCCCAAAAAATCCAAAACCGGAGAAAACAAAACCTCCCCGAAAATCACTAAAGGAAACCTCCCTTTCCCAAAGGGTAAAAGCTTCTCCCTTTTTCTCAATTCCCTGTTTTCTCTGAACAAAAAACGCCCCCTAAAAATTCTCCTGTCCGGGGAAATACGATTTCTCGACTTCTTTTTCCTGGATTTTTCCTGTCTCTTGAGAAACGACGACTTCAACTCCCTCCCGGGAGTTGGTACCTGCTGGGGCTTAAACTACCGGGGTGTTCCCCCAAAACCAGGGGCCATCTTCAACCCCCCAAAACGGGTAAAGAGGAAGGGGAAAGGGAAAAAGGGTGAGGGGGTAAAGGGGGAAAAGGGGTTTAAAACCCACGAAAAAGGGTTTTCTTGTAAGTAACCTGCTTCCCAATTCAACAAAAAATTCTTTCTCTCTTTCTTTAAAGTTTTCCCCCCCCCTGTAGCTTTCCCCAACAATCAATCGCCCCACCGGGAAATTTAACGGTCGGGCAACGAGGACCACCGCCCCTACAGGTTCGGGGTCCCCTAGTGCCATCTGCGGGGTTTTAAAAAACTAAAAAACTTTTTCCCCCCCTTTTTCCAAGTGAGTGCATACTCAGTTTTTCAAAACACATGACCGGCCCCTTTAAACCTTTAAACCAGCCCTTTTTAAAAAACAAAATTTTTTCATGGCATTTTCCCCACCCCCCAATGACCACTTTCCCTTTTTTCTTAAATGAGTCATACCCAAAATTTTTTTTTGGGGCGCCCGCTACACAAGCCCAAGCCAAAAGAAAATTTTTCCTTTAAAAATTTGTGGAAACGGGGAAAGATTCTATCACAACCCTTCATGTGATGGAGCGTCACATCCCTTGATGTGAGGCTCCCCTAAAAACCCAAAAAAAAAACAAAACCCCCCCCATCCGGGGATAAAAAATTTTTTTCCGGGAAAATTTTTTTAAAAGGATAAACCCAAACCTTCATTTAAAACACATCTTCACCATAAAACTCAAAATTTTGTAACCATCACAACATAAATTCCCCAAATTAAATAACCCAAACGTAAATCAATCAAAAAGTTTCCCCACCAAAAATAGCCCCTTTCAAATTTTCAGTCTTTTCTAAAAAAAAAAATTCATAAATATCACCTTTATTTCACAAAAAATACTTTTTCACAAATTCCCAAGGATAAAAAAATTTTGGGAAAATTTAACCAATTCAAACAAAAAATTGTTTTCAAAACTTTAAAAAAGTGAAGCACTTTTTTTTTCCAACGATCTTTGCCACATCAATGTTTCAAAACCCTCATGAAAATGAGAATTTTTCCCAAAAGTGTAAAATTTTTTCCCCCAATAAAACATTAAACCCAAAAAAACCCTTTTAAAAACAAAATTTTTTTTTCCCCACATTTTGGGGTTATATTCCCTTTGGGGGGAAAAAAAAGGTCACATGCTCTCCTTTTTGGACAATGACAAATAAAACAATTGGTTTGTCTCAAAAGCCAAAAATCAAAACATGTATATATCTTTCTAAAGAGTTATTTTGGCCCCACCACATACATAAAGATTCATCTTCCCAAGCCAAAATTTGACATAAATAGTACTTGAAATTTTTTCCCTTTTTTTACCCAAAAATAAATATTATTACCTAAAAATTTAAGTAGTCGTTTTCTTGCAAAACATAGTCACTTCAAAAGCAAATTAGCAAAAAAAATAACCCCCTTTTTTTAAAAAAGTCAATACATACAATTTCACGTCCAAAAATGAACAAAACCGTAATCTTAAAAAAGACAAAAAACAGGGAATAGGTTTTTTCCCTGAAGGAAAAAGTTACATTGGTCCAGAAAATTTACGAAAGTCCAAAAAAATCTGCCCCGACATTTTTTGTTCCAGGCCCCGGTTCAACAGAACTGGAATTCCCCCCTGAATGCCAAAAAAAAACCCTCTTAAAATAACCTCTGGTTTTTTATTCCCTTTTACGATTTCAAGAACGTCCGTTTGGGCTCTGGTCGTCTGTAACTGAAAATTTTTTCTTCCCCGGGCAAGAAACCCGGCCCAACTTTTTCACATGCCCATACAAAAACCAACAAAACCCCCCCTCCCACAACCTCTTTTTTTTTTTTTTTTTTTTTTTCAAACGGCCCAAGGGGGAGGTCCCGGTTTGCACTGGAAAATTTTAGAATTAAAATTAAAACTAAGGGGGCAATAAACCAAATTTTCTGAACCCCCGGGGAAAACCCTCAAAAACCCTCCTGAAAAAATCCCTTTTAAAATGTCTTTGAGGGGGTTTTTGTTTGACTTGTAAAACAATCATTTTACAGAACCACAACCCATAGGTTTCACCCTTTGATGACAGAATAGGAAGGGGACAACATCATCGCATGGTTTGATGTTAACAAAATTTCCAAAATTTTTCTGTTTTCATAACCTTTTATCTGTCTCTTGTAAAGTTACAATTTTTACAAATTCACATTTATAATGGGCTGTCATGTTACCAAAACAGTTTTTGACATAGGCCCAAAACCACTCAAAAAACCCACTGGTTGAAAGGGAACAATTTTTAAATTCAACTACTTTTTCAAAAATTTTCACAAAGAAAAACCTTTTCAATGTTTTCCATTTTGATCTTATTAAAATTTAAAATTCAAAAGTTTTTTTGAAACCCCCTGAAAAAGGGCCCTTCCACTAACACGAAGCTTTTTATTTCATCAGTTAGTAGCCCCAAGGGCTTTTTCCCCTAAAAACTGGGAAGAACGTTGGGCCCTTTGCTTTTCTGTCTCAAAGAAACCTTTTAACCCAACTGTTTTTTTTCCCATCAGCTGACTGTTGAGCAAGTCACATCATTCCCCTTTAAACGTTTAAAACATTCATAAACTAAAGGAAAAAAATTTTTTAAAAGTCATATTCCCCCCTTTTTCCCTCCAAATTTTGTCACCAAAAATCCAAAGGACCCCTTGGTGAGGGCCCCAAAAAAGAAGCCAAATGGGGGGAAAAATCCCGAGCGTTTTTGTTTTGGGCAAATTTCCCTGTATGCAAAAAAAAACAAAAACCGGGAAAAAACGATTTCCCCTTCCCGGGGGTCTTGCCCCTTTCAACCTTTCTCAACCCCCAAAGGACCAAAATTTCCCTTGGAAAAATTTAAAACCATGCCAATTCGAAAAAGGGGAGAAATGGCGTGGTTGAAAAAGGAAAGATTGCCCAAAATCCCCCTAAAATTTTTTTTCAAGAGATCAGAAAAGAATTGCGTTCCACAACCGAAGAAACCCTCTGGGAAACCCTACCCCTGGAAAAAAAAAAGAAAGGGTTTTAAGGCGACAGATACTGTACAATTTTTTCCCTTTAGTGGAATTTGCTTTTGGATTCCTTGTCCCCCGTTTCCCCCAAAAATCAAATATTGCATATCCCCCAAGAAGACCTGGTAAAGGGCCAACCCCAAACAATAGCTACCCCTTTCCCAAATGGAAAAGGAAATGAAAAGGCAAATTTTTGCAAAGGGGCCCATGGGGGCCGACCCCTTTTTTTGAAAATTTTCTTTTGGGAGATGTCACATGGGGCAGTATTTCGTAACTTTCCTTTTTAGACACCCCCCCCCCCTAAAAAAGAAACAAGAACTCTCTTTAAAGTTTTTTTTTGATCCACAGTGACCACGAAAAAATGCATTTAAAGACCTGTGCAGCACTGTTTCTCTAAGTGGGGTTTTTGGAACCAAAAAACCGCCCGGGTTTGTCCCCTTCCCCGGGACACCCCCTGTAAAATGTTAGAGCCAGTAAAGTACTTTGGGTTTTTTCCGGTTTTTTTACTCAGTGACATCTGTTTATGCCCGCAGAAAGTAAATTTTCGCAGCGCTCGTCTTTTTTCCCTGCAAAATTTTTTTTAAAAAACCTCTGGGTTTTCGGATTCAACCCCTTTTTGAGAAAATTTTTAAAGGGGCGGCTTTTTAAACCTTCCCCCCGCTCCAAATTTTTTACATTTGATCTAGTACTCCAAGACCAAGGAAAAAAAACATCCTCCCCAACCCCCATTAAATAAAGCGGGCAAAAACCGGCAAATTGGGCCCCAAAAATCCCAAGGGGCGCAACGGGGGTTTTCAAGACACAAACGGAAAAAAGCCCCGGGGGGGGAGTAAACGGTGTGTTTGACTGAAAATTTCGCCAGCGGAAAAGTTTCCCCTCTTGCCTCCAAACGAACCCACACTTTTGGGACAGATGGGGAAAAACTGGTCCCTTTAAGCACGGGAAAAAATTTTCCCAAAAACCAGCAGGGTGCACCCCCAATTTTCTCGCAAAACCGAAGCTGCAACCATTTATGGCTCCGTTTTCCCCAAACACCAGTCCCCCCAACAGATTTGATTTTGGGGGGTTTAAAACCCAAGGGCCTTTTTCCAAACAGGAGACTAATGGGGGGGTTTTTTAATTCCCCCCCCCCGGGCTGAAAAGGGGAAATTTTTGTTTCAAAATGGAAAATTTTCCATCACAAAAGAAAAAGCGCATGCTGAATTCGGGGAGCGACTGATTTTTGGGGAACTTTTGTTTTTGGCCCAACTGGCCCAAAAGGTCTACGTGGGGGGCCCTTGTCCCCGACCTCGGAAAAGTTTGCTGGGAGTAAAGGGTCTTTTTTCCCCGGGGGTGAAATTGGTATTTACGAAAATCCACCCCCCCAAACCCGGAAGAACCCTGTCCTTTCCTAAAGGGTGGTAAAAACCTTTAGGACCCAAAAATTTTACCCACGAATTTTTTCCCTTTTCCCGTAACCCTTCCCCGTCCTGAAGGGATAAATAAAATGGAAAGCAAGAGACCAAAGATGGAAAAAATTCCCCCCTTTTCCCAGCCAAAGCCCTTATCTGGGTTTAGCGATACAATACTTGTCAGGGCCCTTGACCCCATTTCCCCCCCACGTTTTCAAAATTTTTCCTTTCAAAAGAAATGGGCCAGACCTTTTCTTTTCAAACCCCGGAAAAATTTTTTTCTAAGAAAGGAATCTCCAGTGATTGAAAAGTCCCTTTTTCCTTTTTGGGGTAAAACGATCCATCGATCCAAACAATGACTCATAAAAGGAAACAAAAAAGATGGGAAAAATTTCTCCTTTTTCCGGGGGGCAAAAACGGGAAAAGTTCGTGAAAAACGAACAGCAGAAACATTGAAATTTTTTTTGAAGTTTTTCTTTTTAAAAATGTTTCCCCAAATTTTAAATTTTTTTTTCGCTGCCAAATGATTTGGGAACAATTTCAAAGCGCAAACCCTTTGAAAAAAAAAAGAAAAGCAAAATCAAGTTCCCCTTTTCCATTTTTCCTTTTTGGGCCCAAACCCCCAAAACGTTGCCCTGACAACAAAAAAGGAAAAAAAAACATCAAAACATCCCCCTTTTTTTTTTTTTTTTTTCCCCCGAAAGGGGCGGGGAACTTTTGGGAAAAAAACCCCGCTTTTTTGGGTTTAGGCCGGCTGCGGGAAACCCCCCTGGTGGAAAATGGTGGAGGTTCCCCTTGAAAGCCGATTCTTTTAATTTTAGCACAAATCTATTTTTAACTGCCTCAACTTAAATTGACGTTTTTTTTTACTTCAAACCTTCCCTCGTAATCTTTTTTTTTTTTCAAATTTTAGATTCCCCCCTGTATCTTTTTTTTTTCCCTCCCCCATTTAGCTTCCCTTTTGTAATCTATTTTCTTCCCCTTCCCCCCTGTAGTCAAATTTTTTTCAGCTTCCCCCTTTAGTCCCCATTTCTTAGCTTCCCTCTGTAGGCAAATTTTTTTCCCCCTGCTATTTTTTTTCTTCACTTCCCTCTGTATTTTATTTTTTTTCAGGGGTTCCCCCTGTATTCAATTTTCTTCGCTTCCCCCTGTTTTTACCCTGTCCCGCCCTATCCTATGATTGTTGCACATATTTTGTTTTAAATTTTCTCCCCCCTCAAAACCCCAAAAACGTTTCCCCTTGTTTTTAACAAATTTTTTCCCAAAAACAACCCCTAAAAAAAATCTAAAAGATAAAACACAAAACCAAACTCTAAGAAAGAATAAAAAAAAAGGGGATATATTTTGAAGTTATGTTTCACAAAAACCCAAAATTTTGAATTTTAAAAAAATACAGAATTTTTTTCCGGGGTAAACAGAAAACCCGGGGGTTTCTAAAACAAAGGGGAATATGAAAACCAAGGGAAAAAATTTTTTTCCAAAAATAATTTTTCAACTGTTTTTCAAATTTTGAATTTACAAAAAAAAATGAAGTTTAAAAAACAAAACTGTTTTTCCCCAAAAAAAAGAAAAAAAAAATAAACCCCAAAAAAAGTTTTTTTGAAAATAAATTTTTTTATAAAAATTTAAGTTCTTTCCCAAAAGTTTTTTGTTTGGGCAAATCTTTCTTTCTTCTAAAAAAATTTAAACCAAATTTTCAAAACAAATTTACCGCCAAAAAAAAAAATGAATAAAAAATTTAAAAAAACAAATGGGAAAAAACAAAAAAATTTAAAAAAAAAGGGGGAAAAAACCCCAAACAAACGGGGAAAAACCCACCTAAAAGATGAAAATTTGAAAAGAAAACTAGATAGGAACCAAATTTAGGGGAAGGGTTTTAAAGATTTTTTAAAAAGGGGGTGAAAAGGAAAAGAAAGAAACACAGGAAAACCCGGAAAAAGTTTGGGAGAAACCCGAAAACAAAAGAAGCCCACAACAAACAACCCTATGGGGCCCCTTTCTCCCCCCGTGAAAATTTGGGGACGGGAAAAACAAATCACTGCACAATAAAAACCACACTACAGTAATAATACAAAAACTAAACAATCAATTTAATAAATGCACATTTCACCCAAACCAAAGAAAATCCGCAAAACCCCAAACCCAGAAAAAAAAAAATTTATTAAAAAATAAATTTTTTTTTGGAAAGAGCGGTAATCAACTCCCCACCAAAACTAATTTGCTTACGGGGAAAGTTGTTCCCCCCACCCCTGAGGGCAAAGGGGAAAAATCAAACCCGAAACAATAGGAAAGCGAAAGAAATAGATAATTTTTTTGGGAAAGGGGAAAAACAATTGGGCTTTTCCCCCAAAGGGCCCTGTTCCCCCGCTAAAAGCAGGAAAGGGGGTTGGGCAAACAGTCCCCGGAAAAGGGGGAAAAAAAACTCCCAATTTCCCTAAGGGGGAAAAAGGGCAGCGACACCCTCAACGCCCTGCCCCCTTCAGCCAGGGTTTGAGGAAAAAGGGGTTGGGGGAAACGGGCCGAGGGGGGAAGGGTCAAAAAGAAATCCCAAACCAAAAAAAAAAAAAAAAACCCTTAAAAGAGTAAAAGCAAACCCAAAAAAAAATGCAACCACCCCAAAACCCCATATGAAATAGCCAAAAAAAAACAACAAATCAAAAATTATAAAACAAAACAAAAAAATCAACCCAATTTTCTTTTTTTTTTCCCTTCCCCAAAAAAACCCTTTAGGGCACCAAAAAAAAATCCTTTTTTTTTTTTTTTTTTTTTTAAACCCCTTTTAGGGGACAAAAATAAATCTTTTTTTTTTAAAAACCCCCAAAGGGGACAAATAGAAATCTTTCTTTTTTTTTTTTTTTTTCCCCGGGGGAAAAAAAAACGGCACTACCCGGGGAAACTGGGGGTCGGGGGGCCCCCCCACTGTCCCCCCCCTGTCACTCTTGCAACCCGCCCTTCATGACAAGCAATTTTCTCCATACCACACGGAACAATCTTTTTTTCCCAAAAAACCAAAAAAGGCGCACTAAAACCCCAATTTTTTTTTTTTTCTTCTCCCCCTCCTCCTTCCCGGGAAAAAAAATTTCCAAAAACCCATCCTTTTCCACATTTTTAAAAAAAATTTTTTCCTCTGTATCTCTCTCCCAAAAACTTTAGAGACAAATAAATCTGCACACATGTATTTTTCCCCTCACCTCACGTCGGGAAACAAAACAACTTTTCCCCCTGGGATCTCTTTTACAAATTAGAGGAAAAAAAAAAATTTTTCCCACATGTATCTCTCCCTCACACGGGGAGATAAAAAAAATTTTAGTTTTTGCTTTTTATAAAAACCGGGGCCTTCACATTTTCCTTACCAAAAAAACCCCAAACCCGGGGGAATACATAACTCCCCCGAAATTTACTGAGGGCCCCGCCTGCCCCCAAGTAAAAGCTTCTTTTTCCCCCCCCCCGCTTTCCCAAATTTCCCCGTCCCCCTCTGAGGGCCCAAAATACTGCCCCCTTGTTCAAATTTTCCCCGTCCGGAGATACGAGTCTCCCACTTTTCCCTTCCCGGAGTTTTTTTCTGTCTCTTGAGAAACGACCGGGGCTTTTTAAATCCCTTCCCCCGGGGTTGGTACCCCGCTGGGCCGAAATACCAGTGTTTCCCCCAACCCCTGGCCATCTTCCAAAAACCCCCCCCTTTACGGGGTGAAAGAGGGGGGGTGAAGGGGAAAGGGGTGACGGGGGAAGGGGAAGGGCTGAAACAAAATAAGGTTCGGTAAGTAAAAACCCGCTTCCCAATTCAACATTGAATTCTTTCCCCCCTTCATTAAGGTTTTTTTCCCCCCTTTACTTTTCCCCCAACTATCTATTTGCTCACCTTGGGAAAAAACTGGTAAAGGGAACCCAGGACCACCCCCCGAAAAGGTTTTGAGTCCCCTAGGCCATCTGCTTTGGGGTTTAAAAATTTACTCTTTTCCCCCTTTCCCCCCCCCTTTTCCAAATGAGTCATACTCAATTTTTCAAAAAACCTGACCAGCACCTAACCTTACCAAGCCCTTGTTAAACAAACACTCAGTGGGTCCCTTTCACCCCAATTTCCACATTCGTTTTTTTGAATGAGTCATACTCACAATTATTTTTTGGGGGCCCCCGCTTAAAAACTAGTTTTAAACCAATGAATTTTTCTTCCTTTTTAAATTTTGGCAACGGGGAAATGAATCATACACTAACTTCATGTGATGGAGCGTCCCCAAAGCCTTGATGGAGGGAACGTCACAATGACTCGACACTAACCCCCCAAAAGGGGTGCTAAAGTCGGCAAGAGCTGGGCATTTGAAAGCCCCTGGCTTTCCCAAAAAAGACAACCCGGGTTTGGTTTACAGAGGAACAACACTTTTTAAAGGAGGGGGCATAAGCAATACAACAGGGTTATGGTGGAGTTAAAAAAATAAAAAAAAAAATTAAGGGGCGCTGTTTTTTACCTTGAAAACCCAAAAAGGGAGTTTGCTTTTTTGGAAGGGGGGGAGAAAGAAAAAAAAAGAACCAAGGCCCCCCAAATGTTCAGCGACAGGTGTACTAACTGGCGATTAAGAGCGCCATAAAAGCTCTATCCAAAGCATATTTTACTTTTGAAAAAAACACACTAACTCCGCCAATGCTGGTCCTAAGCCCGGATGAACTTTTGTTGTGCGAGAAGGAAAGTATAATGAAACTCTTTGTTCTTATGACGATTGGAATGTTAAGTTTTCTGAACTACTGTGAGGGGCTTCTAAAAATAGAACGGTTACGCTGTAACCCCCTTTGGGCCCTAGCAGCGAAGGCTAGGCTGTTGAGGCCACAGGGACGACCTAACAGCGTGCAGGCCTGCGTGGTGGGGTTTGGACTACTGACGATAGTATGACGGGCTTCTAAAAATAGTAACGGTTACGCTGTAACCGCCCGGCGACGTTCAAGTGTGAACAAGCACTGTCCTGTCTATTGTGTTTTGTTTGTGTTGTGTTTGTTGTTTTTTTTGTGTGTGTGTGTTTTGTCCCACCCTATGCACGCACGTCCCCCACCCCCACCCCAGCATGCACACCCCCCACCCCACCCCCACCCCACGCATGCACACCCCCCACCCCACTCCCACTCCACCCCACCCACCCCCACCCCACGCATGCACACACTCAAGTCACTTTTAAGTTCTTAACTTAAGTCACCCCAAGTCACTTCTAAGTTCTTACTCAAGTTATCCTTAAGTTATTCTCAAGTCACTTCTAAGTTCTTACTCAAGTTATCCTCAAGTTTATTCTTAAGTCACTTCTAAGTTCTTATTCAAGTTGTCCTCAAGTCATCCTTAAGTTCTTACTCAAGTTACCTCAAGATTGTAATTAAGTCATCCTTTAAGTACAACCAAGTTCTTATTTAAGTTACTTATCAAAAAACAATACAATCTATGTTTTTATCTTAAATAGTAAATGTCTAATATATTTGCACACACGCCTCAAAAAACGCGTCATCATTGAGGATGTCTTGCTCAGCGTCCTTGGCGCGAGATTGGTTAGCATAGATCTTAATGAAGTTCTTACATCCTAACAACCGCATTGATTACAATTCTGGTCTATGGAAATGTCTTTTATAGACTCCATGTCTTTATTTATTGACTCCATCATTTTATAATACCCATGATCTATTTTTATCAAAAAATTTAAAATTAAGTTTCTTAAAATATTATTACATTTCAAATGGATCAAAACGATCTTTGTTGTTGGCGGTTTGGCATGTTTTTGTCTTCTGTATTTAGTGGTTCAGATTCTTTTGACTGCTTTGGTTCTTGTTGCCATTGTTTATATATTTTATAACAGTAAAAACCGCCCCCAGCAGCAGCAAGGGCGCCAAAAATGACAACAGTTTTAAGTTTAAATATTCCTGAAGACTTTGGTGCTGTAGGTCTTGAATCGCATGGAGTTTTTATAGCTGGCATTGAATCAACTTGTTCTGGCGTTGGCGGTGTTATGTTTTCATTATGAGCTATATCTGTAACATTAATTTTTTTTGTTTGTTCCACTCTGCTAATTTTCTTCCTGCTTTAACACGCCCAGGATGAGGATGCTTTTCACTGGTCTCCACCTGATTCAGTGTTTTCTGATTCTGCTGATTTTCTGGCTTGGTTACTTTCTCTACCTGATTCAGTGTTTTCTGATTCTGCTGATTTTCTGGCTCGGTCATTTTGAAGGAAATAAAATCTATATGATTTTAAAAGTTATTAATCCCATGATTAATGGCGATAACAATGTTCCAAAAACTGTAATATAGATCACAGCTTAGAGACTCTAATGACTTTGTTAAAACTGGATCCTGCGTTAAATCATACATAAAGTCTTGTTCAGAATCAATGGGAGCAAATTTACTAACTATTTAGTGTATAAACTAAGAGCCGTTTGCCCGACACTTTACCATTCTTGATCCTAGTTACCTCATACCTGTTGTGTACTTTATAATGTCCTTGTGGCGACATCTGTTGAATCTGTTCTATGCTGAATTCAGTTCCGAGGAACTGTTTTTGTTTTTCACATGCTGCCAAAGAATACAACCTCTCCTTTTGGGGCATAATAGCTTGGTCATCAACTTCTTCATTTGTAAGTCCAAGACGGTTTAGGCCGCTCTGTAGCTCTAGCAGATCATCACTGTTCATGTTTTTTATTAATTATAATTATTTTATTTTTAAAATGAGCGCCGAAAAAACTATTGCCAACCTTGTATACCATTCTGCTGTTATTGGAGTCTAAGTGTAGATACACGATGCTGGTAAAAGCCTGTTAAAATAAAACCGGCAGATCTTGGCAAACTAGACTTTGAAAGACTCAGCAAAACTGATTGCTATTATTACAGCTTCATTTGCTACGAAAGATTTTCTAGTTAATCAAAAAATAATTCCAGAGAATATAAATATGTAAAAAAATACATTTATAAAAAATGGCTTCACTCGTAATGATGATAGGCGGCGCTGTGGTGAATGCGCTCGCTTTTAGCGAAGTAATTACGCATTTAGTAAACTATCGGGATGACGGTGAGAGAAAAAGACATAACAAAGCTATGAGCAACTAGCTGCAGCACAAGATCACTATGAAAAGCAGAGAATTGAGCAGTTAGATTTCATTAACGACACACTGAAAAAACAGGGGCATGCAGCTTACACATTTAAAAGATGTTGATCAAGCAATAAAGGAATATTATCTAGTAACGGGCAAGCCAATCGAGACATTGCCCCCACCAAAATTTAGCGACTTTTATCAAACATCAGAAAAAACAAAAGATGCAAGAAATCGCGTTTATTGTCGTTGGTATGACTGTTGTGTATTTTGTTGCGCATAATATTGCTAAATAAAAAATGAACAAAATCTATTATTCACCAAAAGGATATTGGAAGGGAATCACGGCAATTAAAAAGCTAAGCCAAGCAGCGGGTGTCAGTGAAACAAACAGCAAAAGAAGGTTATCTAAACAAGCGATTTGGCAAATTTATTTACCTGCACCTAAACGAATACAGAGACCACACTTTGTGAACATAATACCGAACGACACCCATCAAATGGATCTTCTATATTTATCCCATGATACGATTAGACGAAAAAGATTTAAGTACGCACTCACAGTCATTGACGTAGCTTCAAGATACAAAGATGCGGAGGCCATTAACACAAAAGAGTGCTTCTGCTGTTGCTGTCGCTATACAATTGATATACCAACGAGGTCCTTTAACTTACCCTCGCATGATTCAAGTCGATGATGGAAAAGAATTTAAAGGCCGAGTGAATCAATTATTGTTAAAACATAGAGTTACCATTAAAAGAGGCATTCCAGGAGTTCACAGATCACAGGCTTTAGTTGAAAACTTTAACAAACAGTTATCTGAAAGACTTTTTCCTACCAGTATCACAGAGAGCTGATTGACAATTCTCGCAACACAGAATGGGTCAGAAGACTGCCCTCAGTTTTTGCGCGCAATGAATAATGAAGAATTTAAAGGGCTAAAGCCAGTACAAGCAATCAAAAAACAAACAATAGATGTTGTTGAAGGAGAGTCTTTATCCGCAAACTATTGCCGTTTTGGTTTAAAAGTAAGGTACCTTTATTTACCGGGGAAGCAGAAGGGGACACTCGCATTAGGGCAACAGATCCATTTGAGTGTTGATCCATATGAAATAAAAGAATTGTAAAGATGAATCCGCCCGTGTATTATTTACGAGAAACTGGCACAACAAAACAACCAGCTCCCCAAAGATCTTTTGTGAAGGAGGAACTACAGATAATCCCGCCAGACACAGTTCCGCTTTAATTAATTTACGGTTCTACAATGTCCGATTGCATATGAAAACTCTGATTAACAAATACTCGTTTTGTGTTTGTTCTATCTAATGACTTCTTTGTTACAACGGTTGTGTTGATCTCATGTAGATTAGATCGTAGTTTACGTTGTTATGATGAAAAGTCTTATTGTTAAACAGGCTTCTTTGTAGTTGTCATGTGATATGTTTGACTGCACAACACTGCGAGATATTCCTTTTGCTTTCTTAATGGTTTTTTCCTGGCTCGAATACTGTACATTTTTTACCTAAACCCAAAAACTCCTTAATCACCTTTCCAGATAATTCATCCTTCATCTTTCCTAAAACCTTCTTGTTGGTAATTGAATGTAAAGGCGATTCTTTAGGTAATCGGACGTGTCCTACCATCCTGCTTGCCCTTTCGCTACTTCTGATTCCATGTCTTTATAGATATCTCAGTAGGGATATCTATACAAAACTATCTGTATCTGTGTAAAGTACTCTGGACTCTGGATACAAGGGCTTAAAGTAGTCATAAAGAAATTCTAGCATCAAAAGCTTTGATAATTCTAAAACGGTAAACCCAATAAATACAGGTTTGTCCAATTTGACTTTCTTTTTTTTCATCATTATGCCAAAAAGCTGATCATGAAATCTTCTAAAGTCTTGATAATTAGTTTAGAAGTCAGCTTAATTGCTTCGTTCTCTTTGGTGACCAATCTGACATCTTTGCGCTTGTGCGGATTTTCCATAGTCTTTCCGAAACAGCTGTTGTTCATCAGCTTGAAAAAGTCTTTTTCTGAAGCATCTGTGGATTTGTTCTGAGATCAGTGTTCTTCATGATGTATGGTTCATGAACTGTTCTTGATCAAAAGCAATTATACGATGAACTGCTGTCAACTTCAAACCATGTCTTAAATAAAATTGTAGAAGTCTGTAATGACAGACATAATTTTTTTTGCCGCGAAGATTAGGCACAAGTTTAGGCGGTTCTGTTTTTGCCATCTTTAGCTTTCTGCCGCTAATGGATAGTCATATGCAGGTCATGGAGTTCATGAGGATATTCTAAGTCAACTTCTAGAATGTATCCACGCTGTTGACCCGGCGTCAAACTGCCCAACCACTTTAATGCTTTTTGAATATTTTTTTTCGGATCGTCTTCTGTGTGCATTTTAAAAGTTACGTAATGGAAGTGATTGCGCCATAGCCCAACCATACAGATTGTTTGCATCTAAATACATGAGATGTTAGACCTTTTACTTGGATCATAGTTATCTAAGTATTTGTTGTTTGCTTTACAGTAATGGTGCGACGCCATACTAATTCTCCACGCAATCCGTTTTCAATCATCTGAATCATTGGCAGGTCAGACAATAAATCAATCTGTACTCCAGTAAACTTTAAGAAAGCATCCAACTCATCCCGGGCGCAGAAATGTAATGCGCAGGATCCAGGCTATAATGTTTCATGCAGGTCTTTCTATAATTTTTCAAAGACGTCCGCCAACAAACATACATCAGCCATCAAGTATGAATCATGATAGTCTCCCATCGTTTTAACACTCTAACTTCTGCCACGCATCTTGAGCATGTTGGTAATCGGAGTCGCTGATTTCCTTTCCTCTAAGGCTAGAAAAGAACGCGCCTTTAGGTGGAAGTGTATCTTCGTCAAACCTTTCCCAACTGTTCATGTACTCATAAGGGTAAACGCCCTTTCTAACAAGAGTTGGGTCAAAATATTCTTCTGTTATTGGGCAGGACTTTAAGGTCATAGCCGTGACTCTAATGAACCCATCATGTGTTGCATAGAGTCATAAAAAGACATGTTATTTAAAGTGAAACACATGTACTTTTCTGATGACTGTGCAATGCATGTTACCTTGAAAGCATTGTTTACTGCTTGCATTATAAGGTGAGAGTCGCAACCTCGCAAGTTGTGAAAGAATACAGCAGCTTCCAATGTTTTTGGGTCAACCTTTAGTTGAAGATTGCATTTACTGTGTGCTGCTCCTCTGAACTTCCCACTAATGTGATCATGGTCTCTTACTGTTGGATTCGCTGCGTCTGATGAAAGGCATAAACCGCAAATCCAACAATGATGGCTGAGTCATACTGTTGTTGGTCTTCAGGTGTCATCATGATTTCAGATAAATTCAGATTATTAGAACAATCATTACGCACTTGCTGCATGCGCTGTAAAAATCTTCTAGCCCATTTGGTCCTCTATATAATTCTGGCGTTGAATGGCGCCATCTACCTGACAACGATGAAAGCAAATGAACAAATCTGATGATACTCACAAAGGCTGTTTTTGGAAGTTCTGTGATTGGCCCTCATAAGGAACAATGAGTGATTCAAAGTCTGCGTAAACAACATATGGAGAATTTGCAGTTTTTTTCCAGTCTTAAAACTAACTTTACTGCCTTCTGGGGGCGTAATTAGTTTGTATACAGTCAACTGGCCGATACAATTTTCTTACGTCGATTGCAGCTTATCGGATGGAATTCTTGTTAAACATTTTCTACAGAATTCTTGTTTGCTATGTTTTTTTGTATATATGCTAACAGTCCTACTCATTGTGCTATCAATGCGTAATGTGGTAGCGGTGAAAACATCAGTAGTAAGTCAAATGATTTTTGCCTGGATCGCCTATTGTTGACTGTTCTTGGACACTTTAATAGGTTGTAATTTGTTTCCTCACCCCTGGTAGACATTAAAGTTATTGGTTTTTTGTTCTTCAAACTGATAAATGGAACCCCGCGCTAGGGAAAAGGATATTCCATAAAGTTAAGATCATTGATGAAGGGGTGAATTAGACACTCTCCTGTTTTTTTGCGGACGTATGCACCTTGCGGAACACCCACATAAAACTTTGTTGTCTGTATTTTTTATTTAAAAAACTGCTCTTTTTGAAACTAATGCTGGAGGTGGGGAATGAAACTTTGCCAACAATGGGTGCATATTAGCCTTTTAATCTGATCCTGGGATTCGCCCTCTCCCAACCAAGCCTTTCCATTTTGGCTTTCTTCACGGCCACATAAAACTTGTAACAGGGGGTTCCCAAAACCGGGTTTAAGCTTTAAAGGGGAAAAATATCTGCTGTTTAGTTGAGCCCCCAGATTTCTAGATTTTCTTCATTTTTTGTTCATAGTCTTTAAAAACAGCTAACATTACTTAACGGGGCTTTTTGTTTTTTTCCCCTAACTTAGAAAAGCATGAAAACACTTGCCCAAAAACCTGCTGGATCAATGACTTCTAATCAATTTTTTTCAGTGCCTTTTGAAAATTTTTTTCATGCTTCAAACAATTCGTCGGGACCTTATATATTTTACCCAGCTGAGTTTTTTTTCAACTCAAAAATATTTTTTTTAAATAAAAAAATTTTAAATCATTCGATGGCTTTTTGGCTTGGACTTAAAAAAAAAAAGTAAACCCCCTTTGGCGTTGTTAATGTGATTTTTTTTTAAAAACAATTTTAAATGTTTTTTTTACTTTTTTTAAGTTTCCCTTTTTTTATTTGCTCGGGTCTGGCTTTTGAAAAAACTTGTCCTCGCCTTTCTTTAAGAAAAACTTTTGTCTTTTGTATCATCAAAATCGGCCTGAAACACTAAATTTTCCCCGTGTGTTTTGAGTCGCTAGTGCTTTATTTTTTTCACTGAAGGGAAAACAAGTTAGCTGATTTTTTGAACCATACGTGTCTTTTAGTTTTTTTTTATTTTTTTGCGGGCAGCACCTAGGGCTAATGAACAAGGCCAAGACTAAACAAACCGGGGCCAAGGTTAAAGGGGGGTGAAAAAAACCCCGTTGCAAAGACCCCAACCTTGCCCCCTGCTGATAGAGCCTTATATTGGGGCTCCATATTAAAAGGGTCAGCAAAAAGGGGCCAGAATCCCTTTCTTTTGGTTTTGCGTATTTTGAAAGGTCCTGCCATTTTTGTAGCTTTTGTGAAATTTTGGTTAATCAAAAAGTTTTTTATGGGGGGGTTTTTCACTATCTCTTCTTTTGGCGACTTGGCGCTGTGGCACTTTTGGATAAACCGAGTATCTGCTTTTTTAAAAATGAAAAAATAATTTAGTAGGGTGCATTTTTAATCTGTTATTTCAATAAGCTCGCATATATAATAAAAACAAAATGTACTTTAATGGTTTATCAACATCTTTTTCTTTCCCCAAATTTTAAAGTTTTTACTTTTTTAACCCTTTCTCCACTTCCATGCAATGATTATCCTTTTTACCTAGATCAACCATAAACCGTTTTTGTTGTTTAAAAAATCGTCAACCCAACACTTTTAAGATTAGATCTTTTAGACACAAGGCGCTGTTGGCTTCTCACCCCCGCCCCCCAAAAAATTTTTTATTTCGTCAAACGTAAGGGCTAAGCGCAGCAAATTTGGGTTTGGGCACCCCCAACGAACTTTTACTTTCGTTATTTTTGGATTTAAAAACTTTTCACTTGCTCTTTTGAATGGGTTTTTATCTTTACACAGCCAAAAAATCCTTTTAACGATTTGCTGCGACACAAGATTAAAATTCCATTTATGTCGCCTTGCTTTTGGGGAAAATTTTTTATATAATGCACCTTTTGTAAAATTGCTAATTTTTTTTTATATTGTTGCTCATCAGCCTTGCAAAATTGAGTTGCAACAACATCAAATTTAACAAAATGTCGAAATGCTTCTTCTTCGGTTCTGTAATAAAAAACACGTTTTTTTTCAAAAAAAAGTAGTTCGTATACAAACTGTCTTTAATTCCTTGAAAGTATGGGGGGTCGCTTTTAACAACCAAAATCTAAGGGGAAAAGAAAAGCATTTCCTCGCAAATTTACAGTGCCTTTTTTGCTGCTTTTTGATCTGGGTCGAGTTCGGCTCATTCGAAGTTTTTAGGCTTCTTTATTTTCAATTTTCCGAAACGCAAGACACCCTTTCATTCGCGGGGAGCCATAGATCAGAATAGGTTTAAAAATTTCTGCATTGTGTAAAGAAAATACTTTTTCCCCTCAATTTTATGAAATTTTTAAGAGCCCCTCCCCAATCTGGACAACTGTCCGCTGGGTCGTTGTTGAAGCGGTTTATTTTTAAAGTAATCGGCGACCTGGGACAATCCTTCATCCGCTCCTGGGCGGAAATTTGACAAAAATTTTATCGCTCATAGTAATGGGTTATTTGGAACAGTAAAATTCCTTTTTTTTTTCCCCACGCCAAAGGTTCTTTCAGTTTCTATCGGGGTCAAAATCGAGCCATAACTTTTACATTTTATAAACAAAAAAAAAATTAATTATTTAAAAAATGGCAAATTGAAGGGGAAGAAATTTTGGGGAAATTTTGTCTTGGAGCGCAGGTAATACCCTTTTGAGCACTCAATTTGGGCCCCATTGCGGGGTGAAATTTGAAAAGGCAGCAAAGGGGTGAATTTAAAAAAAATAAGGTCAGATCTTATACCAAATTTTTGGGCAAGAACCCCCCAAAAAAATTAAAAACCCCTTTTATTTTTAAGTAAAAGATAAAACCATTGTATTTAAAAACACAAAAGAAATTTTTTCCCTTTTTTTAAACGAGCTATCAAAGTTTTGGGTGGGGGACAAATTAATCAAAACTCATGCGACAGCGGGAAACGCCCTTTTTTTACGAACCAAAAATTTGGTCCGAAGAAATTAAAAGTTCAAAAAACAACAATACTCCCAACAGATAACCAAATGCAAAACTGAAACCCAAAATTTAAACAAACAGCAGACAAAATAATAAAAGCTATAGAACAAAAGCCCGAAGAAAAAAGCAGAACCCACTGAAGAAAAAAAAAACACATTAAAAACAATACACTCCGCCCTACTACCTATAGAGAATTATTAGCCCTTATGCTTTTTAAAACCACAAAGGGGAATTTTTAAACAATTTAAAAAAAATGACTGAAATAGAGAGCATATAAAAGAAAAAAGAAAAAATTGTTGAGGCTGACGACGCCAACTTAGACCTGATATTAAAGAAAGAAATAAAACAAAGACTAAAAGATTTTGAAATACAAAGATCAGCAAGACTAGAAGTGTACTACAACCGAGACCAATTACGACTAAGTGAACAGAATAAGAGAAACTATCGAAAAATTTTTATATGAAAACACAACACTACAGAAACAATTACGAACACAACATGTTTAGAGAGCAAGGAGTCACATTAGCAAGCGTTATAACGGCCTTAGGATTTGCAATAAGTACACTAGTGATGGCTATTACAGCGGTGGTGGAGGGCAAAGTTCAGTGCCGCCATCGCCATCTCCTCACCGATAAATCATGGTAAAAAACAGCTTGATCATCTTGCGAGTTTATTAAAAAAATTAGCGGTAAAGCTATAGACTCTTTACCTGGTATATTAGGGAGTATCGTTAGCTGGCTTTTGTCTACTGCAAGCAAAGTAGTTGGCTTTATGGCCGAGCACTTATGGGCATTAGTTCTCTTAATAGTTGGGTTAATATTTAGTAAGATAAAGGCCGAGTAATCCTAGGCCAGTTAATCCAACAACAAGCGCTATCTTTTCATATTCATGGTCATTACTTTTTTTTGCGGTCTTCAACGGTCTTTGGGCTTTGGACCTCGGGGATTGGATGACTTAATCTTGGGGGGGTCATAGTGTTTTTTTATTGTTTGTCAATATTACTGGCTCAGAATTTATGTCGTTTTTTCCGACCTTCTGTTCATTGCCTGCCTTAATGATTTTATTGTTGTAGTTTATTATTGTTCCTACCTGGAGTCTGAGGTCAGAAGGCAGCATGTATAAACCAGTGCCAACAGCAAAGTCTACTTTCGATCTTGCGTATTGTAAAACATGTTGGTACCTTTTTATACTTGAAGATAAATCAACTCTAGAATTAATGGCGTCCTCTAAATTTGCTAAGTATTCTTTTTGTGCATCAAGGCCAGTAGAAGAATCAGTTTATGCTCGATCTCGTTTGTGCTTGCGAACCTAGCAAACACCAAACGTAAGTACGAATAGAGTCGTTTATTCGTACTATTCCTGCTTTAGTTAGGCCCTCAGATGTGTCTAAGATAAATGTTGTCCATGCTGTTTTATGCTCTTGCTCTATGGACCCAAGGTGAACAGTCGTGCCTGAAGAGAAAGATGTATAAGGAGGATTCCAGTCATAGTTATACTTTCTGTGCACGCCCCAAAAATAAGGGGTGCCTAAGCCATGATTGCGACTTTTGTCTAAAGTCTTCTAACATTAATATTGAATTCGTTACAGTCCTTTCAAGCTTCATGTCTATTTGTTGCAAATGATAAACGTTTTGTCATTTGGCAATGGCGCTTGCAGTTCAGTCAAAATACGTCTGAAGGTGTAATAAAAATGAAATCTGTACACAGACCTCACCAAAGGATCAGGATGATTTAAGTGATCAGCATACGACACTCCACACCCCAGTTGATGCACAAAACACAGCAAAGTTTAACTGGTTCTGATAAAACTGCATCGGATGACTAAACCACACTTTCGGGATTAGTCTTTTTTAATAGGGGGTTAAGATATTGGCTAATGGAGTACTCACCTTTTATGAAAAGCGACAGTCTGGGTCACAGAAATGACGAGGGTGTCAGTTGTTATATTTTTAAGATTGTAGTGCGGCCCAACAGAATATTTTGCTTTAGTATTAATTTGAACGCACTCATTTTTAATTTGTTTAAAAAATGTTTGTAACAATAACAACCCAAGACCGTCCTTCGTTTTTAGAACATGCTATTGATAACAATTGCGGAAGCAGAATGGTTGCGCTTCATGAAATATTTTACAAAGTCGTATGGTTTAATATAAGCGAAACCAAGAACAATAATAAGGTTCTAAAAGTTGATAACATAGGGCTCAAAGTTAGCCAGTTAACAATACCTGATGGTTATTACGGGTTTTGCTCACTAAAAGAAGCAATGAGTAACTTTGACATTACTCTCAAACTTAACAATGCAAATCTAAAAACAATATTAACATTCAAACCTGAAAAAGCAAATTACTTATTTGATAAAGAGCTAGCTAAAATGTTAGGCTTTGAAGCTGACACTCAGGACACTAAAAGATTTGTTGTTACACCAGACAAAACTACTTATGAGGGGGAAAGTCCGCTCAATCTTGCATTACATT
The DNA here is from genome assembly GCA_018398815.1 of Conus ventricosus. Lineage (NCBI taxonomy): Eukaryota > Metazoa > Mollusca > Gastropoda > Neogastropoda > Conidae > Conus > Conus ventricosus. Next base: position 62,681,206 of record CM031613.1, read on the forward strand.
CATTACTCTATGTTCATTTGGATGAACTGAGCACTGATGAAAACTTATATGATGGAAGGCCCTCAACTGTTTTAAGAGCTCTTCCATCTGGGAAAGCCGCATATTGCGATTATGAAATTATACAATTCCCTAATTTACAGTTTAAAAAATTAGTTTGTGGGAGGTCGGATCATTTAATATAAAATCACAAACAAAACAGGGAAAGTCGTAAAATGTGATAACCTGCACATTGTTTTGGAAATAAAATAATAAGTTGTACTAAAAAATGTCGCGTGGGCCAGAAGAATCCGGAGTTACATTAGCGCCTGTGAGGTGTATAACTTTAGAATTAAAAGACCTTGCAGACGTTGCAGACTTTGAACAGAATGGTGAGATAGGCGTTTTGTATGGTTTTGAGTACACTAAAGATGGTGATTATAAACGCAAAGAGGTTGGCGACAACAAAAAGTTTCCTAAACTAGAACAGCTGCGCAATCTAGAAGCAAATAATGTTGGCCAGTATGAATATAAAATAGTTCGAAAACCTGACCTCAAATGGCACTTGGAACCATATTTAGAATGGAAATAAAATTTGAATTCATAAGCCCATTTACATTTTTTAGCCGTCAAAAAAGTTTCAGAAAAGCATTCAACTCTGGCCCTTTACATGTAAGTCTTATGCCAGATGACAATAGTCGGAAAGAGATTGAAATAAAGCCGTATAGGAATAAACAGTACATCCTCCACAGAAGAGAAACGGTTTTAAAAGATGCTTCTACAAAATTACAATTCATTCCACAAATGAAATTGGGAGACACGTTCAAAATGATTTTTTGAAATTTCTGTTTTAAAAATTAAAAGGAATGGGGGGGTGGGGTTTTTGTGACGCCCTTTCAAAAAAATTAAAATTACTAAAAAACTTAGATTTTAAAAATTTAAAAAGTTACCGCGTCTTCTTCACAATGTGAGGATATTAAGGTTAACAACCCCCAACAAAATCAATTATCTAAATAAAACAATCTTACAGAACAAATTGTTAATCTTACAATTTAGCCCTTATGGATTTTTTTTTATAAACAATTTCTAAAAGGAGTATGAAAACAAAAAACGGGTTAATTAAATTCGTTTAAAACTATGGACGTTAAACTTTTGACAAAAAACCCTCTTTGTTCATTATTTGTGGACAACTTTTTTTGGGGGCTTTTACCCTCGCCCTGTTACAAACATTTTCGTTAAAATTTTGTAAATTTTGTTTTTTTTCTGCCCAACACTTAAAGGGAACAAAGCTTCCCGATAAAGGTTTATAGGGACAGATAATAAAAATTTTTTATTAACCTAGAAATAAATAATGGTTTTTTAAAACAGTTTTAAAAACTGTTTGAAGGAACCAACACAAATTATTTAATGACTGTTGGCAGAAAAGACAAGTTAAAAAGAAAACATTTTGTCAAAACCCCTTTCCCGGGAAGACATGTGGGGATAATTGGGATTTTATGTAAAAAATAAACTCTTTTAAAAGATTTTAAAAACCGTTAAAGACTTATTTTTTTTCACATAAAAGACAAAGACTCATTGAAGAATTTTTTGCGCGAAAATGAGGTTGAAATGTCAGAAAAACATAGGTTTTAACAAAAACTAAAACTAAAAAGGCATTATATTAAAAACGAAAACCCTACACAGTATGCATGTTTGTATCTTTTTTTTTTGGTATTGAAGCTCTTTCAAAACGGGAAAAGGGCATCGGGATCGCCCGGGCGAAACTTTGAGAGCGGGGGACCAAAATGCCCCTTTTCCTGTTCCCTTCATAAACACAACAGGGGTGTGTTTGGTTTGGTTGGTTTGGTGTTGGGGTTGTGTGTGTGGGGTTTGGTTGGGGTGGGTGGGACTGTGGGGTGGTGTGGTGTGTGTGGGGTGTGGTGTTTGTGGTGTGTGGGTTTTGTTTTGGTGTGTGTGTGTTTGTGGGTGTGGGGTGGGTGTGGTGGGTTGGGTTTGGTTTTTTTGGTGGGGGGTGTGGTGTGGTTTGGGGGGTGTTTTTCCTCAACCTTGAATAAGAGGGTCGGCCCGCCGCGAGTTCGAATATTATGGAGTGTGTCCGGTGCTGATTATTTTTGATACAAATTTTGGACACTGTTTTTAAATTGGGCCCCAAAAACTGGGCGATTTAAGAATATGTCTTACGTATTTTGTGATACAGAAATTAAAAAAATGTGATTTTTTTTTCGATTATTTGTAAAGAAAAATTTAATGTTGTTTTTTGGGCCATCAACTTTTTAGAACGCCTGCGACACAGTATTTTTCGTATACAGTTCACTTTGGCTGTAGACAGTTTCTTTTCTGTATGACATTCAAATTTTGGCTTGGACGTTCCGGTTGGGCTGTTTGACATTTTATTTTTGCTGTGAACAGTTCCCTTATGGTTCCTGTTTCTAACAGTTTCATTTTGGTCGTGATGCAGTTCATGTTTCGTGAGACATTCCCCCAAAAATTCCCCGTTTTAAAAACCCGGGGAATTCCACCGCCCTTTTTTTTGTTGGGGATTTTTTTTAAATTTGTTTGGGGGAAAATTGGGAACCCCCCAAAAAAAATGGGAAACATATGGTGAAGAGAGACGCCAACAATAGTCCCTGAGCGAGTACCGCCAGGAAAGGGAGGAGAGTGGGGTACATTGATGGATCGTCCTGTGGCGGTATGGGCAAGGTATCATGACAGATATTGAGGCTGTCAGGATCTTCACGCCCCCTCTCCCCTCACTCCTGTGCATCAGGCCTGCTTGGTCTGCCTCTTCACCACCTCCACACCCACCCACCCACCCCGTACAGTTCCGTGCTGGTGGTGTTGGACGGAAGAGGTTTGGAGAGACATGGAAGGCGGGCAGCCAACAAGACCAAACAGCCCATGCTGTTTCGTACAGAGAGGCGAAGACCATCACCCCGCAGCCAGTTCAGGCAGCATGGAGAGAAAGACTACAGGCGGAGGTAGAGAAGGATGACATTCACCATCTTGAGCGTGCTCAACAAGTCGCCATCTTCAGGATAAGAACTGGACACTGTCAGTTGCTCTCCAACCTCTATCGCCTGAATATATCGCACACAGATGAGTGCCCATGAGGTACTAGCCCACAAAACCCAGCCCACGTACTTCAGTCCTGTCCCACTTTCGACAGCCTGCGGCGTGAGTTTTGGCCCGGTGCAGTGGAACTCCAAGAAAAGCCGTGGGAACGGCAGACTCACTCCGACGGACCGCTGACTTTGCCCCAGCTACCGTACTTTGTATCTAACCAGCATGACCAGGGAACGCGGAAGAAGGAGAGACATATATCCATATCCGGCAAGCTTACGTTTGGGTATTACATGGAAAAATTCATGTCTGGTAAAGTTTTGGAAAGACACGTGCGTCTATGAAAACAGATTTGCCCGCATACAAATTTTGCATATAAAAAATACCTGTAAGCTTTCCTGCCAAGGTATCCAATATATGCATGTGTATAGTTTTGTCTGCCGAGTATGAACAAAGTAAATGAATGTGTGAAAATAAACAGAAACTTGCCTGCTAAGGTTCCAGAAATGCATGTGCCTCTAAAGAATTATACACAAACCTGTCTGCTGATGTTTGAGAAAAGCGCGTGCATCTTTGAAAACATATTCACGTGTCTGCTGAGGTAAATGAAAAGTAATGCACCTATAAAAACGTACTTGGCGTCTCCTCTGAAATCTGTAAAACACACACACACACACACACACACACACACACACACACACACACACCACACGTACACACACACACACACACACACACACACACACACACACACACACAACACACACACACACACTATACACACATAATCTATGAAAACACACACAAAAACTCCTCAAATATCAGGAAGACGTGTACAGCTCTGAAAACGCACACAGACGCATTTGCTAAACGTTCCGCATGCTTTGCGAAACTTGTGGAATGATGTTGACCCTTTTCAAGAAAAGCTTACTCGTCTTAAAATTTCAGAGTGTGTGAGATTCTTAATGTATGCATCAAAACAGGTTTTTTTTCATCAAGCGTTGAAAAATGTCGAAATGTTTTTTCTCCTCCAAAATCGAGCTATTATCAGTTTCCAATATTTTCAACTCTGTAACTTTACTTTCCAAGTACATCCTGACACTTCAAAATGTACACACAAACACATGTCTCAAATAACGTCGAGAAATCAACTGTTTCAACCACTGTAATTGAAATGTGATCTAATATGTCTTCTACACAACACTATCACGACCGTATGTCGACTTCATGAAGACGTTTTTAATGTGTCCATTATCCGTTTTGAGGAACTCTTTCATTAAACAATGATCGACAGTCTTAACAAAACAAAACAAAACAAAACAAAAACCTTAAAGGCACCGCACTGTAACCGTAACAGAAAGGAACAATGCTGATGACCAGCAGTTCAAAACCAATTGTGACACAGATCACAGTCTGTGGACAAGAATGACTGAACTAGTTCAAATATTCTGGTGCCATGATCGATCAGGGTGGATCTAAGACTGAAGTCCAGGCACAAACTGGATCAGCCCCAACAAAATGAAACCCCGTATACGAAAAAAAAGAGCATCATTTTCCGCTCCGAGATTAACCTTTTTTTTCTCATGCAGTCTACCCATCTTCCTGTAGGCCTGTGAATCGAAGTCACCACAACTGCAAAGGACAATCCAATCAGTGGAGGAAAGTGCCAGACATCTCCTATAATGAACGTGTTACAGACGAAGAAGTCCGCAGGACTGTCAGGCAGCATGTGGGTCACTTCAAACACCTGTTAACCAGCCGCAGCGAAGACACGGAATCTGCAGCGCTGTGGCATGTGACAAGAACCGGCGGGTCTCTGTGACCATTTTCCGCTGAACGGAGCAGGGAAAAGAAAAACAGCGCCGACAGAGAAAGAGATGGATAGACAGCATTGCTGAGTGGACCGAAAGACCTTTGCCGCAACCCCGTGCACTCGCCCCACAACTGTCACAGCCGGAAACAGTTGATGCTCAGTGTTCGTCATTACGCTGCCCCTGCGGCATTTGTGGTCTCTGAGGCCAGAACAAATGACGTATCAGCCTCTTCCTTCCTGGCTCCTCTGTCTGTCCTCCTGTCGTCTCTCTTGTCTTTCTTCCTTCCTTTCTTTTCGCTCACTTTGATTTTATTTCATGTTGTTTTATTTTGTTTTATTGCTTTTTTTTTTTTTTTTGCTTTTTTTTTTAGGGGTGGGGGTGGGGGTGGGGGGGGGCGTGGGGATGGTCGGGTATTTTAGTGTTGTTGTTTTTTATTTTGTTTTGTTATTAAGGTATTCATTCATTTATCTTCGGTTTGTGGGTGTTTTTGTTTTTTTGTTTTGTTTTGTTTTTCTTGTTGTTGTTGTTGTTGTTCTGCTCCTTCCTCATTTCACCAATACGTTCCCTATAAAGGTGAAACAAGACCCAGCTGTCAGAGATTGGACATAGACCAATGCAGGCCTAATCCAACGAAGAAGACACTTGAACAAAGAAACTGATTGAGATTGATCGGTCCCGCTTCCTCCCCCGTCTCCATCCCCCCCCACCCTACCTCACCCCCCTCCCAAACCCCCTCCCCCCCCCCACCCCCCCCTTTTTATTCCTCTCCCAACACCTTCCAACCCCTTTCCCCATTCTCTCCGCCCTGTTCCCCCCTCTGCCGCTCTCCGTTCACGCTTTCATCTCTCTCTCTCCTCCCCTCCCTCTGAAAAAGGACAG